>OZ002736.1:27213991-27568506 GCA_963924305.1 Polygonum maritimum
CTTGTCATCCACTAGCTCCTGTGAAGACCTGTCATCTATCAGCTACTAGAACAAGATTTTAATATTCTGCTATTATTAGTATTCTATCTCAGTGATGAACACTGATATTATTTTTGCTTTATTAGTATTCTATCTCAGTGATGAACACTGATATTATTTTTGCATATATGTGCATCATTGCACGTTTTTTGGTGTAGTGCCTGCAAAACAGATGACATGATTTTTGTGTGTGAAAACAGATGACAGCTTATTGTTAAATGAATGACAGTTTTTTGCAATATTATACATTGCACTAGTTTGAATTCTCAGTGATGACATGATTTGTGCTAGCAAATCTTTCGAGTACATTTGTGCTGTGCTAATTTCAGCCGATGGAATCCCCCCCCCCACCCCCCCCCCCATCGCTTTCATTTTAAAAGTATTACTTGTGTGAAAGTGTACCATCACTGTACACTAGATGACAAGACTTGTCATAGGTCTAGGTGTGGGTCAAAAATAGGTACTTTGAACGATGCATTGACCACCCATACTCCTTTATTGGAAATAGGCATCATACCTAAAAAGGTTCTGAATCTTGATCCCATAATCAATGCATTACCCCCAAGGAAGTCAGTATAAATAGAGTGCTAAGGAGTATGAAACTTGTCATCACTTTCTGATCCCAAAGCTTGTCATCGCTTTCTCATCACCTTGTGATACAATACTTGTCATCGAAATGGCTAACCGTCCTGTGCCTAATGGACTAAGAAGGGTGCAACCACGACCTCCACAACTACCTTACTTTGAGGTAGTTGTCCGCCGCAGGGTGGGAAAGAACACACAAACCCCCATTCTGAACGTCTTCTTGTTATGTATATAAACCTGTCATCAGTTTCGTGCATATGTAGGATTCCCGGGATTTTAGGGTGATGCTCACTGCAGAGACCCGACTATGCCAGCTAGTTGATGTATACTGCCACGATGAAGCCCTTCACCCTCAGAATATGCACTTCTACTTCAACGATCAAGAGCTTCTGGGTCGAAACAGAACTCTAACAGCTCGAGAGGTCCTACATGAACTCGTCATCAGAAGTAGTATACGTAGCTTGTTACCTTTGAACTATATTGTGCTAAACTGTGCATCTGTTGTTGTCGTGCAGATTGGTCTAAGAAACAACTCCGTTATACATGCTATCTTCAGGCCAGGAGTAGGAGAACCTGGGTATCGAACATGGGTTCGTAGGACGATTCAAGGTTACAGACGGTTAAGGGCAGAACAAAGAGCAGCTGGTATTCCCCGTCCAGAAGGTGCTCCACCAACGCCACCAATAACGCCGCCAGGGTCTCCACCATGAAATGTCGATTGTTGTTGAACTTGTCATCTAGTTGTCCTTGTTGTTGTTCTTGTTGCTGTTTAAGTTGTTTATGTTCAGTTGTTGTTGAACTTGTGATCCAGTTGTCCTTGTTGTTGCTTAATGTGCTTGTCATCCAGTTGTTGTTGTGTAAGTTGTGATCTAGTTGTTGATTTGTGAGTTGTCACCCAGTTGTTGGGGTGGAGGGTGTCATCTATTTTCCCAACGCAATGTAATATCTATCAAGAAATGAACTATGTTGTTCAGTGTTATCATCCATTTCTCCTGTCATCTAGTTTAGTGTGCGTTCCAATGACCAATTTATTCTTTGAAAAGTGTGAATGATTTTGCGTGTGCATGCTTAAAAAACTGGACAACACCTTGTCTTGTCATCTGTTGTACTCTTTACTGCTGAGGTCATGAAATGCGTGCTCCCTTTAAAAATAGATGACCGTTGGTTGAGTTTATCCAATGCATATACTAAAAAAGTCTAAATGCATTCCCAACCATGAATTGAAGGTACCTAACGTTGATTAGAGGTGAGGAGCTATAAATAGGGGCGCCATGTACGCATGAAACATCTTCATATAACTTGTCATCCATTCCTTGGAAGTTCAAGAGAAGACAACGTTGTCATCACCTTGCACAATGAGTGGGCAACGAAGGCCTGTAACAGCCAGAAGAAGGGTGTATGCGCCGCGAGAAAGGTGGAGAGTAACCATCATCAATGGGGTGAGAACAAAGATCTTACATCCACCTGTTTTGTTTTATATCACTTCCGAGATAATTGCTCATACATAGTTTCTTGTCATCTGTTTCCTTTCCATGTAGCACACCTTGTCACCAACATTCATCACAGTGACCCCCAACGTCAAGGTGGTTAACATCTATAATTTTTATTGTGTGGAAAGTGTCACGCCGGGGGGCTGGGTTGCATTTTACTTCAACAATCGACGTGTCCGAGACCCAAACAAAACTCTAACCTGTGAAGAGGTGGGAGATATACTTATCATGTGCTCAAGTTTACCCTGTCGTCACCTTTAACAATTGGTATATTAATCCAAACTATTGTTGCCATGTTTGCAGCTTGGACTTTCTGATGACTGCGTCATTGTTGCTTTACATCATCCCCCAGGGAGAATAGCTGAGGACTGGCCTCCAGAAACACTACCAGCCAATCTAGCACAATGAACTTGTCATCACCTGTTTTGTTGTTTTTTGTATTTCCAGTTTGTTGTTGTTTGGTTGTTGCCATCTTGTGTCATGTCTATGTATTTGTGATTTGAACTTGTTAACTCGAATATTACACCCTACTATTTTCTTGTCATCTGTTGTTTATTCCACTGGTGTTATGCATCATTTGTTCAAGTGCACCTGATGACAAGGGATGAATGCATTAAAAACCCAATGCATTTACGAATCAGTGTGTTGTTGTGGGAATTCACATAACAAATCCTAACGCATATAGAAATCCAATGCATCTGACAATTCTAACAAATAACAAATTGACCTTGTCATCACATCAGCATACATGTCATGTACAATGCAAAACCTGTCATCAACTGATGCTTCCTAAAGATTCCTTGCACAAATCCATGATCATCCAACTCCCACCAGAACCTACTTCCTAGAACATAGTTCATTCCTCAAATCTAATGAAATACATGTCATCATCAAGTGAAATCACAACTACATGTCATCACATCTAAACTGAGTCTACATACATGTTCCATAACTCAATTGCAATCTTCTCCCTGTAGGCATTGATGTTGTCTTCATTGACCTTGAATGAGGTACCAAACGCCAGAGACTCAATGGTTTTGACAGTCATTAACCCACAGTTACCACTACACATTTGGAAGCATTATGCAAAGGGTTAGTCCTCCACCATGAAACCACATATGAACATGTCATTAACTAAGTAAAAGCATACTATAGCAACTTACCTAGCAGGGTCTTGAGGCGCATCTCTGACTCGATGGATCTTGAAGGGCATACTAAGGTCTACCAGCTTAGCCATCCTATCACATGAGTGGAAAAACATTGGCAGCATAGTTGCCATAGCCCATAGTAACTCTTCAATCTCAGAATCACTGTACAAATCCAACCGACAATCATGAACATTGATTTGATTCAGAGTAATGTCAATCTCCAGCGCAAACTAGTGCCTTTCAGGGATGCCAAATACTGCATAAAACCTCTTGACATCATAACATTGCTTCCCAAAATGCCCAGGAGCCAACCCATTGAGATAATCTGTCCAATGGTCTTGAAATAGAAGCTTGCCAGAATACAGATCATCCAACTGGGACTCATTAAATCTTCCAGACCAAAGATTATCAAAGATAGCAACTTCTTTGTAGCGCTCAGGGTCAGAGTGCAGCTTCTTCCTGAAGTGGAATAGGATCTCATCAATATGCTGCACAAAAAACAACACACAGGACACATGAAACATGTCATCACATGGTACTTGTCATCACAAAGAAGCTAAGAAACATCCAGGTCAGAGATGCCTTACATTATCGTCCAACCAGTTACCTCTGGTAATTGTTAGCTTGAAGAATTCCTTCCTCAAATGTGGTACCTCACATCCAACCCAGTATGTAGTCCTACGTGGACAAAAGTTGGCAGAATCAGATGACAGCTTCTATGAATATAAAATGTGATGACAACAACAAAAACAGATGACACAGAGATAGGGGGCATACTTTTCATCATTGTACCAATCATAGAAAGGTGTTCTCTCAGCATTTGTGAAGAAGCAGTTCTTTGGCCTCCTTGGAAGTTTCTTCTTCTCCTTCCCAGCTGTGTATGGAGATGTTATCAAGTCGCTGGGCTTGGTGTGCCTAGTTGACCTCCTAAGAGTTACACCAGCTTGATTTGGCTGCACCACATCATCTGAGTCACTTTCCCCAGAGTCACTTCCACCAGAGTCGTCCCTATCTAGAGCAACTGTTGCATCACCACACACCCCAACATCCACAGGAATATCCCTGGGCTCTTCATCAAAATTTTCTCTACCCACAGATGCAGCAGATGGATCAGCATCATCACCCAAGTGAGCTGTAGAAGGCTGTAGTTCAGGGTTGGGATACTTGTCATCCATTTTTGCATCAGTCTGCTCAACCTCAGTGTTGTCATCAACCCTTGCACCATGAGGCTCAGCCTTAGACTTACTATCAATGTTTGCATCAGCCTGCACATCATCATGCTTGTCATCTCCTCTTGCACCATCATGCTTGTCATCAGCCTTGGACTTGTCATCAGCACTTGCATCAACCTCATCCTCAGCATTGTCATCAACAGTGGCATCATCACTGTGTTGAGCTCCACAACAAGCACCTCCAAATAGGTGAGCATGCTCCTTAGGCCTAGAGCATTGACCCTGAATGTCAGCAAGTATGTCCTTCAACTCAAAATCAGCTTCCTCTCTCTGTTTCATGATCTTCTGGGTGTTGGTTTGTGTTGGTGCTTGTGCTTGTATGCCAAGATGACAGATCACGGCATCCAACTTCATAAGAATCTCATCTTGCTTCTGAGACATTTGCTGGTTGTTCAGTTCAATAGCATTCTGCCTCTCACAGCACCTCAACACTTGGTTTGCCAGATCACCAACATTCCACTTCATGGATTTGATCGTACGGCCCTGAATTCTTATATCATCAGTGAGGTTATTGGCCCACTCAGGCAGCTCCACCTTCCTACCACCTCTGGACTTGTCATCACCCTTTCTTCTCCTTTGTTTTTGGGGGGCCAACTCACCTTCCAATATCACCACATCTTCTTCAACATCCATCCTGTCATCACCTTCCTTACCTGATTTGTCTACCCCAGCACCGGCTACAGCATCCACCTTGTCATCCATCCTGTCATCCCCCTTCACCTCACTTGGACCACTTCCAACATCCTTGACCTTGTCATCACCCCTGCTCTCCAATCTTGGATCACCATCAGCAACAATCTTGTCATCACTCTTTATCTCAGAAGTGCCCTTTGCTGCAAATGTCACTCTTGCCTTTGGAGGAGGTACACCAAACTTCTTTCCATGCAGCTTGAGCTTCTTGCCCATATCAACCAAACTGACAAAGTCGTCATCATCATCAGCAGCAGCAGCCTCAGCCTTCCCCTTCACTTCACCCTTCTTGATCTCAATCTTGCTGGGCTCTTTCACTACACTTTTGTCTTGGGCAGCAGGCTTCTTCTTCCTTGTATGCACCTCCTCATCAGGCTCCTCTACTGGCCTCTTCTTTGAAGCAGACTTCCCTTTGTTGGCTGGCTTGTACTTCTTCTGAACCGGCTTGTCATCAATTGTTTCTTCAGAAGACACGCTCTGTGATGTGGATGCTGTAAGTTTGTAAACAGCAAACTTCATCCTCAACCTTATTGCCTTAGAATCCTCAACTTTATCGCCCCTCTCATTGTTGAGTGCACCTTGTAGGGCTTGTGGAGGGATCACTACATTAGACATCCTCCACTGGACAAAGGGATCGATGTCAGGATCAGGTTTCTCCTCTGGGAATCCAAATCTACCCAGATTTACAGCATCATACCTAAACACAGGAACCTGCAACAACAACAACACCACCAAATGACACTTGTCATCACATTCAGAGCTTCCTTATTCCAAACCCTAACTACTTCATAAATGATCTCACATACCTGCGCAACAGTTAACAAAGCATCTTCAAGTTTGTTGTGCATCAAAGGAACCTGTGGTTCCATAGAATGCCATATAGGACCTTAGCATCCTTTTACTTTGTAACCCACATTACACACTGCTTGAAGATGGGGGAATGTCTCAATTATCCAGATCTGCAAGCACAACAATAACAAATGCTAATGTTGAGATCTTGTCATCAGATGAAAAACATATACTTGTCATCAGGTATTAACAGACCCAAAAGAAAACAATACCTGAAAAGCCATGGGGTACCCCAGCAAGTTGAAACCAGGCCTCCCCTTGCCACTATATATTTGTGTTGAGACACTTTGCTCAGCCCATCAACAGTAGCCAGATACACCTTCCTACCCCATGGATACTTACTAAACTTCTCCATGTCAGAAGCAAGGGTGGCAGATGAAGTTCTAATGGAGGCTTCACTCCTGTGTGGCAACAAAATTCCCTCTAAAACCAACAGGTGAGCCATCATCAACCTCTTCCTTGAATTCTTCTCCTTTGAGAACATCACCTCAAGGTCAGAGACTGTGCATTTCTTCACTCTTAGAACTTTCTGCATGTCAACCTTTGGGACATCTGGCATCTCTTGAGAGCAATTGAGGCCTGTGACTGCAGCAAACTCATGAATGGAAAACCTCACCACATTTCCACACACTTTGAACCACAACTCCAATTCCTTGCAAGTCGTGACTTCATGCATCATCACTATATTGACCAATACACCCATGAATCTAAGACCCTCACCAATCTGGAAAACTGAGCCAAAGCATCCATCACAAAGGCTCTGCCACTCCTGATCACTAACATGCCTCTTTATGGTTGACACTATATCCATTCTGGAATATATATTGTACCTCCCCTTGAATCGAGTTTGGGGGCGGAAATAATACCTCAAGTCCTACATGACATGCATTTTATTCACATCAATCAATAAGTTGTCATCAGATAACAAATCCTACATGTCATCACACGATACACATATTATACCTCAAGTGAAGGACGTAATTGAGAGATGCAAGCAACCTCTGGAGCAGGGAGCATGAGCTGAGATCCAGACATCCTAAATATCTATCATCCAAAATACTTGTCATCAGTTTCCTATTACCATGAACACAACACATGAACCAGGGCATAACCCCACTTGTCATCACATTACAACACTAAGCCAAAATGAACTTGTCATCACCTCGACTACCCCCATACCTAATCCTGTCATCTATAATACTTGTCATCAGTTTCCTACTACCATGACCACAACACAGGAGCCAGGGTGTAAAACCACTTTTCATCACATCAAACCATTACACATCAATGAACTTGTCATCACCCCCAACCAAACTCATGACCCCACCCTGGACTAAAAGAGACTTGTCATCAGCCCTAACCTACGACAACATGATGACCACATTACCAAATGCGCAGAATTCCGAACAAAATCAAAACCGCCATTAAACCTAACCCTCACATACACAGAAAGGCCTGATTTTTCAAGCTCACTATGCAAAAACCGCCATTGAAACACTGTTAGAGCCCTAACTTTCTGACGGAAACGAGAATACTTACAAAATCAAGACGGAATGGGCAATGCAGGCTTGGCGACGGTTGCAGAGCAAGCAAAGCAGCGCAAAATCGAAGCAAGAGGGGGGGGTGAAGATGGCGATGGCACAGCTCGAGATTTTCGGGAAGAGAGGGAAGAAGCGGGGAGATAGTGGGGGGACCGAAAAAAATAAAAGCAAAACCGTTTTTTTGAATTTCGCCTACTTAGCTAATTAATTTTTCCGCTCACCCCACCCCTCCAAAATCACCCCCAAAACACCCTCCCCACTCCAATCCCTCTATATATCTATCTATTACTATATATTAAAGCGGAAGCAAATTTTGTCACCATATTGCGCCACATCACCCCCTTTTTAAAAACCTATCTTATTAAATATTGATTTTATCATAATCTTATAGATACCTAATTAAAATATAAGTTCAATATTAGAATTTGTGTTATTTATTTAATAATTCTATCCAAATATATAAATCTCTATCTTACCATTATACACATTTAACTAATACATACATAGATTTATCATAAACCTTTTATTTAAAAAAGTATTTTTTTTGTCACAATCTATAAATCTTAATCATAATATTTTCCCATTTAGTTAAATATCATATTAAATTTAAATTATTTTTCATAATTTTATTATGGTAATTTTTTTAATCATCAATGGTAGCAAATTCTACCACTATATTTAAGACAAAAATTCATAATTAAAATAATATATAAAATACATTTTATTATCATATCATATTAAAATATCAATAAAAATTTATATGTAATATTTAACATATATATCATTAATATTGCATATTGATTACACTTTAGAAAAAAACGATAGATTTCTTAATTAAGATAATAATTTGTTCACATTTTCATTATATTTTTATATATTTATTTTTTAATTATGTTTTCAGAAAACAATAACATATATACGAGATAATATTTAGTATTATAATATTTTAATCCGAATTTTATTTAAACTTATTGATGTTATTATATAAGTTAGTTTACGTAATTTAACTTAAATGCCAAGAGATTTGCATCAATTGTTAATAAAATGTGATAATGCATCTTATCTTATTTCATTCATCTCAATTATTTAAATATATAGTTATGTATGTATAAAAAGTAAATACATAAATAAAAGTTATTTATATATATATATGATGATATGCAAGAATTATTTCATTTTATAATCCAAAAAATAAGCGTCGTTTTAAAACAAAGTATACATATGATAATATTCGTAATTGTTATAGTAAATTCATACACAAAGCAATAAATAAATAAATAACACCCCGTACAAGGTACGGGTCATCTGCTAGTTTAACACTAAGGGGAAAACTTAAATTCTACACTTGTATATAAACCTTCTACTATTATCATAAATGCATTTTGAAGAAAGAAATAATTACCATAAATGTATTTTGGAGAATGAAGTGCAATTTTAGAGAATCCCCTACATTTAGAGAATGAAGTGCAATTTTTTTTCCCATCTCCATTATGGAGAATGAGATGAAGAAGCTGTTGGGGTAAAAAAAATGAGCTATAATCCCCCAAATCCCTCATTTTCTCTATAATAGAGAAACTGTTGGGGATGCCCTGACTTGATAGTTTTTTTACAAGTTTTTTCCAAGGCTGAACATCATTGGACCGAAATCAAAAAAATTGACCGAACCGACCGAATCAAACCGAAACCGACGGAGTTCGGTTTGATTTTTGGTTCAAGAAATTTCAGGATTTTGGTTCGGTCGAATCGGGTCGGTCTTTTTGGATCGGGTCAGGTTTTGACCGCTCTAATTGTCACATTTTAATTTTTCAATTAATTAATTAATTAAAGCATATATATAATGTGAATAATTTATTTTACTTTTACAAATATATTATATCTACAACATTTATAAAATTACTATACGTACGTAAGTCCAAATCGTTTTTAATGGGTGACATTTTCATTACAAAAAGTGTGCAAACACGCTAGGAGGACCAGGGTGCAGTGTATTGCACTAAACACGTTGTGCGGTACGGCGACTTTATACTGAACCGAAATCCCACATAGCGTCTCTTAACCAAACAGTCCCTATTCCCGGAATAATTTTTCACCCGAGCCTAATATAGTAAATAAAATTAAAAAAATGCCCATTTCTAAAAAGAAAATTCGATTTTTAGGGCTGTAGATGAACTGAGCCGTTCACGAGATGTTCGACTCAGTAAAAATTCATTCGTGTTCGGCTTGATTTGTAAACGAGCCGAGGCCAAACAGCTCAAAAGGATAAACGAGCTGAACACGAACACATGAAAACTCAATTCGTTTGTTCATGAACAAGCTCGACTATATGTTTGTGAACGAGCTCGTCCAAATATTCATAAACAATTTAAAATATAAATAATGTTGGTAGATTATTTTTCATAAACTATTTTTCATAACCCTATATATCATGTAGACATGCATACATATTTATCGTTTCTTTAACTTATTTTTCATAAACTATTTTTCATAACCCTATATATCATGTAGACATGTTAGCTCGATTAGTTTGTTCGCGAACAAACTAGATGAGCTGTTTGTGAACCAAGTTCGAGTTCGATGAACACTTAAACGAACCGAACTCAAACAAAATATTGAGCTCGAAGCGAGTTCAAGTGAAATCAAGTTCCCTTATTTTTAAACGAACGAAAATTGTATAATATAAAGTTCGGCTCGACTCGGTTCGATTATAGCCGGAGCGGCTTTACAGTTTTTTTAGAAGTTTTTCCGTAAGATAAAAAGAAAGGAGAAATTATCGGAACTGATGGAACTATTGAAGTGGCTGGCAAGCACGTGAAGTTGGGAAAAACGGAGGTGATTAGATCCGGCAAGAGACGATCAACGTCTTGGTGTTTCGGATTGTGGGAAATCAGCCAGGGGCCTTTCGCATTCAAAACTCAACCGCCACCAATTCGGCAGAATTTTCTCCGGTCGCGTACTTTGAAAAATCAAACAAGAGTCAAACCATCGCTCGACTGAGAGACGCCATATTTGTTTCGTTTTGCCATTCTCCCCCGCGTATTCAACTTTTTTTGAAAGGGAATCCGCCAAAGGGGCCAGCTTTCTAAAACTAATAAAACCCCCCTTTTCGCTCTGTTCCTAAAAGCCGTAACCCTCTTCCAATTTGCTCTCTGGGCTGGCTCTCTGAAATTATGGTGAAATTGAGTGGTTTGAATCTAGGGTTAGCTCTGTTCCTGCTCGTTCTGCTTCAGTCCTCGTCTTGGGTTGGTGCTAAACGGATTCAGTCCACGGATCAGGCTTATGTGACGCTTTTGTATGGGGATGAGTTTTTGCTCGGTGTTAGGGTGCTCGGGAAGTCGATTAAAGATACCGGAACTGATAAGGATATGGTTGTTTTGGTATCTGATGGTGTTTCTGATTATGCCAAGAGGCTGCTTGAGGTATAAAGCTTGTATCTTTGTTGGGAAGTTCTTTTAATCCTTGTAAGATTAGGGTCACAAGGTTAATTTGATTATGCACTAGTGTGTGCTTACCAGATTTAGTTATTTCTGTATTCAAACAAGAGATTTGGTTGCTGATTTTGCTAGGGATTGGAGCAGTGAATGATGTTCTGCTGATATTGCTCTGAGTGTTGTTATTGTATTGCATCAGTAATAGTATCATATTTGTTAAAATCCTAGGTAGAACTCGCATCCATGAACAATCCCTATCAAAATTTAGCAAACTGGTATGAAGTCAGGATCTCAGAAAATACAAGTGGTTTATTGTTTGTCAATTTCTTATCTACATTTTGAGAGTTTGTTTGGCAGAATAATAGTATTGAAGATGTAGTATGTTTGTTATGTTTTTCGCTGTCTAGCTTTCAATTTGAAAAGGATCTTGTTGTTAATGGAATTCCTTTTGTTGTGTTTGGATGGGCAGGCTGATGGATGGATTGTGCAGATGATTTCTTTGTTGAAAAATCCTAATCGTGTACGACCTACAAGATTTTGGGGTGTATATACAAAGCTCAAAATATTTAATATGGTTGCTTATAAAAAGGGTAAATATCATCTTGATAACTTTCATGGTTGCATATATTTGAAGATTTAGTGGCAACTAAGATTTCACAATGAATTAATGGTTGCTGTTGCTGTACAGTGGTGTATCTTGATGCAGATACAATAGTAATTAAAAGCATTGAAGATCTTTTCAAATGTGGAAAGTTTTGTGCCAACTTGAAGCATTCTGAGAGATTAAATTCGGGTGTCATGGTTGTCGAACCATCTGAGCAACTATTTAATGATATGATGAGCAAAGTAAACAAGCTGTATTCGTACACTGGAGGTAACTAGTTTCCTTTGCACCAGACATTTATTAATGTACTCTTTTTTAGGATTATACTAAGCATTTGCATTAGCATGTCATGTTGTCTCTCTCTTTTTTTCTTTATCATGTTCTAACTTCTAAAAAATTTTACCATGCGATTTATATAGTTGGCCTTTTAGTGTATTGAATTTGTTTTTTTTACTTCTCTAATATAGAGCCTTTAAATTATGCCATATTATGGTTTTTGAACTTAAGTATTCAATGACCTAGATCTACTGGAGATTTTCCAGTTGGGGTTGTCTAACAAACTTGTTGAGTTAACTTATACTCATGATTGTAATTTTTACTGTATTCAGGAGATCAGGGGTTTTTGAATACTTACTATGGTGCCTTTGCGGATGCACATCTCTTTGATCCTGACGTGTCAACTGAGGAGTTGAAATCTAGACCAGTGCCTGAAATGCAACGCCTTTCTACTCTTTACAATGCAGACGTTGGATTGTACATGCTTGCTAACAAGGTATTCTTTCTTACAAGAAGAGAGCACATATCATTTAGCAGAGTTCTTTCCTTTCTTTCTCCCTTTCCCCTTAGTTGGCTTGATGCTATCTTTTGTATTTAAGACTGTCTCAAACATGTTTCCCTTTGTATATCCAGTGGATGGTAAATGAGACAGACCTACGTGTCATCCATTATACTCTAGGCCCTCTTAAACCATGGGATTGGTGGACAGCATGGCTTGTGAAACCTGTTGATGTCTGGCAGGTAACCCTTTTGCTTACGCTCTACCTTTCAAATTGCTTGTTATGATATTTATTATATTAGATTATGATATTGTTTTACCAAAAAAAATGATGATATTATATCTGGAAAAATAGTTATCTGAAAAACCATGTACTCTCTAGAAAGGTATTCGTATGTGTCACTGTGTCAGAGCTGAACTAAATATTGATCTTCTTGTGTTACTCAGCCCCTGAATGTATAGCTTTGGTGTGTAGTAATTTTTGTAACAGAGAAAAAAATGAAGTTAATTGCACAAAAAACTGAAATACCTAAAGACAACTACATTGAGTTACATTCACCTCATTCAGAGCCTGTATTTTATCATAATCTACTGTAATTTCTTCAGTTTCCTTTTTTTTTCCTTAGTGCCAGAAGTGTAGGATTGGAAAATTAGATCCGACGCTTGACTAGATGCTCTAATAATATGAATCTGTTGCTGCTGCAGGAAATAAGGCAGACAATTGAGGCAACTCTTCCTGGAACTGGAGGAGGACATAGTCCTAATGAAGCAATCCTAGTCAACTTCCTTTTCCTTCTTCCTTTTCTATTTCTTGTTATCCGTTACTACCAGTTACTTCATCAGGTATGATGATCAAGAATCCTCTTGAGTCTTAGAATTTTTATGACAATGATTATGCTTGCAAGTTGCAACTGAATGCATCTGATATTTGGTTCTCACTCAGGCATTGGAATATATTGGCTCGCTCTGTAGGGGTTCATTGTGGGACCGCGTAAGACACATTTCTCACAAAATTAGGACGAGTGTATCACTTACATATTCCAAAGTCTCTTCAGCTACTCTTAATTCTAATCAGCAGGTTGGTCTATTTTAGTGGACTGTGGTGAATGTGATTTAAAAGTGTGATTTATATATATCTCATTAACTGAATATATTTCCTCACAGATGTATAGTTCTATGCTATTGAACGTGCCTGCTTCTTTGGGTGGATTCTCTGTTGTTGCATGCTTCATCACTGCAATAGTATCAGTTGGGCTCTCATTTTTGATTGTTCCAAGACAAGTGATGCCATGGACTGGTCTCCTTCTGACATATGAATGGACTTTCTTCTTCTTCTTTGTGCTGTTTGGCGGGTATCTGAACCTGGTTTATCAATGGGGACGGTCAAAAGCAACGCACACAGGACTTCATTCTTCTGGGCAAGAGGATTTAGATTATGAACTTGAAAAAGGTTCGAATTTCCTACAGCACAGAGCAGGGAAATGATTTGATGTTTGCGCAGTCAGTCTGGCTCATGGTTTTTGTTGATTATGATGTTGCAGGTCATCAGCTGCAATGTTCTTTTAATGCTGCTGGATGGTATTATGGATTAGGAATGGCAATTCTGGCAGTGGCTACGCCATCCCTGCCTTTCCTTTTTGGTATTACTGCATTATTTGCAAGGTATGTTTACATCTTCATTTTTTTATAATTACTATTACCTCCGTTTGTATTTTTTTGACATTATAGCCTTATAATTTTGTTACGAAACATTTGTCATTTTAGGATTTTTAGTAATGATTTATTCGCAAGCTAAAAGGTTTATTGTTGGAAATTATCTTTATTCATTGGCTATAAATAAGGTAAATATTTAATAAATTATGAATTTAAGGAAAAATTCAGATTATTATAGTTTGATGATTGAATTCCATTATAGTTATACCAAAGGCTAAGATGGCAATCATTCTCAAATGTGGTTAGTATTAAACTTACATTTGGGTATGTCATGCTCATATTAAGCTAAATCCGTTGGTAAGTGTACAGAAGATAGCATTGTCATATTTTGTTATCCACTCTTTATTCTTGGCGTCTTCGTCTCTGCACTTTGACTTATGTTAATAAAGTTATTAGCAAGTGTACAATGATATTATTGTCATGTTTTGTTTTGCACACTCAAATTACTATAGGCTTAGATAGAACTACCTGATTATTTTTGGTTCACTCAAGTATGACAATGAAGGGGAAATAGGTAATTTCTAGTCCAACAATGGAATGAATGAAATCCAAGCAGGTGGGGCATGGTTTTCCAAAAAACTTATACTTCATGGGTTTGAAGTATATGATTGGAATTCCAAAATTTTGAACCTAACACATGTTAGAATTTCATGTGGCCCTGTGTTCATCTGCATTATTGAACTGGGAGCTGTTTAGTTGCCAGATGTCAAATTTGATTGATCCCCGCTCTCCAATGATTTTTATGAATGATTGGTATCCTAAAGCAATGTTATACTATTGAAAAAGCCTTGGAGTTATGCCCCTTTACATCTTCGCATTTTGTTGATTATCCTCAAATACATACAGAAATCGACTTATATCTAAAATTACATATTTCAAGTCTTGGGTAGTTCCTAAAATCAGCTTTTGTCCCGATTAAGATAATATTTATATAGATACACAGTCACTTATCCCCTATTATTTTCCAAAATTTTGATTGTTGACATGCTATTTTGTTAAATGCAGGGTAGGATTGATGGTAGTAGGAGGCCTGATCATGGCGGGGTTCATGGCTTACGCATCAGAGCACCTTGCTATCAGGTCATACCTGAGAGGGCTAGAAGAACGCGACGTGTCAAGATCTAGGACTGTCTGTTTCATATGTTAATCTACTATAAGCTATTCATTCGCATGTTTTGTTGTTGTAACATCGTTCCGTACAATCTGCTCGGTTTTCCTGGTAGAATGTCGCCTACCCAACTCGGCCAAACTTGGAAATTTTGCAATTTCAGGATCCCATGTTCATTTGATCAAGAACGCGCAACGTAAAAAGAGCGCTAACACTCGCTCTGGGTGATTGCAGACGGAAGCAGTGCAAGAGAGGATTCAAATCCCCTCATCTGGCACATGAATGTGTAAATTTTATGATCTGCTCTGCTTGTACTACTGTATTTTTTAGATGGAAATGAGGAATTGGAATCTTGTGCTCATGATCAAAGTTACATAGAATCTTGATAGTATAGTAGAGAATGTAGAACATGAATGATGCCTTCACATTAGTTTTTATAATTAATCATCAATGGAAGAGGACCCATAAGCACTAAAACATGCAATAATAGTTATAATCCATGCATTCTCCAATAATATAAACTGTGCACTTATAAGAATCCATTAATATAAGCCTTTGGGCATCTAGTTAGGGTAGTATCCTGAAGTCTCCCGTTCGACTCTCATGTATGTCTTTAGGGTAGTATCTTGAGGTTTGCAGTTCAACTCTCATGCATGATATTCTCGATCCAAAAAAACTCCGATAATATAAACAGTGGGTCTATCAACTTGGTTGACTATAAAACAGTTCTTAATCAATAATCTTCTAGTACAAAACCTCTCATCTTAAGACACATGCAAGATTCCATGTACAAGAAAACTCAACTTTTGGTAGCTCATTTTCCACCACTCGACATCAAAACCAGCTGTCTTATGCCCTCAAGAATCACGAAACATTATTGAAATTAAACCTTGTACAATAAACCAGGGGAAAAGTGCACAAGAATAAGCAATAAGATTCTGCCAAGTAGGATTTTGTTACGTGATGATCACGCCATCAAATAAATTAATCAGTTTTCGGTGTTATGTGGCATGCAAATTGACGTCATTATTAATTGGTGCACTTCCACTTGGTGATACCGATAGTAGAGCTAACAGTGTAAAACGGCACCAGGGAACAAATCTATTCGTTTTAGCTTCTTGTTTGTATTGGCGTCGCCTGTTTTTTGATTGATAATTTGACTCGTTAAACAATCCAACGAAAACAAAGTGTGTGCTTCTAAACTAATTTTAATAAGGATAAAGTGTTTGCTTAAAAGTGTCCATTGAAGCTTGACCCAGCAAAGGATTTGAAAAGGTCATAATGTTGAAGTTCTTTTAGTTACCAATGCCCTCCAAAGGAAAGGTGCTCATCATAATATTGACAAGTTTTTTAATGAGATACTTAAAAAGTGATGATTTACAAACCTGGCTCATCTATCGATTACTATATACTAAAGCGGAAGCAAATTCCGCCACCATATTGCATCACATCATCCATTTTATTAAAATAATATATTTTATATAAATTATTTTGTCATCTATTGAATTGGAAAATTTATCTTTCTACTACTTGGAAAATTTATCTTTTATCCTCCGGCTATAATTTTTACAAAATTTTCTCTTTCTTATCTATTTTTTTGGTAGAATTTCTTATCTTATCTTTTTTTTTACGTGAATAAAATTATGAGCATCAAAATTAGTTTCATTGCCTAACTATATTATTTAAATTACGTATCTCAACAAAAACTAATTACATACTAATTAGGCTCATCATTGTCACTAATAACTAAAATTTAAACAAACTTAATTACGTATCTTCCCTTTTTTACGGTTTGTCTACCTATGTTATTCCTATTGAACAACCACAAAGTTGATGGATAACATTAATTTCATTGTTTTTTTATAGGGAAATAAAAACTCATGCTTGGATAATTCAATCCCTATTTTTTATTTACTTCTTATTTTATTCATTTTTCATAACATAATAACGCATATACAAGATAATTTGGTTTTATTTTTTTATTTTTATTATTTATTACCTATATTTGTTTAATAAAATTTATAATAAATCTTATCTCATGACATTTTTCCTCGATCATTTAATTATATACTCTTTTATTTTTTTAATAGTTCATATATAAATAAAGTATATAATTATTTTTATAAATAGTTGATTATAAACGAGAATTATGTGATTTTATAATCCAAAAGATAAGTGTCATTATAAAATAAAGTATACATATGATAATTTTTATAAATATTAATTATAAATTCAATGTATAAAGTAACAAATAAATAAATAACACCCCGTACAAGGTGCGGGTCAATTGCTAGTTTCACCTGTAATTAAAGACGAATAGTATATCTGATGTGGTTAAGTAAAATATAGGTATTTTACAGGTGATTTTTGATGGTCGACTGTATTTAATAAAAGCTCCAAAAGTTAGGCAAGATGTAACATTTGTACACATTCTCATGTGTGACGGTGAAAGCTCATGAAACCATAGCCACATCCAATTGTCTATTTGTCCTTGCCTCCAAATTATTAGTTAAGCTATGTGTTTAATATCTACCACTGCACTTATACGGAGGATCTGCAAACTTTACATTTCTTTTTTGTAACCCTATCCCTATGGTACTTGCATTGGAGTGTTATATATAATAATACGATGAAAACATCGTTGTAATGGGTGAAATCGTATAACTGATCAGGGTGCAAAAATTACACAAAGTTACAAATATAGTGTAATTGCAAAACAATAATCCAATTTTTTTGGTAAATGATTATATAAAAAGTGCAAGTTACATTCATTTAACATGATAAGAAGTATAACTTTAGGTTGTTGATGGGCAACTTAATCTAATTTAATTGATTGTATGAAAATCTATACTATATATTAAAGTTGGAGAATTTCGAGCCTCCACGTTAATTCTGACCCCACTTGATTATGTTTTATTTTTTCTAATTGTCTAATCTTTAACTTTATCTTTTTTCTTACCCATCAAATATCTATCTTTAAAAGACATATTATTTATCTTTAAAACTTCTTTAATTATTTAACCTTTAATTTTTTCCTTTTTCTTACTCATGCAATATCTATCTTTGAAACAATATTATCTATCTTTAAAATTTCCTTCTATAAAAGATACATATTAATTAACTTAACTTTTCAATTCCCATTTTAATCTATTTATATATAAGAATTATTATAGATTATAGATTATAGTAGATACACAAATTAACGGAAAAAAAATTAAATGATCATTACCCGTACATGGTACGGGTCTTCAACTAGTTGAATTAAAACCCCAAAACTTGTGTAGTTTGATGTCATTATTCATTAATTAATTACAAATGCTATATTTGATGGCAATATGGCATCCCTCTATTTTTTATGCATAAACTGGCTATCAATACATTTTGATAAACTTATTAGTTTGCATATTCTAGTGAGTTTTGTTGTTAATCAACTCCTTTCGACTTCTTATAAATCAATAAATTGTTACTTGGCGAAGCTATATCTCCTTTTTCTTATAATAATATCGCCGCACACATTTGTTTTTACACTTTCAATAACAATAAATCATATATAATTATCTAATTTTTGCATCCATAAATACAACAAGACCTATCTTGGAGTATACTATAATGTGTAATTAGATATATATATTCAACCAAAAAAGATAGATAATTAGAGATATACATATATCTTCTTTTTTTGTCGAAAGATATACATATATCTTAACCACTGTAACAGTATAACTACTAAAAAAAATATTCCGTTTTTGATTGACGAAAAAATCAGTTAGCCCGTTCCAAATTCCCTATACGATTATAACAGCACATAACCATATATCTTTATTCAAATCTCAGCCGTCAGATTCAAACTCGAAGCCTCAATCCTGTACGCTCATCCCACAGATCCGAATATCCCTTCCAAAACATCCGCCATTAAAGCCCCTCCCAAAGCTTTCCAACGCCCACACGGAAAACTCCACAGCACAAAACCTGATCTGATGTGTGAGAGCTTCACCAACGACTACAACCTTTGCGAGGAGATCGGCCGAGGCCGCTTCGGCGTGGTCCACCGCTGCTTCTCCGCCGCCTCCGGCGACTCCTTCGCCGTCAAATCCGTCGACAAACTCGCAATCGAAGGCGATCCGCTCGACTCCCGCTGCCTCGACGCCGAGCCGAAGCTCCTCCTCCTCCTCTCCGGCCACCCTAACATCCTCCAGATCCACAATCTCTACAACTCCGACTCTCACCTCCACATCGTCACCGACCTCTGCAACTCCGCCACGCTCTTCGACCGCCTAGCCTCCGCCGCCTTCTCGGAGTCCGCCGCCTGCTCCGTCTTCTCTCAACTCGCCTCCGCCGTCGCTCACTGCCACCGCCACGGCGTAGCGCACCGGGATCTGAAGCCGGAGAACGTCCTCTTCGACTCCTTCGACCGGCTCAAGCTCTGCGACTTCGGCTCCGCCGAGTGGTTCCTCGGATCCGACGGGGAGCGCTCTCCGATGCGCGGCGTCGTCGGAACGCCGTACTACATCGCGCCGGAGATTCTGGCCGGGAGGGAGTATTGTGAGAAGGTGGACGTCTGGAGCGCCGGCGTGATTCTGTACATAATGCTCGCTGGCGTTCCGCCGTTCTACGGAGAGACCGCCGAGGAGACGTTTCACGCCGTGGTCAGGGCCAATCTTAGGTTTCCGGCGAGGCTTTTCAGGTCCGTCTCGCCCCTGGCCAAGGATCTCGTCCGGAAGATGCTCTGCAAGGACGCCGATCGCAGATTGTCCGCCGAGCAAGTTCTGAGTAAGTCCACATTGTTCAATTTTACTTTCAGTTTTTGCTGGCACGTTAGTTTTGCTTTTACCTTTCCAGGTTTGGTCTAATTGGTTAGTGGTGATTTGCAGGACACCCGTGGGTTGTGAATGGAGGTAACACGGGATGAATTAGAGAGTCACAAGAATGTTTAGTAACTTTTGATTGTGTTTGATTTGGAGTGTTTTGTAAATAGGGAGATTTCAATGGTTGTGTTAGTAACTAGTAGTTGATGTGAAGAATCAGAATTGGAGTTATGTCCTCAAGGATTTCCCAGTTTTGTTGGTTTTGGTTGAAAGTGGGGAAACGAGAAGGGGTTAGAGAGTTGAGACTGTTGAGTAAAATAGTAAATCCTTTGCATATCCCATGGATTGTGATTTTTGTTTGTTCTTTTTGTAAAAATGATGTTAATCTTCATCCTGTTATTGCTAATAATATACCGTATATGGTAAATAAGTACTTGCGCAAAAACCTACTCCATTCTAATTTTCTGTCATCTCATTTACTTTGATTTTAGTTCTGTTTACCACAAGACTGGATAAATTACTCGCATTATAACCGATTTTGGTTGGAAAATACATTAGATTCAATTAAGTGGGATCCATTTTAGTTCGTTTTATATTGCTTTGAAAATTTGGGTTTTCGACGAAGTTTTATGATAATCCTGATTTGGTGTTATTGGCAATTTGGGTTTTCAACGTGGTTTTATGACAATCCTGATTTGGTGTTATTGGCTTGTTTCAAACCCTCAATTGAATTTTGCATGCTTGTTTATAAACCCTCACCTAGAGCATTTCCAAGCCCACCCATCTCTCAGGGTTCTTATATAAGCCCTCCCAACCATACTAAGATTTTTACATAACCCTAATCACTTGTACCATGATTAAGCTCTCGTCGATAGCCTAAGCTTTCGCGGAAAAAACACGCAACCTTAAAACTATCTAAAATCAATCATGTCAACCCACAAAAAAAAATTCAATCAAAATTGGACATATTAGAGCATAGAGAGAGAAGAAAAGAATAGCCCGAGTTTTCTTGTTGCAATTATGTTTCATATTTTCCATCTATTTATTTTTAGATACCGGCTCGTGGAGGCTTATGAAAATATATCCCGTAGATGGTACAATCTCCTCCGAGAATCAAACACGTCGGGGCTCGTCCTCCAAGAATAAGTCCCGGGCTCGATATGGGATAAAATATGGTGGAGATAACAACATTCAATCGAAGAAGAAGACGCTCGGTTTTGTAGACATGTGTCAACTTTTCGTTGTACGCCGGAAAACTTCCGATGTCATCGGATTTGTACGCCGGAAAACTTTTCATAAGCCATAATGTGTGTAAGTCCGACTCAGCCTTGTCAAAGTATATCTTTTTTAAAAATAGACATGTGTCAACTTTTCGTTGGACTACATCGCACATCTTATTAAAATAATTTAATTTATTTAATTGGTTGTAAACCCTATATGTATGTAAAATTAAATATGAAAGAATATATATCATTGGAATTGTATCTATAAGTTTTCCTTACATATATAATTAACTCATCTTATTCAATCCTAAATTGGAGATTAAAATAATAATATAGAAAGTACATGTCAAATCCAATAGAATATATCATTAAAATTATAATCCATAAACATTAAAATAACTCCTAAAAAACTTAGGAGTATTCAATCCTTATACAAAAATTATAATCATATAAATCTTTATTCGATGAAAAGAATATATTATAGATGCAATACTATATCATTAAAATAAATCCCATAAGAAACAAACTAAATAAACTAATACAAAATTTATATCGAACTATTCTTTTTGAATAACTTTATGTAAAACTTAAACTAATATTTTAGTTAAATTAAATTCATGCCTTCAAGGCACGGGTTAATATTAGTATTCATCTAGTTCAGTGACTACTAGATTATTACCTGTACCCTGTACAGGACACGATCGATAATAATTTTTGATGTATCATTTAATTAATAAAGGAATGCCTCATAATATTACTAAAAATTAGATATTGATTTTGTCTTTTTAATCCGAAATCGATACAATATTTTGTTAATTCAAAATCGTGATTTGGTATTAAGAATAAACTTAAATTTTAAATTTTCATTATATGACTTAAATAAAAAATTATAATAAAATACTATCATATTATTTCAAAATACATTTGATTAATTAAAAAATCATATGTGATTCGATATGAAATCTCAAGTGAAATATTTTATCATCATATATATTTTTACAATTAATAAGATTTTTATATGATGATAGTGATCAAAAATTAAGCCAATTATGACTTATTTAAACAAATATTTTAGAAAAATAGACTTGTATTAGTAATAATATTTTTTGAAATAAAATAAATATTTTAATAGATCTTATAAAATTATAATTAATTTAATAATAGTATATTAATAGATCAATATAATTTATAAATGAATATTATAACAAAAATTTAGTTTATATATTTTAAAGATATTTTTTAAGATATTTTTCAAGATATTTTTAGATATCTATAACTTAAATTATAAATTTATGGGACAAAAAAATTGACAAAAAAATATTGCAAACGTATATGATTATAAAAATACAGCAAAAACAAAAATTTAAAGTGACAAATAAGTTAAACAAATTAATTATAACTTTTATTTGCGAAAAACGAATGTCTAATCAAATAGCTGAAAAAAAAAAAAGAAATTAGGTGAAAAAGATAGAAATTAGAAAAAAAAATGATAGATAATTAATAAGAATAAGAATAAGAAGATTTTAAAATTATTTTTCTAAATTTAATTTTATTAAATACGGTGGGCCAAAATTATTTTGGATCACAGGAGAAGGTATCATATGAATTGCACTGAAACAGATGAACCAAACACTAAAGTCCTTTGGGCCAGAATAAGGAGATGGCCAATACTAGATGGGAGAAGCCTGCTGAAGGATACATCAAAGTGAATACGGATGGTGCTCGAGGCAGCGATGGAGTGGCTACGGCGGCGGGGATCGTCGGAGATTGCAACGGGGCATGGATTAAGGGGTTCGTCCACCACATAGGGCGATGCACGGTCCCCAAAGCGGAGCTTTGGGGCATCTTGAGTGGTCTGCGCACAGCGTGGGAGGCAGGGTATCGAAGAGTTGTTCTTGAATCCGACTTGCAACTTGCTATTCGTCTTATTGAGAGGAACTTGGCCACACACCACCCTCTCCATAGCCTGGTATCCCAATGCCAAAGCTTCCTCCGCCGGGACTGGTCCGTCCGGCTTTGCAGGCGAACCACGTCGCCGACTCCCTCGCGTCTTTTGCCTTTTCTTACCCTTTAGGGGTCCATGTGTTAGATGAGCCGCCTGATTGTACCTTGTTGCTAATTGAGGATGATGTAAGGGGAAAGTCCACCCCACGCCTTATCGGCGCCTGGGCATTTCGGGTGTCCGGTGTCCCTCATTCGACCAAAAAAAACACTAAAGTCCTTATAATTAATCCATGTATGACCCTAGTTGCTTCCTTATGACAAAGCCGTCAATTTATCAGGGGAAATAAAAAGAACGGTCAAAAGTCAACTATTTATGTTTTTTCTCGACTACAACTGTGAAAAGAGCTTATTTTTCTACACCCAAGTCTTACTACAAAAGCATGAGCGACTGACCTATCTCCACATAGATCAAAGGGCAAAGCTACAGCCATACGTTACAAGTAACCCAGAACTACAACATTTGAAGAGAATTCTGATGTTGTAGTTCTGGTTTTGAACACCCTTCATCATTTCTGAGAAGAGAATTCTGGGCGCTAACGTTTGTGCACACATCCGAAGAAAACGTCTCAAACAACAGGAATTACTAGCAGTGTACAAATGAACCACAAGAAATGAAAGAACCATTGCAGTAACCAGAGCACCTTCTTCAAACAATAGATTTCTTTTTTCACAGATTTTCTCACATTAGGTTTTTGGGCACTCCATACCAGCATTTTGTTTTGTTTTTTTCTTGTGGAAGTCAGACACATACACTCAAAAAGAAAAAATGATAATCTGGTTGTCCTGAGCTTGCAATGGTGGTCAGTTTACCAGCATGTTTAGCATGCACCTGTCGCCTCCCTCCATCTCTCCGTATATCAACGAACCGCCTCTCATACTCTTCCACCAAAAAATGGCTGCAGAGATACAGCCATAATTTAGTAACAATATAACTTTAATGATAAGTAGTATTCCACTGAACATTTGAAATTTGACGAAAAGCGATCAGACAAATACTAAGGGAAATAACGTTGTCAATTTGCTGATGTATTATTACTCTGGTAGTTTGATTTGGTTTCCATAAGAAAAGTAGTAATTACCTTCATATTCCCTGACTTGGTTGTAGTGGTGCTACTGCCAAACCCGAACTTATTCTTCTTTTCTGCCGGCTTTAGAATCTGGAAAGAGCACATTAAAGTCTCATCCACGGTCATCATAGCGCCAGCATTATCGAACTCCCCACAGTAGTTAGGTGCCGAGAATATAGTTACAAGTTGCCGATTTGCAAAAAACTCATAACCATCCTCTACAACCTGCAAAACAAATATGTACATCATTGACACTAACCATACAGAATCCAATAGTATCAAGTAACCTAGACAACCTTTATGATTGCTTTCTTAAGAAACCATTAGTCATTAGCATGGGCAATTTTACAAAGAAGTGGCCTATTTTAACTGCAAAGAAAAAAAAAAAAGTGGACTATTTTAGGAGGAAACCTGATGAGCACGGCATATTAGATCTAAATCAAGCTTCTCAAGATACTCTGTCACCTTGTCGGCACCAAAAGTGTAAGAAACACCACGATCATTCATACCCCAGCCTTGAGTATCCTTACTCGGATCAGACCAAAGAAGATCACAGAGCAAACCTGCATCGGGCACATCTGTGGGTCTTTGCATGATTCTGATCTGATCCAACTTATGCAGGTCAGGTGAGAGACCGCCATGCATACAGAGGATCTTATCATCTATTAGGGCAGCAACAGGTAAGCAGTTGAAACAATCAGTGAAGACCTTCCATAATCTGACATTGAATCTTCTCTTGCACTCATCGTAGAACCCATATATACGGTTTATTGATGCGCATTCGTGATTTCCCCTCAAGAGGAAAAAGTTTTCAGGATACTTAATCTTATATGCAAGAAGAAGGCATATTGTTTCCAGGCTTTGCTTCCCTCTATCAACATAATCCCCCAAAAATAAGTAATTCGACTGAGGGGGAAGTCCACCGTATTCAAAGAGCCTCAGGAGATCAGAATACTGACCATGAATATCACCTGGATGCAATAAAAGTAATAAGATATATATTTATTTGCTGTGAAATTTAGCTTGTCATCATGAATTATCACAACAAGTCAAACTTATAAAGCCCATTACATTAGCAGTCTAGATTAGGGCTTGGGATTAAGGAGCATTCTGTCAGCAGGGTTAAGGGAAATGAGAACACAAAAAAAAATGAAGCAATGCAAAATTTAAGTCTTGAAAATGAACTCATAGATAATAATGGGGGACACTGAATAAGGATGTGAAAACAGGCATCCATGAATTCCATTATAACATTTTAAGCTTTTTTACAGAGATGGAATGCATGCAGTTGGGTGGGGTGGAATGATAGACTATCCCCATGTTAGTGTTCCACCACCATTAAAGTGTGATTATACTTTTACTTGACCTTGACTTAAGCATTACCCAAAATGCTTCTAGCAACCTGTAAACCAATAAACTAACACATTTGACACTGATGTTCACTGTACACACATAAGGGTCTTCCTTTTATGAATAATAAAAACAAGACTTCATTCCTCAAATCTCATAGCAATATAATAAGAAGCATATCTGCATATAGAGCTTATAAAAAATGGCAAACCAACCAACTCATCAGCATAATTGGAGTCAATAAAAATGAACAGCAAATATAGAACACTCTTATGCTACAAGATCACAGCAACTGAGCCAAGTCCAAGTCT
This sequence comes from Polygonum maritimum, assembly GCA_963924305.1. Classification (NCBI taxonomy): domain Eukaryota; kingdom Viridiplantae; phylum Streptophyta; class Magnoliopsida; order Caryophyllales; family Polygonaceae; genus Polygonum; species Polygonum maritimum. The sequence continues at coordinate 27,239,954 of OZ002736.1, forward strand.
CCAAAAGACTTGACCTGAAATGACAAAGGCAACCTTCCAAGTTCCAATTTTAGAGATTCCTCATACTAATATCACAATCAATCCCCCAAACTTCCCAGGCTAGAAGCCAAATTTACAAAGAGTCAGTGTATAATGGATAGCACTACCAAATTAAAGTGGATTATGCTGCAAGAAGCACATATTCTAGATAGTTGATTGCTAGACAGCTTAGACAGAATCGAATAAGAACAGATTCTTAATCACCGGTAAAAAGGGGTCAAAATTTCAACAAAGCAAGCAAGACCTAATCTTGACGGATTATGTTCGGAACAGCACAAGCAAGAACATTAAGGGCAACAAAGCAAAACTAGACAGACTTCAAACATCAACCAATCAATCAATCCAGACAATTAGAAGCCAATTCAGAGGAGAGCCAGAAATGAGATAGCAGTACCACAGATTTTGATGGGAGCTTCGAGCTCGAGGAGATTGGGCTGTTTGAGAAAGATTTCACGAGAGACGACACAGAGTTGACGGATCTCGGACTCGGAGAGCTGAACTTGCTTGGCCGGCCGATTTCTAACTTCGAGCAGACGACTGATGATGTCGTCCAGAACAGATTTGTCCATCTGAGTAATAATCCCACCACCTGACCACCACCAAATTAACCACACAATCCCTCTCTTTCTGTGTGTTTGTCTCTGTTGTTCTCTTCTCCTTGTTGTGGGCTTTTATGAGGAGGGGGAATTTCGTGGAAGGAGAGGGAAAAGAGAGAGAGAAGAGAAGATGCGTTGGACGGAATGGAAATGAATGGTGAGTTGTTTTCTAGAGAGAGAGAGAAAGAGTTGGGCTCTTGATGGGAGGAGGAATCGTTCATGTCGTTTCGAGAGTGAATGGGTGTCGTTTTGGTGGGGTTTACTTTTTGTGTTAGCAGTGTGGCCGAATTTTAAACATTCTCTGGTGGGTGTAATTGCGCGCGTGTGTGTACTCGCAGAGGAAACGAAGAAAGAAGCCGCACTTGCAAATTGCATGAAATGGCCCCGCCTATGGAATAATAGCACAAGTTAGTACCAACTTCCGAAAATTTGTAAAATTGCCCAATCTTCCCGATCGTTTACAACAAGTCAAATTATTCTTCTTTTTTATTAGTTCATAATCCTTATCGGTTGAGTCACAAGACCAGATTCTCTACCACGATTAAGCGTGGTACTAACGAATTACAGTAAGGTAGTATATATTAAAATCATAGTACTATATAAAAGACTTTATAGGTTTTAGTATCAGCAATTCCAAAACCATGCTTACACTTGCGCACTTTCACGTTCACAATATGACGACCAGAAAGTTATTAATATATGTTCTTGGGCGAGACAAACCGAAAGAGCCTTTGGAGGGAAATGCCAAATTGGTGGCGCATTATGATTTACAACCAGTTTACATCGACGTCAATTTTTTTTTAAGGGTAGAAGGAGAGGCGGTAATTTTCATGCCCGCAAGGAGTATTTTATCTATACTACCTATAGTATAAAGCGGAGACAATGTCTTCACAAAAAATTGCGCCACGTGTCATTCTTATAATAAAATAATCAGTTGGACCCTCCTTCATAAAAATAAGGTAATTAGAATCTCATATAATCTTATCCCGTAAAAAAATGCTTAAAAGTTATCAAAAATTATGAATTATCTCGAACATTATAAATTATCTCTTACCAAGAATTAGTTGTAATCTTCTAATAAATATTATTTTTAATAAAACGTGATATTTATCATAAAGTATTTTTTGAACAAATCCAACTTATTTATATTATGAGTTGATTTACCATCATTGGTAAAATATACTAATCACAATAGAAAATTTTAATTTAGTAGGTAGGAAATTAGGAAATAAAGATATATTCTAATTATTTATTTTTTAAATCCGATTTTTTTTTCAATATTATAAATATTAAGATAAAATCGAAAAATACAACTATGAGATTATTTGTTTGGTTTTTTTTATAATTTTGAAATAAAATTCTTAAAACTAATAGTTAGACTATATCGGTATTTCATAATTTCCTATCTACTAAATCTAAATTTCTTATCTTTTCAAACAACCATTGAAGATAAAGTCATGTAATCTTTAAAGTCATATCTATATCTATATCTAAAAGATTAAATTCTATTTAACAATATACTTATATTATTTCTTATCGAAGAAGTGCATGAAACATATCTATATTAAATCGGGTTTATAATCACATTACCCGTACATGGTACGGGGGTTAAACTAGTTTATGAATAAAACGGGCTAAGTAGTACGCAAACGGGGGAGAGCCCTTACATCGACGTCTTTTTCCTTTTTAACAAAAACAAAATCAGTATTTAATCAAGAGCCTTTTGAAAGTTGATTAATTAATGGTTTTGATATCAAAAATTTGGGGGTTTTGTTTTTCCAGTCATTGAGATTGATTAAGGTTAGGGTTTTGGACGTAATTTGTAGGTTCTTGGGGAGATTGAGTCAGAGATAGAAGAGGCTGGCGGTGGAGACGGAGATCAGGCCGGGAGACGGCGTCGGAGTCGAAGGTGTAGAGGCGGAATCGGAGATACGGAAACGAGTGGGAGAGAGTTGCGCCGTTTTCCGGCCGATTGTTGTTCTCTATCCGCCTGGCTCCGATGGTGGTGGGAGACGGTGTTGGGAGTAAGCCTAGACGACGTCGCTCCGTTATCTCTTCGAATTCTTCGTTGCCTTATTCAATCTATAAAAACGAAAAACCAGGTATGTAAGCCACATATCTGGGCAAAAGAGGGCAAAATTGGGGGACAGTGGTATGGTTCATCCAAATCAATCAAACAACTCTAACTCCAACTCCAACTAGTCGGTAGATGCCGAGCCCTAGGCCTTCTTCTTCGCACCAGAGAATTATCAGGGAGAAATCAATGTCCTTTCACGAAAGGGGATCCTGTCAGGCGATAGCCGCCGGCGGGACAGGCCTGCTCCGGCGCCCTAAGACGCTGTCGAATTTGCCGTCGGCGGCCAGGGTCCAGGCGACGGCTGACGGGAAGCCGAAAATGACGAAACTCTTGCTGAATGTTACGATCCATGGGAGCCTTGGCCCTGTGCAGGTGCTGACTCCGCCGTCAGAGACCTCATCGCCGCCACTGTCCGGCTCTACGTCAAGGAAGGACGGCGACTGGGGTCTGTTTGAATAATTTGTAGTAGAGGGGTCTAATGGGAAAAAAGTTGTAAGTACGAGGGTCTGTTGATGTATTCTGCCAATTTAAAATTGGGCTCATTTTTAGATGTTGAGCCCAACTATCTAAGCATAACACTGTAATTGGGCCGCCCAACATTGATGCAACAATTACTTTCAATGTCCCCTTCCATTGACACCTCCTTCATTTCTACTTCTCAGCCGGGTCCTACTACATATGTTCCCACTGGTGGTTTGTTTGCTGGCAGAGATGGTGCTACTGGTGGTCAACATACTGGCTGATTTATTTCTTGTTATGCCAAGTATTAGTTCCATATATCTAGCTAGCTACTACATACATATTAGTGATGACTTATGTTTGACATTTAGGTTATGATCTGAAGATTGCTTTATGTTGTTTCAAACTTAATTGTTAGCTACTCTTAGGTATTTATATATGTTGGCTTTTTTTTCTAGTACTAATGCTACTGTAAAACTTCATTATGTTTTGTTTGATCAATTAATTATGACTAAGTTGTGACTTATATTATAGTACTTAATTATTAGCCATCTAGGCTGCAATTTGATTATTTGAGTCAATGTAATATAATATTAAAATGTTGTTTTTAAAATGAAAAAGAAAAAAAAAGGATATTGGCACTTATTATATATAAAAAAAAGGCGGATTTGCATCTATGCCCCAAAATAAGTTGGTAATCTGAGAAACACCCCCGTTTAGGTTAAATAGCAAAGATGGGTCTATTGGGGCATTCGTTCAATTAAAACTTTTATAATTTTCATTTATTTTAAAATTTAAAAAAGAAACAACTTAATTTTCATAGATTGGATACTTGAAGCCGTTTAGCATGTACTAGCAGATGACCCGTACCTTGTACGGGGATGTTATTTATTTATTTATTAATTGCTTTGTGTATGAATGTACTATAACAATTATAAATATTTTCATATGTGTACTTGTTTAAAATTGACGCTTATTTTTTGAATTATAAAATGACATAATTCTTGTATGTCATTATGTATAAATAAATTTTATTTATATATCATTATATACATACATAAACATATATTTAAATAATTGAGGAAGAATGACATAAGATAAGATGCATTATCACATTTTATTAACAATTGATACAAATCTTTTAGCATTTAAATTAAATTACGTAAACTAACTTATATAATAAGATCAATAAGTTTAAATAAAAACTCAGATTAATATATTATATATTAAAGATATAGATAATATTTAGTAAGTTAAATAGAAAACCAAATTATCTCGTCTATATGTTATTGTTTTTTGAAAAAATAATTAAATAAAAAATATATAAATATGTAATGAAAATGTTAACGAATTATTATCTTAATCAAGAAATCTATCTTTTTTTCCTAAAGTGTAATCGATATGAAATATTATTGATATATATATATATATGATAAATATAACATGTATTTTTTTATTGATATTTTAATATGATATGATAGTAAATTTATATTTAATATATTATTTTAATAGAATGTATATTTTTTTATAAATATAAAAGAAAAAAAAATAGCATTGATGATTTTAAAAAATAGCATAATAAAATTACGAAAAATTATTTAAAGTTAATATGATATTTAATTAAATGGTAAAATTTGCTACCATTGATGATTTTAAATATGATATTTAAAGTTAATACGAAAAAAAATAGCATTGATGATTTTAAAAAATAGCATAATAAAATTACGAAAAATTATTTAAAGTTAATATGATATTTAATTAAATGGTAAAATTTGCTACCATTGATGATTTTAAATATGATATTTAAAGTTAATACGAAAAAAAATAGCATTGATGATTTTAAAAAATAGCATAATAAAATTACGAAAAATTATTTAAAGTTAATATGATATTTAAAGTTAATACGAAATTTTTTATTTTTTTTTAAAATATAGTGGTAAAATTTGCTACCATTGATGATTTTAAAAAATAGCATAATAAAATTACGAAAAATTATTTAAAGTTAATATGATATTTAATTAAATGGGTAAAATATTATGATTATGATTTATAGATTATGATGAAAAGAAATATTTTTGTAAATAAAAAGGTTTATGATAGGTATATATATTAATTAAGTGAGTATAATGATAAGATAGAGATTTATATATTTGGATAGAATTATTAATTCAACAACTCAAATTCTAAGATAGAACTAATATCTTAATTAAATATGTATAAGAATATGATAAAATCAAGATTTAATAAGATAGATTTTTTCAATAAGGGGGTGATGTGGCGCAATATGGTGGCAGAATTTGCTTCCGCTTTAGTATATAGTAATAGATATCGGACATCAGATCTTTATCTACAAAATCTGGAAAAGCATATATCAGCCACCATCCAATAGGGCATTCAGACCTGGAATTGGATGATTTTAGATATTGAGGAAGAAGAAGTTCATAGAAAGTTTATTCATGTTGATGACTTGGTGGCCAGTTAGGCCTTGTTAGTTGTAGTTGTTCATAAACCTGCATCATCATCAATTGATGTTGTTGGTTCCTGCAATGGTTCGTTAGAATTAGAGATCAAGGGTATCAACAATTTGTAAGTGATAAGCTTTGGGCTTATACAAGGAAGCATAAGATCGGATAGGATAAGAGAATTGGGTCTCAAAATTTTAGGGCTCTAGGAATGGATTGGGTAGAGGGAGATTTTTTCAGAATTGTTCTTTAAAGTATAAAATGTTTAAGGTGGGAAAAGAATGAGAATCTTGCCAGACCGCTTAAGGTGAGCGGCGTAGGCCTTGATGAACTCGTGTGGCGAAACGTCTTTCATGGTAGCCATGGTCGTCAAGCTCCTTTCTTCTTCCGGGAAGCTCTGGATCGAGGGTTTCGCCGCTCCTCTGGCTATGGAGTAGATGGCTTGAAAGAGGGACCCGTCAATGAACACGTACGCCGCCACCAGCTCCATGTTTCGCGGCGGCGGAGGTTATTGTGCCGTTGGCAGTCACTGTTCCAACCACCGATTCTGTTGCCCCGGCTTCATCTACACCTTAATCGTCGTCCTTTACCTCCTCCTCGTCGCTACCGATCCTAATTTTTTTCCTTTATTTTGGATTTTCTAATAAATTTCTTAATGGGCAAAATAAATAAAACCATTGATTCTTTTAAAAATAAAGTATTTAATTTAATTTTTGGGGGCATCGTTGCCAATTTTTAAAAAATTAGGTATTTTTGTTATTACAAACTCTTATAGGGGCATATACCGCTATAAACACTAAAAAAAATCAAATAGTTGAACTTGAGTATTCGATTCCACAAGTTCCCACTTATTGTGCAGTTGAAATGGATTATTTTAAAGATTTATTAAGTAATTATATTTCAATATTAGAGGTGTGGCAAATATCTACATGATATCTGTTGGTGAAGCCTTGGAAATTTTTAACATGACAGTTGTTGGAATGGACTCCAACACCATTTATTTCCACGGAATAGGGTCCATGAGAACTATCCACAAAAGTTAAAAAAACGTGGCTTATACCCACACCTTAAAAAATTGCTAATCTACCATTTTATAGTAGTGCAAATAGGACATTTTATCAAAGTTCTAGCAAAAATACAACAATACATCATATTCAACACAGAACAGTCCTCTTTGGTGGGCTGGCCTGTGCATACTCGAGAAAAATACATGCACCAACTGGCCCAACTCGATAAATAGTCATCTTCACTAACCATCACATATGGTATACATATATATCCTCTCCTCCACAATCGAGTAGCAAGCAAGGAGCCAACAATGGTTAACACTAAGTGGTGGTGGGCTATAAAGCTAGTGTTGATGGCGTTACTGATCTCCCAAACAAAGGCGGCAAAAAACAAGGCTGATTTGGAGCCACTCCTCCGTCCAGTCCCACCAACCGGAGGGAGTGGCCCTAGTCGCGGATACGGTACCCGGGGGCACGGAGGAGGCCACAGAGGCCGCTATCCTCCCTCCTACGGAAATCCTCTATCTCTGACGCCGCCACGCCTGTCATGAACGGGCGACGAACGTGCTGTATGAGACGTTGTTAGTCAAAATTATTTTTGAATATTTTTGCAAGTTCAATTGTTTCCCCCCCTACAGAAATCTGATTAATATATAGATCCTATACTTTCAGTTCTGCTTGCTTGTTGTATTCCATCTTAGGAAAACTTCTTTGTTGTTATCTTTTGGGAGATGCTATACATCACACCTTTTTACTAAACATCGCACTATGAAATTACTTCAATACCCTTTTTTTCTTAATTAATATAACAAAAATTAGGAAAGATAGTATATTAAAATGTATCTTATAAGATTCTTGCTATAAATAAATATATTTACTAAACTTCGCCATATCAACCATATTTGGGAAATTAAAAAAAATTAAATTGATTTATAAAATCATAATCCCAAGTAATTTAGTTAAATTATTCTAACAATGTACTTTTAACTCTTAAACCATAAAAACAAAATAAAAAACACACTTAATAAAATAGTCCGGAAAAAAAAATTGGTAAAAGATGGGTGACCATGTAAAAGATCATTATCATTATCATCGTACATAAGAAAAAAAAAATTAAACCATATCATTATAATGATTAAGAAAAGGTAGAAAAAAATAAATAAATCCACCACATACTACCCCATCTCAAATACTCAAAGGTAAACCTTCTTCTACGTAAGTTCTTCAAAGCAGAATTTTATAACTTAAGTTCATAGTTGCTAAATCACATATAATAAAGGTAATAAACTAAATCTTATATATGACATACATGATTTATTGAAGGTAAGTTATAGCTAGGAGATTTATAGGTAAATATTAAATAAATTTGCATGGCTCTTATAGTTGTACACTATATGATTTATTCCTAAATTAGATGTAGGGTTTTATGGTAAACAAATTGGTAAAATGTGAAGAAGAAAAAAATATGGTGTGAAGTTCAGCAACTATGTATCTTTTTTATCCATAAATAAATTACCCTTTCATTCAAAAAAAAAAAAAAAAAAAGGATTTGAAGAGTAGTCATATAATGCGATAAACAAGTTACATACTGTTACACCAAACCTTGGATAACGCCATCGAGAGAAGCTTGTATTTGGTACACTAGATCCTTTTCTACCGCACAATTGTATTCAATATAAGGCCTCATTTGGTTATAAATACGGAAACGGAAATGGAAACATATTGAAAAAATTGGAGGAATGGAATGAAATTCAATATTGTTTGGGGTGAGCAAAGAAACCAATTCAAAAGAATTTTCTAAAATGATTTGCTTGAATTTCAAACCTAATTTTTTCCTAATTTCAGATACAAAATTAATAAGGCTTCTGATTCTTCCAAATTGGTTATCTAATTTAGATCTAGAAATTAGGGTTCTAATTTCACAAATTTTTGCCCAATTCCGAATTTCAGATCTAGCAATTAGGCTTTCCAATTTCGCAAAATTTCTCCTCAATTTAGAATTTCAGACCTGTCTTTTGCTCTGAAGCCACCGACGAAGGTGAAGATGACGGAGGCTGGTGATAGAGAAGACGTTAGAAGCGATGGCGAGGATGGAGGTCGGTGACAGAGAGGACATTGGAGGCCGGTGAGAATGAAAGAGAGGGCATTAGAGGAAGGAATGGATTTTGTTTCTTCTCATTTTTTAAGGGGAATCAAAGAAAGAAATGTTTACCTTTTTTCAATGAATGAAAAACATGAAAACGACAAGAAGTGTTTCAATCCGTTACCGAAAGTCCCTTTTTAATGAAACAATCGGGCCCTAAATTCATTAATCGGCTAATAGGTCCCGTCCCAGCATATCGATCAAAACTCCTACATTGACCATCATTTTTTTTTGTCGAAAAAGGCAAAGCCTTATAACTAGAATTTAAGAAACATCCGTTACAAGCAAACTACGGGACGTAGCCCGGCCACTCGAGTCATCTAAAAGCACCTGGAAAACGCTTTCAGACCAAACAAGACTAAGGTGGCAACCTAAAGGGTAGGAAAAAGCAATCCCAGCAAGGGAGTCGGCGACAAAATTCGCTTCCCTAAAGACATGATTGAGACGAACAATCCAGTTTCGTCTAAGTAAGCCTTGATATTGCGAAACAAAGCTGGAGAGGGGATGACTTGGGCTGATATTCTTCTTCACAAGGTTGACGACAAGCGCCGAGTCCGTTTCAACTTCCACATTACGAACACCCTCGTTCCAAGCAACATTAAGACCATCAACGATGCCCCAAAGTTCCGTCATCGGGATTGAGCAAATGCCAATGTTATGGATAAAGCCTTTGATTCAGTTACCATTATGATCTCTGAGGACACCCACAGCGGCTGCACGACCGTCCACACCAACCGAACCATCGGTGTTCACTTTGATCCACGGCAAGTCCGGCTTATGCCAAGTGATCGGCCTATCCACTCGAGCAGCACGTCTAGAGCAGGATTCTTGTTGCGCTAGGCAACTAAGTAGTCGCACACCCGGGCTTTGACAAAATCAGGCTGGTACATTGACCATCATGAATGTGTTGTAAGTAACATTTGCATGTTGCCCGATCCCAACTCAACTAGGGACAGATAACATGCAAATCTTCCTTACTATCTGGGTTATTGATTGAATGGTACATATAACAACTTTATTAATATATATTTTATAATTTTGGGATCGGTTGCAGCATATCGTAGTCCACCCTAGATCCATATTCGACCTTAACTTATACTCCATTCGTTCTAAATTGTTTATCCATATACTGTAGTACAATTGACACAGTAATTAATACGAAGTTGAATAATTAGGATAAAATATATGAAGAAAAGTTAAAAAGTGATAAAGTTAATGAGAAAGGTAGATAATTGGGGGCAATATATATGATTGGATGATGATAACTTTGTAATTTTATAGGAAAAAGTGATAAATATAGTAGAAAAGTTAGATAATGAGGGTAATATATGAGATTGAATAAGGGTAAGATGGTAAAAAAGTTTGTGATATAAATGAAAAGTTGGAAAGATAGACAAACTTTTTGATACAATCGAAATGGAAAGATGGATAAAAATTATGAAACGGAGGGAGTATTGCGGTTCATTTGAATCCTTACTCGATCATCCAGACCAAAGCTATTAATTCCGAGCGTAATCGAACGGATCTTACTGCAAAGCCCAAGTATAATTGAATACTATTTGTTGGAGCTAAAATTCGTACACAAGATTACGACGAAATTTAGCCTAGATCAAGTAAATCGATTTAAGAGTTGGAGTTTGATTACAGAGCATATTTTTGAGTTCAAGGCAAGAGTTTTGATTGCGTATGATTGTGTAACCGTTTACAAGATATTTCGATCCTTTTATTCCTAGATTTTCTAATATCCGGCAATAACAGTACGGGACACGTTCCCTTGATCTATCCTACGTGACCACGCCTCTCTTCCTTTGAAACCGAATGATGCCGTTTGTGTGAATATCTTGGACCTATCCTTGTTGGAAAACCTTGGGCCTATCTTTATTTGATCCAACTTGGGCCTATCTGAAGTGGGTTGTTTGCTCATGACCCAACACTATTCTCCCTCCTTTAACTTATTTCTTCAAAATTATTACTTTTTCTTTCTCATGCACTTATATATGCCAAATTACGAGTAAAGTGGGTTTGTTTGGTGTTGAGACTTAAGATCTACCCCACATTGGTCAATTGAACCTAAACCACCTATCATATAAGTATATGGGCTCCTCCCCTTATTACAAATTGGTTTTATGGTGAAACCTCATGTGCTTATGTATTGGTCTTACTGTGCATATGCGCACGAATCGACGTGTGAACCCCCCATGTCATACATGGCCCATTGAGATTTAACATGGTATTAGAGCCAGGTTCGGTCCGAGTCCCGACTTCCTGGTCTATTGGGCTGGCCGGCCTTAAACACGAGATGTCAAGTGCAACTGGCATATTGCGGGGCCAGAAAGTTGCACTTGAGGGGGCGTGTTGAGACTAAAACCTATCCCACATCGGGAAATTGAACCTAAACCACCCACCATATAAGTACATAGGCTACTCCCCTTATTGCCAATTGGTTTTAGGGTGGAACCTCATGTGCTTATGTGTACATGGGTCCCAACTTCCTAGTCTATTGGGCTGACCGGCCTTAAGGCACGAGACCTCAAGTGTAATTGACATATTACGGGGTCAGGCAGTTGCACTTGAGGGGGCGTATTGAGACTAAAACCTATCCCACATCGGGAAATTGAACCTAAACCACCCACCATCCTAAACCACCCACCATGTAAATACATGGGTTAAACCAATTGGTTTTAGGGTGGAACATCATGTGCTTATGTGTTGGGCTTACCACACATATGCGCATGAATCGACGTGTGAACCCGCCACGTCATATATGGCCCACCAAGATTTAACATTTGGCAGCCAAAACACCACTAGCTCCAAGTAATCTTTTTTTTTCGTCAAATAATATTTATTCATTATAATAACCAGAAAATGACCAACCATACCTTAAATGTAATCTTTCAACAACTTACAACTCAAGCGAGTAGAACCGCTAGAATTTAGTTATATACTGGATACACCACTCAAGACTATTTAATCATCGTCATATCATCATAACTATATACTAAAGTGGAGGTTAAACGTACATATTTAGTACGATACGTGTCAACTTCTCATTGGACCGCATCACTCATCTTTATTAAAACCATTTAATTTGTTTGATTGGTTGAAATTTCATTGTAAACCCTACATTAGAACTCTTCTTATCTACTAATTTCCGTTTTAAATTATTTTTCTAAAAATAAAATATTTTTACGTTTTCTAAAAATAAAATATTTTTACGTTTTCTAAAAATAAAATTTTCCACAAAATTTACACGTTTTATGCCCAAAATTCCACATAATATTAATTTGCACGTTAATAATTTTTCTAAAAATAAAATGTTCTGTTCAATGACATTATATAAAATTTAAAGTAAATTTTTAGTTATCAAAATCGTGTCTTTAAAACATTGGAGTGATACTAATTATGTCTATAACCGAGGGTTTGAAAATCATATGGTGTACTTATCCCGATGTGTAATTTATTGGGCTTCTTTTTTTTTCGGTGAGATTTATTGGGCTTCTTTCCTTCGCCTATTGTGTTAGTTCTTAATTATTTGGTAAACTTGTCCAGATATAGTTTACTAGTTCTCTTTCCCTTGGACAAAAAAAAAAAAAAAAAAAAAGGTTTACTAGCTCTGTTTCCTAGGCCTACATATATGAAAGAACTACAAGAACACCAAATCACCAAACTAGTTTGCTACCGATAAACTCTCATCGTAATTGAGTTTTGATCATCCATGAAGGCTAACTCTTAGAGAAATACGGTTGACACTATTGATCATGTTAACATGCCCAAGCATTCACCGCCTCGCGGCTGCTTCGATGACCCAACTCCACCTCCTTAGCTTTTACAACTCTTTCTTGAGGTGCTTTGTATTTGTTTATCGCATATTTACTTGTGGGCGGACATATTTTCATATCAATTAGTTAGCATTTATTTATCTATCTTATTTATTTTGCTATCCATATTTATTATGATTTATCCTTTAATAGGTCAGTTACTCTAGTTAGGATATTATTTATGGAGGAGAATCCTATCCTCGCCTGGGATAGAATATTTGGTTGACTTAGGGAGCAAGACATCGCCCTAACCCTAGGCGCGCACCCCCCTCTGTCCCTCTCCTCTATAAATACACATGCATTCCATGTGAAAGGTAAGCTCTAAGTTCTAAGCCATCGCTTTGCCTGACGCCTTTGATCAACATTGTCCTTACTGACTTAAGCATCGGAGGTGGATTGGGGGTCGCTCGCCCCTTGGTCCATTGTTTTGCAGGTCATTGGAGGTGAAGAGGCTGGGTGAAGAAGCTTGGAGAAGAAGGTCATTGAAGAAGGAGTTGAGACTTGTACACTGACATATTTTGTGTACTAACATTTGGCGCCGTCCGTGGGGAACGAACAGGTTTTCGACCTTCGTAAACCCTACAAGAACCGATCTGAGGAGGCTATGGATCGCTTGTCCACAAGCCCGGATCGAGACAGCCGCCGGACGAACCAACGAGACAACCCTGGGGCAATCGCGCCAGGCGAATCGCGCGATTCGCTTTCCGCAGCCCCAGAGCCGCGACCGCGGATCGCCACACGCGACCGCGGGTCCGTCGCCTGCGACCGCGGATCGCCACCCGCGACCGCGGGTCCGTCGCCCGCGACCGCGTGTCGAGGTCAAAACACGCCAACTCCGAAATTCGCTCGGAGAACGGATCCCAATGCGCGTCGAACCCGATATTCGCTCGGGATGATAGACCACATCGCGATCGGACCTTGGATTGTCGATCCAAGAGGTTGCCCTAATCAAAAATCATTGTTGATTGTCGATCCAATGAAAACCCTAGATTGGGGGCAACTCTAATCACAATCGCATGTGCGTAACGCTGGGATGTACGTATGAGCATACGGAACTAATCGCTAGAGCCCGGGGCAGGCGAGCGGTCGGTCTGATCCGTTACCCCAACCGAGCTGGGTCACGCCGTCAACGAAACCCTAAACGATTCGATGATTGGACCTGCGGTGCGCGGTCCAGGGCCCTGCGAGCGCGGGCCCACGGCGTAACGAATTCGGCGCAAGTTCGGAAGAGGGTATCGGGATCGGAGCCGATCCCACCGCACAAGTCTTCGATCGTTCGTCCCTTCACATCCAAGAGCCTTCGCATGACCATGATAGCTCGCTAGCCCACCAGAGCGGTGTGCGCGGAACGAGAGAGGCGGTCGGGCTGAGGGATGTCGCGGGACCAACGAGCAATATGACGGGAAGAGATCGGGCGCATAGGGTCGAAGGGCTTGATCGCCGCTCAACGATCAACGCGGAACCTACGACGCTGTAATAGTCCGTGTGAGCTCCACGCTGGTCGGAACGAGATGATTCAAGAAGCGCTGGAGAGTAGACTCCGAATGCTACGTTTCTCGTTCACACATCAGAACTGGAGACTCGCTGCATCCGGGTCGAAATCGCGCCGCAAGAGACCGCAACCTGTTTCACGAACAGGATGGCGAGGCAAACTTCCGACCAGTCGTCCAGGAGCTACGCGCATCGGAATCGGACGATCCATATATCAATGGAAAGAGGAAATAGCGATCTTCAGGCCATCTTTGGATAACAGCCCCAGAAACTCTCTCGAAGAGGGTCAAAAGGACGTCCGAATGCTGCTGTCCTGCAGAACTCGCAGAACAGGGAAGCCTGCTTCTAGCCCCTCGTTTGGGAGCTAGAGACGTCGAAAAATCGCGGGCTTGGCATCTCTGGAAAGCTGAAGAAGTCACCTACAAATCTTCTCTTGACATCCAGACCCGAATCGCGTCTCAACCGGCCCGAACTTGCAGCCTAAGACAGAGCAGTCTCGCTATAGTGTCAGCAGCGCACTGCTTTGTTGTGCAGGCTCGTTCGTGAGCTAAGGTTGTCCGATCGGGACGATTCAAGATGTCTTGGAAAGATTAGAAAGCATACTACCATTCGTCTTCAGGAGCCAATGCTGGAAACTCACTCCAATTGGCTCGAAATCGGGTACGAACCGGTGAGTCCCAAGCGCCCCCCGGAATGACGGTGTGCCCACAACGAAGTAAGGACTCCAAGGCTTACGTGGTCGAGCGCCCGACTCCTGTGGTAACCGCTTACCCGCTCCAATCTCTGCCGACGAAGTCGAACCTCTTCGATAGAGTCATCAGGCGGTCCATCAAGCGGGGGCGTAAGACGTCAATTTACGCATCCGGAACCAACACTACGACACCATCCGCTTCGATCTCTGCTGTCAAAATCGGGTCTCCCAAAAAGAGTCGCGGGATGGTCTGTCGAGCGGGGGCAGTAAGACGTCAACTTACATGCCCAGAGCCGACATCAAAAGACTGGTACCAACCGACTCTGTTACGCGATTCCCTACCCATTCAAGTTTGACGGCAGGATCAGCGAGACGACATCGAAAGACCAGCCTTGACTACCTCGAAACACGCTATTGGGTTCGAATCCGGCAACGAGAGCCGAGGGCGCGGGACCGGGAGCCGCGGGCGCGGGGAACCCCCGAGGAGCCTTGATTAGTCCCATGGAACGAACCGCAAGCACGGGCGGCACACCGCGGGTCGCCAGGCCGCGACCGCGGTGGGTGCAAGGGGGAAACCATCAAGACGTGCCGAGCGTCCTACGGAGCGCCATTAAGTGGGTTATGTTGCGGTGCGCACACCCACGAGGGCCACAAACCTTCCGAATTGGCAACGCAATGCCTCGATTGGCCATGGGGAGCGCATCCAGATAATGGCAAGGCTCGGAAGGGCCCGTGTGTTATGGCTGCGGTGTTAGGACGGGAGCATGCGTGCTGAAGCACTTGGATGGTCGACCAGTGCCGCGCACATGGAATATAGCGAAGTTAAGAAAATTCTACCCTTGAGGAAAGTGCGAGGATCATCATGCTAGTAACGGCGCGCCGCCTTTTTTGTCTTCTTTTTGTTTATTCTCATTTCAAACAATTTTGTCTTTAACAAAAATCCCGGGAACTCTTTTTTCATATCTTCTTGATTTCAAATATTTTGCTAGCATGGGGGGCCGAACACTCAACTCAGGGTCGGAAAGGCGCCGTGTGTGCATCGTCACACGTATGGCGCAGGTCTCGCGTGGACGCGCGCGTTTGACCAATGAAGGCCCTACGATACGCATGCGTAGGAGTTGCACGGATCCCGTATTTATGAAATACGGATGTACGAATATACGAATATACGAATATACGAATATACGAATATACGAATGTACGAATATACGAATGTACGAATATACGAATAAGAGCATCCTAATCTGCATGGCCACTCACCGCTTAAGCTCCGGCCCCTGTACACGGGATAGTACGGGGTATACGAGTACAGGGTTCCGGAGGGGGCAATTGTGGGCGGGCATATTTCCATATCAATTAGTTAGCATTTATTTCTCTATCTTATTTATTTTGCTATCCATATTTATTATGATTTATTCTTTAATAGGTCAGTTACTCTAGTTAGGATATTATTTATGGAGGAGAATCTTATCCTCGCCTGGGATAGAATATTTGGTTGACTTAGGGAGTAAGGCATCGCCCTAACCCTAGGCGCGCGCCCCCCTCTGTCCCTCTCCTCTATAAATACACATGCATTCCATGTGAAAGGTAAGCTCTAAGTTCTAAGCCATCGCTTTGCCTAACGCCTTTGATCAACATTGCCCTTACTGACTTAAGCATCGGAGGTGGATTGGGGGTCGCTATCCCCTTGGTCCATTGTTTTGCAGGTCATTGAAGGTCATTGAAGAAGGAGTTGAGACTTGTACACTGACATATTTTGTGTACTAACATTACTGTAATTAGATTAGTTCAACGACACGCCTCGCACCCAGTTTTACCTAATCAGTCGGTTGATTTTGCTACTAGCAAATCACGATTATGAGCAAGGAGACAAGATCAGTGTTCCAACGACTTAAAACCCAAACTTGGAGAAACCGAGAAACAAACTTGTATTTGAATCCCATTTTTAAATCATGCACTGGTATGTTTAGCTCAATGGACTAATGGAGTGTGACAAACCTAGCTATAGTTTTCGTTCGATTGCGTTTAATATAAATTTGTTACATGCAAACATCATCTTTTATAAGTAATCCGGTTAAACCAACAAATTAACGTTGCGTATCTATTATTCATAGGCTCAAATCATATGTAGTCCCCTGTACTTTCACAAAATTGTTGAGTTGACCCTATTGAACACTCGAACTTATAATTTTGTACCCATTGAACACCTTACGCGCCAACTCATAATACACGTCATCATGCATTTTTTTACTTAATCCACATAATCACTCTTATTTGGCCAAACTTGCACGCCACATAAGCAACTTAAAAAAAAAAACACACAAAGGAGAGGAAATCCCCCAAATCCCAAATCTCTGCATATGGAAACCCTAATCCCAAATTTTTCAACTGTGAAAGACCGGTCTGGTCGTCGGACTCGCGGAAGAGCTTGTCGGGGAAGACGGAGCGTTGGATCCGGCCCCAATTGGGTTAGTCGGGGCTGGCGGGGCCCATGGCGATCCAGCGGTCCATGAGGTCGAGCGACCACTGGCAGTTGCGGATGAGGAAGACGCCGGCGTTGATGCCCACCCAGCTCCTCCGGTGGCCGTAGACGAGGTTGGACCAGCCGTGGACGACGAGGTTGTGGTCCCTGTAGCGGTCCAGAGGGAGCTTGAAGTCCATGTCGGTGATGCGGCGTCGGAGTCGACTCACCAGATCCAGTCGGACTCCGGGTGGGCGATCATGGCGGCCCGGACAACCGGGTACTTGGCCCAGTAGGAGACGCCGTAGCCGTGGATGCGGGCGTAGTCGACCTTGTTCCTGAAAAGGCGGAGGAGAAGGTGGTCGCCGTTAGGGTTCCGACAGGGCTTGGGCTGGGAGCCGGTGACCATCAGGACCCGCTCGCCGGCGCCGGAGGGGGAGAAGGAGGGGTGGAGACGGACCAGACCGGGCTACTGTGCAGAGATGGAGAGGGCGAACACAAAGTTCATACGGCATTTTGAGAAATTTGGTGTTAATTTGGTATTTATTTTTATATTTTTATAATTTTTTATGTGGCTAAATCAAGAGTACCTAGGTGGATTAAGTAACAAAAATGGGTAATGATGTGTATTATGAGTTGGCACGTGAGGGGTTTAATGGGTACAAATTCATAAGTTCGAGTGTTCAATAGGGCCAACTCAAAGGTGGAGTGTCTAAGTGACAATTTTGTGAGAGTACGGGGGGCTACGTATGATTTGAGCCATTATTCATATACTAAAGGAATAGCTTTTATGTCATAGGTTAGAATGTTATTCATTTTGTCTATGCGTTAAATTATGGCATTTTAAAAATTATTTATAATCAAGAATTTGGATCTCATTACATTTTAACTAATTATAAATAAAGATTTTAATACTCCTTACAACTAGACACTTTAAATTTTAAATAAATGTTTAATCAGGCAAATTTTTAAATTTTACTGTACATAACAAAATTTTCTTAAACATAACCCTTATATGATAGTGGGAGCTTGAAAACTTTTATTTAGGGTCTGTTTGGATAGACATGCATTAAATTGCATTATGTTTTAATTTGCATTATTTTGCATTAAATAAATTTATAGAAGTAATATATTACGGCTAAAACGTGTTTACATTACATGCGACATACCCCTTCAACTTCCTTCCCTTGTCCAGATGTAGTGGTAGGGGTGGTTGGTGTGAAGTTTTAGTGGTTAAGGAAGAAGATGGGTAAAAGAATAATTCTTCAAATCATTTTCATCCAAACACATTTTAATTATTTAATGCATTAAACAATCCATAATACATTATAATGCATTATGATTGGCTATCCAAACAGACCCTTAATTTCTTCTATAGGCTAAAAGACTCTTTTCGTAACTCATTTTAACCTTGAATGAAAGTATATTTGTTTATATGATACGGAAATTTAACTACTTAAACTTGATTTGTTTGCTTAATTATGTATCGATCCATGTGTTTCTACGGAAATTTGTTGAAGAAAATGTTAATTGTAATGCAAGATTTATCGAGTCTTTGCACACAGTTTATTACTCCAGTTAAAATATATATGTTATTTTCTAAAAAATCAGATTGTCCAACGCATTGTCTCTGCATATAGGTATCTTAATTGTGAGCAGTACGTAGTTCTTGATCGACTCATAGTGGGTGCATGGTTAACAAGTGATGTTAATTGCTATATGTGTATACTGGAATGAACAACATACATTGGTACGTACGTAGTATGGTAAAAATAGGCGCTCTTAGAACATTGGACATTGAGTTAGAAAGTGATCGAGTTTTATATACTATATATGTGCCAGTCTGCCAGAATAACTAAACTAATAAAATAGGCGCTCTTAGAACTTTGGAAATTGGTCTAAAATCACTTTTTTTTGGTCGAGATAGGTCTAAAAACATTAACAATCATTCAACCAAAAAAAAAAAAACATTAACAATCAATGGGTGAATTTCACAACCATACACAAAATTAGTATCCTAGCTAGCTACATTCATAATCATTCCATAGTTTCTAAAGTTGTCCCACCTAATTGTCTTAAAAACGTCACTTTGGTGGCTGACTTGCCTAGCTATTTCCAAAATCAATAAAGAAAAAAAATACAAATAACATAAATAGCTAGACGTCCTCATCAATTAGCACACACCCAAGCAATTACATAAAAAATCTCACATTTGAAATTCTTTCCTCCTCAATCGATTGCACAAGTACTTAGCAACAAGGCAACGATCGATGGATAACACAAAGTGGTGGTGTTGGTGGGCTATAAAAATGATGCTGACGGTGTTACTGCTTTCACAAACAAAGGCGCTCAAACATGAGGTTGATTTATTGGAGCCCGCCCTCCGTAGGGTTCCATCGGGTGAGCTCGGCGTTGGACACGGATACGGTAACACGGGACACGGAGGGTACGGTGGTGGAGGCGGAGGCCACTATCCCCCTTCCGGTGGAGACCCTCCAGCGCCTCCACGCCTGCCCTAAACGATGACGTACGAGTTGGTGTTGTTAATCATACTTAAGTTTGGATATTTAGCAAGTTTTAATGTTTGTAATTTGATCATTATTTCGATCCAATAGTTTCACTTCTGCATGGTGTATGGAGAAATAATAATATGAATTGGTCAAAGCTACTTACGGCATCACAAATCCCCAATGTTTGTTTGATCATTCATGAAATCATAATATTTGGATATATAGTAAGTAACACTTACACGTTGATGAGTTGCACAAATATAATGTCTGAACCATATAAACTCCATGCATATATACTACTCCATCCGTTTCATAATAAGTGTCGTTTTAGCTCTTTACACATTTTTTAAGAAAAGCAATCATTCACTTTGAACTTACACACCTCTTCTTAATCTTACCACTCATTACATTTTTTGGCCAGTGAATAAACAACTTTACTCAACAAATACACATTCCAATAAAAACTACCATTACTCACCCCTAATTAATCACATTGAAAACCTAAAACGACACGTAATATGAAACAAATTTTAAGTGCTAAAACGACACTTATTATGAAACGGAGGGAGTATAGTTAAAGCTAGATTTGGAGAAAGCTAGAAACTTGTATTTGAATAGCTTAATTGTATACCACTTACCAATTAATAAAGTGCAAAACCAAACCGTGTTGCACTGTTTCCCATACTAAATTGATTTATATATGCTACAACTTTTTTCTACGTACTTTGTATTGACCTTTCACATTCAACTATTGTTTCAATACATGCACAAATGGGCTTGATCTACAAGAGAAGTGACATAAACCAATTCGATATATTTATAATTGATTGATTACTTAGTTGATCTACACATATACTTTGTATGTTTATAATCTATAATTGATTCGACTGATCCACTTCTTTTACTTCTCGATCTCCTCTTCGATCTGACGGAGGCACAAGGAACAACTGCTCGTGAGTTGATAGTACGTACGTAGACTTGTTATTTTTAGCTGATTTTGAAAGTTTCCATGCATATTTAATTAAGTACTAGTATTAAAAGTAGATTATGTACATTCCAAACCCGTTAGTATTAAAACAATTTGAAAAGAAAGCTGGCTTTTGGATTGGAATTAATGGTACGAGGTAGATAGCTAAAACACCAACACCATAGTGAGTGGGCAATACTCCATTGGCGGCTGTGAAACTAGGTTTTTTGAAAAGGACAAAGTCAACTAAACAAAAGGGATACAAAGTCTTAAATACAAGCTAGTTATGGGAACAAAAACACAGCGTATTGGAACAAAGCTAAACTAAACAAACCACTGGACTGCAACTAAATACAAGAAAAATAAAGGAATAATAAAAATATACAGCAACAGTAACGTCAAGAGCCCCCCTCAAGCTGGTGGTGCGAGTCAGTGAGCATGCCCAGCTTGGAGAGTAGGTCCTGATGATGTGTGGAAGGAAGTATCTTGGTCAGGACGTCTGCGAGTTGGTTGGAAGTTGGCAAGTAAGAAAGCTGTAAAAGGCCATCCATGACTTTCTCTCGCGTGAAGTGACAATCGATTTCCAAGTGTTTCGTTTGCTCATGAAAAACCGGATTTCTGGCAATCTGAATCGCTGATTTGTTGTCACAGTGCAGAGTAACCGGCTTCATGTTCGTCTCACCAAGCTCCTGAAGCAGATTTACCAGCCACGTTACCTCCGCTGCCGTTTGAGACATGGCTCTATACTCAGCCTCTGATGAACTACGAGAAACCGTCGCTTGCTTCTTCGAGCGCCAGCTGATGGGGTTGGATCCATGGAGAATCACGTAGCCCGTCACTGATCTTCGAGTTATTGGGCAGGCT
This sequence comes from Polygonum maritimum, assembly GCA_963924305.1. Lineage (NCBI taxonomy): Eukaryota > Viridiplantae > Streptophyta > Magnoliopsida > Caryophyllales > Polygonaceae > Polygonum > Polygonum maritimum. The sequence goes on from OZ002736.1 coordinate 27,261,539, forward strand.
GCCCAATCCGAGTCTGAAAAGGCTTGAAGAACGATCCTATCTCCTGGCTTAAATATCAGTCCAAAGTGTGAGGTGTTCTTCACGTAACAAACAAGATGTAGCAAAGCTTCCATGTGAATGGTTCGTGGCTTTTGCATGAATTGGCTCAAGACTTGGACAGCAAAAGAAATGTCCGGCCTAGTGTTTGTTAGGTAGTTCAGCTTCCCAACTAAGCTCCTATATAAGGAGGGGTTTTGCAAGCTATTACTCTCTTCTCCAAGTCCAAGTTTAAAGTTGGGGTCACTCTATTCTTCATGTTCTCCACGTTGGCATCAAGTACAATTTCTTTAGCAAATTTTTGTTGGTTGAGTATCATAGCCTCCCCCTGGCGCTTTACTTCCATGCCAAGGAAATAATTTAATTCCCCCAAATCCTTGATACTGAAGAGGGAATGCAGGGTGTGTTTGAGATGCTCAATTTCTGAAACTTGAGACCCTGTAACAAGTATATCATCAACGTAGACAGCCACCACGGTGATTCCGTCATCGGTTCGCTTGAGAAACAGTGATGAGTCATGTCTTGATTGAATAAAATTCAGCATCGTCAAGGTCGCAACTAGCTTATGGAACCATTGCCTAGAGGCTTGTTTGAACCCATAAAGACTTTTCTTAAGGAGGCATACTTTGTTCTCTGGGTTGGACATCCCTTCCGGCATCTCCATATAAACTTCCTCAAGAAGGTCCCCATGTAAAAAGGCATTGTCGACATCTAGCTGGAAGATTTTCCAACCTCTACAAAGAGCGAGGGAAATAAGAGTTCGGATAGTGGTCATCCTCACCACCGGTGAAAACGTCTCTTCGAAGTCTAGACCATATCGTTGAGTATACCCCTTTGCCACCAATCTCGCCTTGAGTCTTTCTAGTGTTCCATCAGACCTTAGTTTAACCTTGTAAACCCATCGGCATCCAATGGTCCTTTTACCTGCAGGAAGGTCAACAACTTTCCAAGTATTGTTAGTGGTTAAGGCCTTTAGTTCCCTATCCATATCTAACACCCAATTCGGGTCCTTAGACGCTTGGAGAAAGGATTTTGGTTCAGTAAAGGTGTTTTGGTGAAAGGTTGAGCAAATGATAGGGGCAAATAAGGATTCAGAGAAGCCATTCATAAGGGGAAATTGCACTACAGCATCAGCAAAGTTGCATTGATAATCTTGGAGATAGCTCGGTGTCTTGTGTTGTCTAAAGGATCTTCTTAGCTCAGGTTCGATGGCTCTTGGGGCTGGAGATTGGGAATCAGTGAGGTTAGTTTGGTCTTGGGTCTGTGGCTCATGTAAGGACGACTGAACGGGACTTGTCGGAGTGGTTAAATCAGTAGCTTCTTGAGTATCAAGCTGCAGAGAAGGGTTTGGCGATGGGGCTGGAATTTGGGTTTCATCTTGATAGAAGAATGAGTCAAGGGAACCAAATGGAAGAGGAGAAAGAGAGTTTTGTGGTTTGATGGAAGTGATGTGCATGGGGAAAATTTTCTCATGGAATTCCACATCTCTGGAAACAATAATTTTTTTTGTTTCAATTTCCAAAACTTTGTAGCCTTTGGTTGAGTGTGGGTAGCCTATAAACACGCATGGGGTGCTTCTAGGGTCAAATTTGGTTCTATTCCTTTTCAATGTGGAGACAAAACACAAGCACCCAAATGGCCTAAGATGGGAGTAGGTAGGAGGATGGTGGTAAAGTTTCTCATAGGGTGTGGTCAAGTTCAGGCTGGAAAGGGGAAACCGGTTTATAAGATAGGTGGCTGTCAATATGCATTCCCCCCCAATATTGAGGTGATAGGTTGGATTGAAAGAGAAGGGCACGGGCTGTTTCAAGGAGGTGTTTATGCTTTCTTTCAACCACTCCATTTTGTTGTGGGGTATCTACACAAGTGGTTTGATGAGATATGCCATTTGATGTGAAGTAATGTTTTGCCTCTTCGCTACAAAACTCCCCACCATTGTCTGATCTAACAATTGAAACCTGATTTTTGAATTGGTTTTGAACAAAGGATATGAAGGCCCTTAGGATAGAAAGAGCATTGCTTTTATGAGATAAAAGGTGTGTCCAAGTAGTTCTTGTAAAGTCATCTACAATAGTTAGAAAGAATTTATATCCATTATATGTTTCGACTTTATACGGTCCCCACAAATCGATATGTATGAGCTGAAAAGCATAAGTGGACTTGATACTGCTTGTAGGAAAAGAGGTTTTGTGTTGGCGTGCCTTAGGACAGATGGAACAAACTGATTTAATCTTAGGCAAACAAGCATTTTTAAGAAAGGGAAACAATCGCAATTGGTCAAAAGGAACATGGCCCAAACGAAGGTGTAATAATTCAGTTGTTACAGCACCAAAAATATGAGCAAACTCACTATAAACAGTCTGATTACTACATTCAAAATATATGGAACTGTTTTTAGAAGTTGAGGATGGGGGATGTTGTTGGGTGTTGGGCCGAGAAGACGGTGAAGTTGTGGTAGGATCTTTGTGAGCAAGATAGAGACCTTTAGACAGACTACCAAGAACCCGATGGCTGCTCGTGGAATGGCCCTGAAGAATGCATTGAGAAGGGGTAAAAACAAGGTTAGAATTAAGTTGGGTGGCTAATTGGCTGACGGACAAGAGGTTAAAAGTGAAATCAGGGACATGCAAGACATTTCTTAGAGTTATTTCCGAGTTAAGTTTGATAACTCCTACATGTTTGATTTCAGCTTGCTTATTGTTAGGCATAGTAATGTAGTTTGGCTTAGGAAGTGGCTCAAAAGTATCAAATAGGTTGAGGTAGGGGCAAATATGGTGGGTAGCTCCACTATCTATGACCCAAATGTGAATATCGTCATGAATAGAGAAACAAAAGGTCTTACCTGCCAACATACAAGTTCGATTGTCGTCCGATCCTTGCCCTCCGACTTGCTGCCTGCTGAGAAGGGCCATGAGCTTTTCGTATTGCTCCTTTGTCAGTGAAGGAGACTTCTCACTCCCATCACTTGAGCCTTCTTGCTGCTGAATTGAAGAGTTCCCAGCAAATCTCCTTTCTCTGTCCTTAGGGTACCCGTGTATCTTGAAACACCTACTAATATTGTGACCCGGGATCTTGCAATGGTCACAATAGTAGTTAGGTTTGGGTCTTTGCTCATTACTGTTGTTGTTGGACTGATTGCTTCTACTCGACTGACCCCCTCCTTGATTCCCTGATCTCGCGTTGTAGTGTTGAGTACCATTCGTGTAGGTGTTGTTCCCATTCTGTCTGGGCTTGGGAAACACACTCAAGGCTGAGGAATCTCCCGCATTTAGATTGGAGTTATTACTGCTGAGTGCTCTCTGTTTCTCTTCCTGTAGGATCATTTGAAATGCTTCTCCGAGCGTGGGCATCGGTCTCATCATGAGGATATTAGCTCGTACAGCATTGTAGGTCTCGTTGAGCCCAACGAGAAACTGCAAGACTTGCTGGTTCAACATCATTTTCGGAACAGGGTTCAACACTCCACAGGCATTGCATTTAGGCATTTCCACCAACACCAAGTACTCATCACAGATCTTCCTGAACCTGTTGTGGTAGGAGATGATTGAGGAATTTCCTTGCGAAATATTAAAAAGCTCCTTTTGTACCTGATATAGTCGAGCTCCACTCGGCTGGCCAAATCTGACTTGAAGATCAGTCCAGATCTCTGCAGCTGTGTTGTAGTAGAGGAGGGTCTCAGCTATCTCTTTTTCGACTGAGTGTAGTAACCATGCTTTGACCATGCTGTTGCACCTCTTCCACTGCGTTTCAAGAGGAGATCCTTCATCTGGCATCTTGCTACTCCCATCAACAAACTGTAGCTTGTTCTTTGCTTCCAAGGACACCTCTACAGCTTTCCTCCAATGAAAATAGTTGTTCTCGTTTAGGAGTTGGGTAGCTAAGGCATAGTTTGGGTGATCCGAATGGTGTAAATAGAGAGGGTTGTTCGGATCTGTGATAACCTCCAAGGACTCACTTTGAACTTGAACTATATTGGGGTTGTTCTCTGTCATTGAAATGATTTTCATGGACGGAAGGAAAAGTCTTTTTGGGTTGAATGGATCGAGCTACAGCTCTGATACCATAAAACAATTTGAAAAGAAAGCTGGCTTTTGGATTGAAATTAATAGTACGAGGTAGATAGCTAAAACACCAACACCATAGTGAGTGGGCAATACTCCATTGGCGGCTGTGAAACTAGGTTTTTTGGAAAGGACAAAGTCAACTAAACAAAAGGGATACAAAGTCTTAAATACAAGCTAGCTATGGGAACAAAAACGCAGCGTATTGGAACAAAGCTAAACTAAACAAAACACTGGACTGCAACTAAATACAAGAAGAATAAAGGAATAATAAAAAAATACAGCAACAGTAACGTCAAGAAGTATTAGCCCACCGTTTCAGGATGAGATCGAATAAAGATCTCCATATTTAGCTTTAAAACTTTCACACAAGTTAGTTAGTAGCTGGCTACCTTAGCTATGGAGAAAATATCGTCTTGGTTGATGGCGGTTTTGCTGATAACCGGGTTCATGATTTCGCACACGAGTATGCTCGGAAGCTCTATTGCAATGACTACCAGATTAGATCCGTTTTCCGGGTCGTCAGTGCACGAAATTGAAGCTACAAAGAAGAAGCCGACAAACAAAGTAGTCAGGTCCAAGCGACAAAAAAAGGGAGCCCCGTTTACAACTTTCCTCCTCCACCGCCGCCAACACCTTATCAGTTTCACCCGCTAGCGCCTCCGCCACCGCCACCGCCACCGCCTCTTCTTACTGAGTTATATTTTTAAGTTTTATCTTCTTACTGAGTTTGCTATTCATAAATTAAGATTATATATATGGGTATGGTTATGTTTTCTTGATTATTTACACTTATGGCCATCAACATAATTACTTTTTGGTCTACACCTTAAGCTCTTGAAATTAGTTAAGTACACTTGGTGACAATTTGCAAGTCGTTAATGCGGTACTAGGGAGCTGGAGCTGCCCATGGGAAGTGGAAATGATTCGGGCGGATGTTCATGGACTGCTCAGGAATTTTCAGAGTTGGTCTATCTCTCATGTTCCTAGAGAAGCGAATGCTGCTGCTGACTTCATTGTCAACTCCTTCCGTTGGGCAAACCTTTGATAAAAAAAAATGACTTGTGCGAACCGGCAAACTTAATCCCTATCTTCCACCTTACAATTCCGACCCCAAAAACAATCTTCCACTTTGCAATAATGTAATTTGTTAAGATTGAATTGTGTTTACGTAGGGCTGTTAAAACATGATTGCAACCCGAAAATGTCATTGTTGACCCGAAAATGTCATTGTTGACCCTATGAGTCGAACTAGACTCGTATATATATCCGCCATGACCCAAGTTAACTTCATTTGTGGTTCGATAGATTGACTCAAAATTATATTAAACTAGAAAACCACCAAATTAACTAGATCCAAACGCAAGTGAAATGACTTGATTGACAAGTCTATGTATCCCCTAGCGTGTGGATGATATAAGTATATGAGTTATTAATAGATGAACAAATTTTGTCTACGGTCGTGGGATTTACACACTTAAACTAGCTACTAACCATGCATACGTTATCAGACTATACTAAGAAAAATCATCACAAAATTTCTAAAGTTGCCCCACCAAATTAAATTGTACAAAAACGTCCACTTTGGTGGCCAGCTGATCGAGTTGCCTATTTCCAGACTACAAAAAAAAAAAAGGAAAAAAGAAAAAGAAAACACACACACCAACTAACATAAATAGGCGTGCTCATCGATCAATATAATTAGCACAAACCCAACTAATTACAGAAAAACTCTCAGGTGCATTCGATATTCTCTCCTCCACAATTGGTGGATTTGTACAAGTATCAACAAGGCAACGATGGATAACACAAAATGGTGGTGGTGGTGTGGCAGGTGTGCTATAAAAATACTGGTGACGGTGTTACTGCTTTCACAAAGTATATTGGCGGGCAAACATGAGGTTCATTTATTGGAGCCTGCCCTTCGGGTGGTTCCACCACCAAATTTAGCAGGCCCCCCACGCGGATTAGGTAGCCCAGGCCACGGAGGAGGGCGCGGCGGTTACGGACATGGGTCAGCATCCGGCAGAGGCCACTATCCCCCTTCTGGCGAAGACACTCAACCGCCTATGCGCCTACTCTAAACAACGATGTACGAGTAGTTGTCAAGCATGATAAAGTTTATTTGGATATTTAGCAAGTTTTAATATTTGTTTGATCATATCATTTCGATCCAATAGTTTCACCTTTGCCTAATGCATGTATGCCGATATAGTGATACGGATAGGTCAAAGCTTTTTGCCGTACGTAACGTACGTACTCCAATCTCAAATCCCCAGTCCATGTCCATTGCTAGCTAGTAGTAGTCATGAGTGCAACATTCATGAAATCATCACGTAATTTGATATATAGTAGTAGCACATAGTCACATAGACGATCGATGAATTGCACAAATGTGTGACCCATGCATATAAACTCCATACATACTGCAGTAAAACCTAGATTTAGAGATAGCTAGCTTGCTAAGACAATTGTATTGTATACATACCAACCAATTACCATTAATTAATAAAATCTTACTCCTCATCAGGTGTTTCCTCTAGCGTCACCAGTGCGTAAGGGTTGTCGCCGCCTCGATACTGATTCAGAGTCTTGCTGATCCTTTTGAACGTTTCGATCTCAACCATATATGATATATGCATTGTACGTTGCTGTCTTAAGCGGTTGTTGTTGTTATTATAAAGTTTGCTATTGATATTCGATCAGTTTCTTATACGTACTCCATGCGTACATAAATACTTGCAATTAAGCTAGCTTTGGCTACAAGGCATTAATCCATCTCTCCCACTTAATGTTAAGAGTATCTTAATAGTATGTGTTAAAAGATCAACTGACCCTATTGACTGGTGACAAAGAAAGAGGGTAACTTCGCTTAAAACTCCCAATTTGGCCCGTTGTTTCGAGTCAATACATGCAGATCTCCATACATGTACCATCATCACTATGTCTTTACACGAGTAGAAATACTGGACTATATTTTCATACATTAGTGCGAAATGGGACCCGCTTCACTCTTTTTTCCTTTTAAAAATAGACTTTTATCCAACTTCTTTAACTTGTAATGTCTCCATCACATTTGTCGTGCTCAAGTTGAACAAATCGAAAAGTTAATCTGACTTAGCTTTTTTTTTTTTTTTTTTTTTGAACCGGTGAGGATTAGGATCTCGCCTTATGACGGAATACCTAGGGCATCCTTTCGGATGAGAGCTAAAAGCTCGTGATGGTTCAAAATGGTTTCCCATGGGAGACTGTGGCCCAGAAAAGCAATTTTATCGGCCACAGAGTTACACTGCCTTTTCCCATGAAAAATACGGACTGACTCGAAACCCTGAAGGGATACGAGAATGTCAGTAACAATCCTTTCTATTTCCCATGGGCAACGAATTTGTCCTTTGACTGCTTTGATGACTATAATGTTATCCCCTTCTATCTCAAGTTTTCTTATATCCATCTGTTTGCCCTTCTTCACTCCATCCCATAATGCTAATGTTTCTGCCATTAGGACCGATACCTTTCCATATGATTTGGCTGACCCGATAATTGGATTACCATTCTCATCTCTTATGATCGATCCTCCGGATGCATTACCATTGCTAAGTTTAGAACCGTCAAAATTTAATTTTGCATAGTTCCAATGCGGTTTTATCCAACCTGGTGGTTTGTTTCGTGCTCGACCTCTTGGACAGACACCCTTGTTCAGACTCTTTTCTTCATCCTCATGCCATTCTCTTGCTTGTTTCCATTGCATTAGGTGGTTGCGGATATAAAGGCTTAGGTCTTGTATGAAGTCGTTATGCGTTTGCTGAAAAAGTAGCTTATTTCTTTGGTGCCAGATGCTCCACCACGCCACTGCTAGCTCAATGAACTCTTCTTTCCTTAGTTTGCTATTTAGCTCGAATAACACATTTCGAGGGTTCCTTTGCGATAAATTATGTTCTCTAAGTACGCGTTCCGTTTTAATATTTATGCTCTTTATTATTTCCAATGTATGCGGGCATTCAAGCAACAGATGTATCGAGTCCTCGTGCGTAGCGTTACACATGAGACATCCCTGGGGAACATCAACATGTTTTTCAATAAGCCTTTGTTTCGTGGGCAAACCGTTTATGTCAATTTTCCATAGAAAATTCTTTACTTTTGGGTATGTATCCAACTTCCAGATCCAAGCGTTGGGGTTCAAGGTCATGGATTCTTCTTTGGTTATTAGGCTGATTGTTGAGTCTGTGGAGTACCATCCGTTTCTACTCGGGGCCCAAATCAATTTATCTTCAATATCATTTTCTGGGATTGGGATTCTTATTATTTTCTCTATCATTTCGTTAGGAATTACTTGTTGAAGTTCTTGTATTTTCCATTTTTTATCCGTAGAGATGAAGTGCTCGACTGTAGTTACCGCGTTCTCTACATCCTCTATAGTTGCCCATTCTGCAAGTGGTTCGCTCCTGAGCCATCTGTCCTTCCAGAAATTAATAGCCCCACCATTTCCTATTTGCCATCTCAAACCTTTCTCAAATTTTGGCTTCAGTTTCATCAATTGCTTCCATTGCCATGAGCTATTTGACTTCATTTTATACTCTGAGAGTGAGCTTCCCCTTAAGTATTTTTCGTTAACCACTTGTACCCACACATTGTCTTGTTCAGTAAGAATTTTCCACAAAAGCTTCATTTGAAGCGCCTTGTTCACATTTTCCGCTTTTCTAATGCCTAGTCCCCCGTAAGCTTTTGGTTTGCATATTCGGTCCCATCCAATAAGAGGCTTATGTTGTCGTCTATCTTTATTCCAGAAAAAATTTCTATTTATGGCATCGATTTCATCATTTATATGTTTTGGCAACATGAAACTTTGCATTATGTAGTTTGGTTTTGTGGACAAGTTCGATCTGATTAACACTGTTCGTCCTTCTTGAGATAGCGTATTGGCTTTCCATTTTGCTAGTTGTTTTTTAGCATTATCAATTATGCCCTGAAAACTTTCTTTGTTCACTCTACCGTTAATGATCGGACATCCTAGATATTTTTCTAAATTTGTCATCGTACTTATCCCTAATGTTTGTTTGATGCTTTGTTTCTGTTGTCGGGCCACTTTCTTAGAGGTGTGGAATGCTGATTTATGATAATTTACCTTTTGGCCTGTAGCTGCACAATACTCTTCGATAATCTTCTTCATTTGATTGCACGCGTTCTGGTTTCCTTTAGCAAAGATAATGATATCATCCGCGAATGCTAAAAACGGCACTCTCGTGCCTCCTCTAGCTATCGGAAATCCTATAAGTGGCTTTGAGCACTCGCTAGCCTTTTGAAGTTTTCGGGCAAGGATTTCTGCTCCAATTACAAACAAATATGGCGATAACGGATCTCCTTGTCTGATTCCTCGTTCTGGCACAAAAGGTGCAGTAGGTCCACTGTTCACCAAGACTGAAAAAGACACGGTACATACACACTCCCGAATCCATCCAACAAACTTCTCGTCAAAACCGAATTGATACAGGATTCGGAAAATGAACTCCCAGTCTACTCTGTCATATGCTTTTTCCATATCCAATTTGACTGCCATCCATCCTTCCTTGGCTTGACTTCCTCTAAAAGAATGAAAAATTTCATGTGCTATGAGCACGTTATCTTGTATTGCCCTTCCTGCCACAAAGGCTCCTTGCAACGGATGGATAATTTTGGGCATAACCTTCTTTAATCTTTCTGTTAAGATCTTAGCTATGATTTTATATACCGTCGTACATAAGCTAATAGGTCTGTAGTGGTTTGTCGTCGAGGGGTTATCATTTTTCGGAAGTAGCGAAATAAACGTATGGTTGCTTTGTTTTAATATCTTTCCCGAATGGAAGAAACCTTTTATCGCTTTTATTACTGTGGGGCCAACAATGTCCCAGTATTTCTTATAGAATTCCGCGGTCATGCCGTCTGGACCTGGAGATTTGTCCGAACCAATTTGAAAAACAGCGTTTTTTATTTCTTCATTCGTTACCGGCTTTGTTAGGCCATTATTATCTTCATCTGTTATTTTCTTATCAATGAGTGTCAGGTCTTCCTCAAGGATGGTTGTATTTATCTGTTCTTTTTTATAGCGTTTGTAGAAGTCATTTCTGATTTCTCGACATATGTTTTCTTCTCCCACAATTTGGGTTCCGTCGCTCAACGCAATTGTTCTTATGGTTTTATGGTTCCGTCTCCCCGTTGCTATTTTATGGAAATATCCGGAATTTGAATATGTCAATTTTACATGTTTTGTCTTTGCCCTTTGCCTCCAGTATGTTCTGTGGAACTGTAAAATGCATTCCTTCTTTCGCAAAAATCGTAGTTGTTTTTGGACTAGTGCTGGTTGCGGGGATTCAATAATCTTTTGTTGCAAATCAAGGAGTGTGTCCTCAATTTCACGCAGTTGCTCAAACGTATTCCCAAAAGTTTTCCTCTTCCACTGTTTCGTGTGTGCTTTAAGCAATTGTGTTTTCTTCATGAGTTGGAACATAAAGGACCCCTGGAAACTGACCCTCCAGGATTGTTTCACCACGTTCCGGTAATCCTTTCTCATAAGCCACGTTTTCTCCATCTTAAATGGCGCTTAATCTGACTTAGCTTTTGTTGTTGGTTCAGCTTAGGTTGACACACAAGTTTAGTAGGCATTGACAGTAATAGGATTTTTCTATTATGTGGCTAAAGGACACATAATATAAACCTAATAATAAAAAGATTTTGTAAATATTAAATTATAGGTTTTTTAACTTTTTTTTTTGTAATAGATTTATTATTACTTTTTTAGGGTTTAAATTTCTGATTTTTGTATCTTTATCACGTGCTTTTAGGCACACAATAGATAAACCAATATTAATATAGATGATGCGTTGTGGGTTTATGTCACAAGTTTTGGCCCCATTCCAGTTATGAACTCTCGGCCTTATTTTATGCTTCAACTCGTTTCTATATTTATATTTGCATTGGATTGATGGTATTCAGCTCTGATCATATATAATTAATCCTTCCAATTTGACTACAAGGAGTTCATCTCTCCCAAGAGTAAGACCCAAGAATATCTTATTTCTTACAGATTTCCATACATGTAAGTAGCATAAACAATACAACATTCATATGCTATAGCGTTTACTATACTTTAAAGTCAGCAGTTGACAGCTATGTCTTAATCTAATTGTTTCTCAAATCTTCAACTTAAATAGTGTTCCCTCATTAGCTAAACCTTCCACACAGATTACTAGCAAGCTAAGCAATGGAGAAAACATTGTCTTGGCTGGTATGTGTGTTGCTTATAACCGCATTGATGATCTCGCATACGGGTATGCTTGGAAGCTCTACTACTTCCATGGCTACGGCTACCAGATTGGACCCGGTTTCCCGGTTGCCCTTATACGAAGTCGAAGCTAGAAAGAAGCCCAAAAAAAAAGCAATGAAGCACAAGCAAAGGAACGGCCCTCTAATTCCAGCCCCCATGTCGAACCCAAGACCTGTTCCTAAATTTACTCCTCCACAGTCTCCACTTCCACGACCACCACCACCACCTTGTCAGTTTAATCCGCCCCGGCTGTCGCCACTAGCACCACCACCACCGCCACCACCTCCTCCCTACTGATTTATAATTTTATATGTTTGAAGTTTTACCTACTTGTTTTATGTGTTTTACCGTTATCTCTGTTGTGGGCTCAACTTTTTGATGCTTTTTCTTGGACAGCAGTTTATTGTTTGTTTGTGTGTTATCCAATGAATAAGACTATGGTTTTCTTGATTAGTTGTTGGCGGTTTTTCAATCTGTCTTGTGATCTGTTTACTGAGCTGGTGAACAGTACGTGGTAACCGAAATAGCAATGCAACAACAGTACTTGTTTTGTCTCCATCCTTTTTGAGGTCCAAATAGACCAATATTGACAATTAACTACATTTTGGCGTACTATATGTCTATTTTCGTGCATCTTAAGTGAATTAATAGGATATGGCTCCTATTCTTTGTAAGCATATAATCATATGATAGTCCATTTGATATGGGTTTCTTTCAATATAAAAGAAAATTCAAAGAAAGAGATGATGTGATAGAACGGGGAAATGGCCATTACAGATGAAATAAGCGATTAACCAGAGTTAAAAGGTCAACAAAGAACAGTCCAACTTGCCGCTAATGCTCTGTTTTTATTGTTTTCTTTAGGACCCAAAAACAATTATTAGGATTGTATATTAAACAAAGGCTGAGGCCCATCTCCTAAAAAGCCTTAACGGCTCATTAGATTAAATTAAAACACTTTTTGAATCAAAAACCTTTTTTAACAAAATAAAAACCTTCTTCAAATGAAGTATAAAAGACTAAGGCTCCGTTCGGGTATGTTAGCTGGAAGTGCAGATGAAGATGACTGTCTAGCTGAGACTGAAAGCTGAAGCTGAGAATTGGTAATAGCTGAGACTGAATTTAGTAGTGGAATGGAAATAAAAGTGGATTGAGTGTTCGGTATGACAACTAGCTGATCCGGTATAAGTTAGATATAAAAAGACCATTATACCCTCACTTAGAATAAAAAAACAATTTTTGGGGTGTTGCACATGCATGTCACGTGCGATGCTTTCCTCCCATAAACGAGGTTTGAAGTCCCCATTCCTCACTTGTGCCGTTTCGGAGCAGGCCCGACCCCCAGAAGGCGATTCCTCTTGGTCTAGTGACGGTATATCTCCGGCCGGTACTACGGCTTCGACGGCCAGGTGCGACGTGAGTCCGTTAGGTTGCTTGGGTGTTATGTTTAGGGTTTACATGTTAGAATTCGGAAATCCGTGTTCATTGATAGGGTTGTCCGTTGTTGCAGGTTCGACGGTGGTAGAGCAAGTGAAGGTCGACCGACAAGCAGGTGCGGAGCCGGAGGGTTGATTGTTGACATCGAGCGGGTAAACATTTCCACCCATTGACACATCTTGACTTGTGAATCGCGAAATTGGGAATTAGGGTTCATAGGGGTTTTACTGTTTTAGTGTGCGTATCTGTCGATTTTAGGGTTGAAAAGTGTCATATGTGTGTAATTGGAATGAGGGTAAAGGATATTGATGGATTGAATTGCGTGAGTTTAAAGTCCTTGGTTAATTGGGCATATCTGTAGTGTTGAATGTTGCGTGTTTAGGCTAGTACGTCTTGTGAATTGAAAGATGTCGGTCGGTATGATTTGTTTGATGGCATATATGTTAGCTCTCATATGTTAATATTGATATAATTGCATCTACTGTGAAGTCATTGCTTGGACGGTGTTGATTTGGGAATTGGGAAAGTATAGGGATTGAAAGATGTCGCAGGGGAATGATAGTGATGTTCATGAATTGGAAGGCAAGAATCAGCAATGGAGTGATGAGGAGGCCAAGTGTTTAATGAGCATATGCCAGGAATATCACAAACAGAACGGTGTGGACACTCACTTTGCCTGGAATGAGATTGCTGAGAGGGTTTTTAAGGACTGTGGGAAGAGATGCACTGCTGTAACTGCAAAGAACAAATTTGACTACATGAACAAGACTTGGAGACTATGGTCACAATTACGGGTGAATGAAACAGGGTTGGGTTGCCTACCTGGAACGCAGGCCATTGACGCGACAGAGGAATGGTGGGCGATGAAGATCAAGGTATGAGTTGTGGGTTGTAACCTCGTGGCATTTTCTTCCTTGCACAGTTTGGATAGTAATTGCAATAGTTATAGGAATTTCGTTTGAAGATAAGATTGTGTCGGTTATTTATGTATCCTTTGACATCTGTAACCTATTGACCACATCTTGTCTTCGATTGTATGCAGGAATGCCCTAAACTGAAAAGATTTCGTGACCGTCAGCCGGACCCGGAATTGACCGAGCTGTGGGACACGGTTTTTGGGAGCATCGTTGCAACGGGCCAGACATGCGTGTCTGCAACAATGACTGTGCCGCCTGCATCGAGGAGGAGGACATCTCAGCCATCATCGGTCGTGATCAATTTGTCTGACAAGGACACCCAGGCCCAAAGTCAGCAGGGTCAGCCATCTGTGGTCATGAATTTGGCTGAGGAGGAGACCCAGACCCAAACTGAGCGGTCTGGCCATGTTAGCTTGGAGGCATTGGTTCAGATGAACGATGATTTGGACGAGAACACATTGCTTAGGGATTTGGCTAACGATCAGCTCCTTCAACAAAACCCAGGTGATTGTCAAGCTAATTTCTGCGCGAACACCAATGTTGGTATGGTTCAGGTTGGCCCGAAACGCAAGAAGAAGGCATCCGGTGGCGCTGCATATATACAAGATCAGTTACAGGACGTCGACAATAGTACAAACAAAGTTATGACATATATCGAAGGCTCACTCACCAGCAGAACCGCAGCCTCGAAGAAGAAGTCAGAGTACGAGCTAGAGGAGGCGATAGACGTGGTTTGTAGGCTGGTAGAAACTGGGAAGATAAAGAAGTTGTCTAACATGTGGTGCTATGCAGTTGATGAGCTGAATGATGAGCGCAACCGTAGGCTCTTCATGACATTCAAAACAGACGACGAGAGGATTACATGGCTGCGTTACAAGTACGGGAAGCTAGGCCACATCGATCTCAGTACTGACGAAGATGAGGACCCGTGAGCCTATTTATGTGGCTGCTAGTGTGCTGAAGTTGTTTCTAGTGTGCTTGAGTTTTTATCTTATTAAGTATGTGTTCGTGGTTTGATGTGTGAACCATGCATTACCTCGTTGGATTTCTCGGTTGGATTCGGATTTGGATTCCTCGGTTTTATTTCATGTCTGCTGAAACTTGGTATTCCTGTGACATTTCGTTGCCTTTGTCTGTTTGAATTACATGTGTTTGCTTGATTACATTGTGGAGCTATGTGGTGCAATAGGTTTAAATTTGGAAATCCGATTTGGTTTCTGAACGACAGTTGCTCTCCTTGCTTTTCCAGGTAATGCAAGCATGGACACCGTACATGCTGAGTCATTGTCTGATGAAGAGCTGGAGGCGCTAATTGTCGTCGCCGCCCTTTTACTTCGTAAGCGTTTCCTTTTACTACGTAGCTACGCCACGAAATACCTAGTCAAGGTCCCATGCTCCACTTCACCCCTCACTGGTCACCTTTGGATGCGCGAAATAATGGACTCGGGATCGGAAGTTCGCTGTATTAACGCGTTTAGGATGGAGAGACATGTGCTCATGAAGTTGTGTGAGACGTTGCAGGCCGACCATGGCCTAAGACCCTCGAGGAACATGACAACCTTGGAAAAGGTGGGGATCTTGTTGTACACCATCTCATTAGGAGCGTCCAATAGAGCCGTTTACGAGAGATTCCAACGGTCGGGCGATACCGTCAGTCACACCATCCACGAGGTCTTGGATTGCATAACGAGTAGAAATGAAGGGTTCAATGGACTTGCGAGGCGTCTACTAACGCCACGGGATCCGACGTTCTCATCTATCCCCGAGCGAGTCAAGAACGACAGCCGCTACGACCTCTTCACGGTAACTTGATTGAAACCTATTATGCCCACACAACGACATCAAGACCATTGATGATCACTGATTTCGCTTTCCTGCTTTTGAATTCCAGGGCGCGATTGGATGTATTGATGGAACGCATGTAGCATGTACTGTGCCTCGAGCCGAGCAACTCCCCTATCGTAATCGAAAGGGAGTTTGTTCTTTCAATGTGATGGCGGTGTGCGACTTCGATATGACCTTCACATTTGTGTCGGCTGGGTGGGAGGGTAGTGCACACGACGCGCGTGTCTTCGACCATGCCCTTAAGACTCCGGCCATGAATTTCCCGCATCCTCCTCCGGGTACGTACGACATCCTCTTGTGCGTGTATTGTTTTGGGAAATCATGTTTACATGACTATCAAATGTCGTATATTGTTATAGGCAAGTACTATCTCGTTGACAAAGGATATCCGGACCGAAACGGATACATGGTGCCGTATAGCAAAGTTAAGTACCATTTGTCGCAATTTCAAAATGCTCTTCCGAGAAATGCAAAGCAAGCATTTAACAATGTCGTGTACTGTGCCTCGAGCCGAGCAACTCCCCTATCGTAATCGAAAGGGAGTTTGTTCTTTCAATGTGATGGCGGTGTGCGACTTCGATATGACCTTCACATTTGTGTCGGCTGGGTGGGAGGGTAGTGCACACGACGCGCGTGTCTTCGACCATGCCCTTAAGACTCCGGCCATGAATTTCCCGCATCCTCCTCCGGGTACGTACGACATCCTCTTGTGCGTGTATTGTTTTGGGAAATCATGTTTACATGACTATCAAATGTCGTGTATTGTTATAGGCAAGTACTATCTCGTTGACAAAGGATATCCGGACCGAAACGGATACATGGTGCCGTATAGCAAAGTTAAGTACCATTTGTCGCAATTTCAAAATGCTCTTCCGAGAAATGCAAAGCAAGCATTTAACAAGGTTCACTCTTCTTTGAGGGGCTGCATCGAAAGGTGCTTTGGTGTCCTAAAGAAGCGATTCCGTATGTTATCCAGCATGCCCTCCTACGCAGTGGATACGCAGGTTGATCTTATACTCGTGTGCTTCTGCGTACACAACCACATCATCCGGCATAGACTCGCGGACACATACTTGGAGGACGAGTACGACGACCCCAATCTCCCCCCACCCATAAGACCGGAGAGAGGCTTGGACAACGCACCAGGGGGGATGCGACTAGTGAGGGATCGTATTGCAGAGGAGATATGGAATTCGAGGAGGTATTGGTGACTCGATCATAAGTGCTCCTTAAGTACATTGGAATAGGTTGTTCACTCGTTCGGTACCTATATTTGCCTCGTGGGGCTGTTTTGGAATATCTGTGGCGTACTCGTGGGGTTGTTTTGGTATCTTTTTGGCATGCCTCACACCTAACCGATTAGCGAAGGTAACTCATATCACTTTTGTAAGCACACGACAGTTAAGGTCCTTCGTATTTCAATATTAAGGTGTATTTGAATATTAAGGTACACCATTGTCGACAGTTAAGGTCCTTCATATTTCAATATTATGCAT
This sequence comes from Polygonum maritimum, assembly GCA_963924305.1. Taxonomy (NCBI): domain Eukaryota; kingdom Viridiplantae; phylum Streptophyta; class Magnoliopsida; order Caryophyllales; family Polygonaceae; genus Polygonum; species Polygonum maritimum. The sequence continues at coordinate 27,278,628 of OZ002736.1, forward strand.
ATCAATCTCGAAAAGAACCATGCAACATAACAACGAACACCAACATGTTGTTCATTGACATTATTTTTCATAATTCTCCAACACATAAAATCCAAGAACATAACTTGGATGATTCATTGGACTCTGACATATGAGAGTTTACATAATTTGGTACACCATTTTCGAAATTTCATGCATCGGACATCTTACCCCCACCGAAAGTGTACTCCATTGCATCGATCTCATCCCCGTCTTCAATCCCGATCTAGTTACGAAGAAATTATGGCATTAGTCCAACGATGATGTCTGGTGACACCCTATAGTAGAATTTGGAGTGGTCCTGCGAAATACAAATGGGACAGCAGTGAACGTATGAAGCTAAAGGAAGTAAAGGTATTACACACTTCAATTGTTGTTTCATACGGGGCCTAAGATGGAGATGTCCATTTTGGGTTCTTCATGTGGGGTGGTGCTGCCAGAACTCTCGGTATCATTCCTGGAAGCAACGCGCTTTCTTTTTGCAGACATGTTGAAGATATTACTAGTTTGGTGCCTATGTCCAGATTAGAAAGTGTTCCTATAAGGGATACATATATAATGGCTCCCACAACTCATGCCCATTGTGGGTACATGCACAGAAAAGGAAGAAGAGGACAAATGAGACAGGCTGTTATTTCATTTCCACAATGAATGCAGTCAACAAAGCATGCTGTGGGGGGTTGGGAATCCCTGCACTAATGGACACACAAACTGTTCAATTTAATGAGGGAGTAATTTTTGTCATACCGGTTTTCACCATTCAATGTCTGCCCATGCCACGTTTACCACTCTATGGGTACCTGCAAAACTGAGAGCCCGACAAGACCAATGCATGCAGAAAAAGACAACAAAGGACTCATTTGTGCCAAAAAACTAAAATATGAATAGAGACAACATTTAAACCATTGAAGAGTTGTTTAATGTCACAACAAGTTGTTTGGATGCCACTCCAATAACACACAAGAAATTCTTGCAACATCACTTGTTATAACGGAAACATACTTGAAGCGCACAACAGATTAATGATCATAGAAGGTTCCCCACATTACAATGCCCTACTCAGACTCCACATCTGTAGTTGGGCCTGCTTCGTCAATTGCTTCGGGCTCCACGACGGGTGGGAACAGGCCATGGTCGCGACTCCTTAGGAAAACTTTCTCCCACATGACTACAGTTGAAAATTGCACATTGAAACTCCTGAAGCAGCTACACCTCTGGTCTCCACTGATCTTCAAACATAACATAAACGTTAAATGCTCCACCCAAAATGTCGAGAATATAAACTGATTGGAATGTCAAAGGCATACCTGCGCCGCTGCCTCCCACCACTGGTCATCCCCTCTCAGAATTCCAGTTTCATGATCCCACTGGAAATCAATCCCAGCTGCCCTAAGTGAGAGCCATAAGCGCCATTGCTTCCTACTGTATTCGAACCTGTTCTTCATGTTCTCCGGCGTCGCCGCCAAACCAGTCCTCTGGGTAAATAATGTTGCCATTTCTGGCCAATCGATTGGCCACTGGCCTGGCGCGGCAGCCGCCCTTTGCTGTTCATATATTGCTAGCATCTCATTGTCATATTCTATGGTCCAATGTATCGAAGCCATGCCACCTTAATTTGGCTTATCTTGATAAAGGAATGGGGTGATGACGTTTGTAAATTGTGCTAGGTTATCTCCATAAAGGAAACAAGGTCAGCATACATATTTATTTCCATTTTAAACGCCTACTATGCACTGTAAAGATGGCAAAAAGAAGACAAGACCAATGCATGCCCCTCCTACTCTTTATGGATAACATCAATGCGTGATATGTACATATATATTTATTTATTATGGACAAGACAAGACTTATGAGGCTATTCATAGCAAGAATCCTCCACTCCTATCACTAGCATATGTATTATCCAATCTCTGAAGAATCTGATAAAGAGTAGCATGCATGCCTTTGTACTATGCCCTGTGTGCTTTGTCACAGATGATAAATTACATAGGGGCATTGAATTTAGCTAGGTATGGATGGAAAGCATAACACTGTGCATGCATGTTATGTAGGATGTGAATGCTCATGCAGTAAATGTGGCAGCATGCTGATAATATTCCCCCCGCAAGGCACGTTTTCACAAATAATGGAATATAATATTGCTTTGAAGGTAAAGCTTGGAATGTGGAAGAAGAAATTATTGTTATTAATGTTACCTGGCCTATCCTCAGTTCGCTCTTGTTCCTTACATTCACCTTGAAAGGCAACAACACACATTCACCCTACATACCAACAATGTACACGGCACTAGTGAGCTAAAAATAATGGCATACACAATATTAACAATGTTAAGGGAAAAGCACACTTACAAATATTGTGCTCATCTCAACGATCCTGTTACTTTTCCGCCCAAACTCAATAATAACCTACATAACACGCAATTCAACAAGGTCTTTAATAGTATGAAAGCAAACAAAGGTCTTCATAATCAATTATGAAGGTCACATTAACTAGAACCCTAATTTCAAGAGTAAGACGACGATATGAAGAAAACCATAGGCACCAAGTAAACTACAAACATAAATTCATTAATACCACCATAGATAGATGATTACAACGACAACAAACCATGAACCAAACGTCTTACGGACTGCATTACAACATCGAAAACAAACCTAACACCATAACCCAACAACAGGAAATAAAACGACAGGGAAAATAACAACGACAACAGTAACAACATCAAACGTCTTCCATCACTCGTCTAAGTCAGAGTCATTGTCCTCGGATGGCCCAACGTCGTCAATGGACACCTGCTCCACGTTTCCGGCCAAGTGACTCTCTTCGGAAGCCGGGCCGAACACTTCCTCCCAAAGGGCGGTGGTGGGGTAATCAGGTTCAAAGTTCTTTAGCGTTTTGCACGTTGTTCCACCGAGCTGCATCATGGAAGACCAAATAACAAACCACAGGCATATGAATCAAGGAGTTTAACCACCTATTGATCAATTTACATACCAGGGTTGCCCATTCCCACCATGCATCATCTCCACGAAGCTCCCCGGTGACGGGATCCCACTCAAAGTTGATCCCCAATCTCTGAAGACTAATGTAGGTTCGCCACATCTTCTTGTTGTAGTCCATCCGAAGCCTGAAACTAGTAGCGGAAACCTGGTAACCGGTGGCCAGATGGAGACGACCAACCAGTGCCTTGTAATTAGGATGTTCATTCCCCCGCCTTGCTCTAGGGGCATAGTGATCACGACATACGGTTAGCAGCTGTTTGTTATGGTCCCTCGTCCAACCCTCCTCCCGAGCCATGATGGAACCTGTTGGGGAGCAGATTAGGTAATGTTTTAAATATTAACTACCAACACACATGCAAACATAAAACCATTACCTACGATTGGAGAGTTCGAATTTGCCAAAAACCCTAGCTGTTGTGGTTAGCCAATGGTGGTTGGAGGGCCTCCTTCCCAAGTGTTTATATGCCAAACGCATGGGTTTACCTATTATGGAGTCAGACATAAAATAAATGCATCATCCTAATAAAGTGTGACATTGACCAACCATGTCATGGAGTCAGACCTACAATAAATGTGGTAGAATGCAGTGTAACCTATTATGTATTATATTTTCTCTTCAAAAAGATATCACATAGTTGTCTAATCTATTGAAAAGAAAGGAACTAGATGTCAGTGAGTTGTCCAAAAGCACATAATTCCAGAATCAGTGAGGTACCTATTTCAAACGTCTACTTCTTCTACATACAAGATTCCTGTCTAGGTTATAGTCAACACATGAGCTGTCTATAACAACTAAGCACCTAAGTGAGTACGTAAGCAGACATAAAAACACATGAATTCTTACACCATTATATACATCCTGATTCAATGGATGTTTTGGAGAATAACTAAGATATCAAAAGCACATAATGTACATACCATAGTTCAGGAAATTACCTCACTCCAACACCCCATTGTGAGAACTAACCTTTCCATGCAATGCTACTTTTTCTGCAAGAGGCAATGCAAGCAGGAAACATATGCAACATAACATTGTCATATAGCAAAAACAACAACACCACACATGATGACAACATACACAGAAATGCGACATATTAAAGATAGGCCAAGCAAACAGCAACCGCAAGTATTGGTGGATCCATACACATAAATCCAGCAACAAACAGATGATTAGGGGTCATAAACCAACAAAGCAAGGTACTAGTACGAGAAATTCTTAAACTGAGTGCATGCTCCTAAATTCAAACAAACACTACTAATAAACTCCTAATCATCCGCTACGCCTGCATGATGAACTGCAGCGGGATTCGCAGGGGCGGGATTCGCAGCACCAGGCCACACTCCATCGGGATCACCCCTTGCAAACACCTCCTCCCACAGAAGCACAGTTAAGTGTGGCGGATTCAACCGCCTGAACTTCTTACACCTATCCCCTGCAGTCTACCATGCACAATACAAAGGCAAATATAACTTAAACTAACGTTGATAAATTCGGGATAGCTAATTAAACTGTTATGAAATGGATGGATCCAAACCTGAATTGCATTCTCCCACCACTGGTCATCACCTTTCAGTTGTCCAGTTTCTCCATCCCACAAAAATTCAATGCCAGCATCCTTGAGGGACAAGTACAAACGGAACATCTTCATGTTGTAGTGAAACCTGTGTTTCAGGGCCATGGGCCTAAGCTCTACACCCGTCTTCTGCTCAAAGGTTGTCGCCATCACACGCCAGTTAGGCCACACATCGTCTCTGGGCGCATCGCGATGCTCTTTGAATATGACCAACATCTGTTCGGTGTGCGCTGACAATAAACATTTAGGGCCATCTGTTGCACATTAACAATAAACATTTAATATGAATCAAATCCAAACACATGGTGAAAGGAAAGAATCGAAATTACTGTATAACAAAAGAATTTCATACATCTCAGTATCTACACTATGGTTGAGAGGGAATGATCGTATGTGGTTTTTGGAAGCACATCAAGGGTGCATTTATATAGAGACGTAGGGGATCCAAGGGCATACCGGTCAATTGAGGTCACATTAAAAATATTTGGGTAAATACATGAATGATATCTAATATTTCTAAAAGTAGGCAAATTATAATAAATTTTCACTTTTCGTGCCACGCTCAATGAAACACAACTTTGTACACACCTGCTGACGACATATCTCTGGGGAGAGCCTGCAATGGAGTAGGCAACGAAATAAATCAATACAACAAAGCATGAAGAAAACATCAGTGAAATAGGGATCAAATGCATGAGATAGGGAAGCCCACCGTACCTCTTCTGCCTGCTAGACGTTGCATACCCCCTAAACAATATGAACTGCAGGCAACACGTATATATTTGGAAAATACAACACACAGACAAAAAGCAACATAAACCTCAAGACATATACATCAAAACCGTAGACAAATGGAGAACAGACAACAAACACAAACATTCATCACCCAACATAAACCGCAAGTCATAACCAACAGCAACATACGATGAAATCCAAGCCAACACAGTCTCAACATGAAATAGTCCACTGGATAAGTCAAACCAAGAGTACTACATAATAAGCATAGAACAATCCCTCCTAATAAACAATAAACTTAAAAGCCAAAGCGACTACAATGCCAGTAGCAAGACCAACGGCAAATGGAACCTTGTTAACTGCTGCGAACGGGTCTTGCCTCTGAGTCTCCATTACAGCAACCTTTGCAGTTAACTCATCGATGTCCTCCTCCAGCACTGTTTTCGTACACTGCAGCGTTATGATCTCACGGTGCATCTCAGCTCCTTCCTTACGCATCTGGTTGATGTAAGCAATGAGCTTGCTACCAAGTCCATCGCAACATTCGCCGGCGAGATCCAACCATCTTTCGAACTTCTCATCGTCAAACAGGTTTCCAGAACTGAAGTCAAGCTCATATCTCTCCGGATCATTACTTGAGTAGCTGTCATCAGAATCACACATCCTGCATTTCAACAATCAACAACGAACAAACACAATTAAGGTACATAATAAAAATGCTATTATTTTTGCGCATATGAGGTCCTAATCCTATAAGCGTATCAACAAAGAAAATGCATCACACGAAATTCAGCTCATATAGGTGATAATACTACAATCCCAAATAATGTTATTCACAGTCTAATCAACAAGAAACAATCATCCCCATCACTCTAACAATCTGTAGGAAGTGTGCATAGCAGAAACCTATAAGCATCACAATTCACTCAGTTCAGAACTGCAATCAAAGACTCAACAATTATCTATCTGTCATACGAGTTCATGAATTTCAAGATATCAAGGGCCTCGTACCTCGGATCTCTAGCAGTCGACGGAGCAACAATATTATAGCAAGAATCAAACAGTTATCGTCTTCCACACTGCATTCCAAATTACAAAATATTTCAGCCCTAAATCGCATCAAAACTAACAACAATCAGATAGCTAGGGATGAACCCATACAAGAACAACAAAGGAGAAGGGTTATCTAACGGGACAAATCAAATAGCTAGGGTTCATCCCATACAACAGCAACAAAGGACTAGGGTTCAATGAGATGCTAGGAATACATGAACAGCAAAGGGCAAGGGTTATCTAACGAGACAAATCATATAGCTAGGGTTAATCGCTATGGTTGTTCAACCTCCCCAACCCATTCAACAACAACAATGGATAGGGGACAAATCAGATCTCAGGGATAGGGTTTATTGTTCTTACCTCTGCTGGTTCAGCCGCCGCCGTCCCGTCGTCGCCTTCTGCCTTCAATGAGAGAACACAAGCAGCGAAGCCTTCGTATCCCTAACCCTAGACGAAAGAGAACAGAAACAAAGCAAAAGATAACAACAATTCAGATCTGGAACACATGAGAACAAAAAGGATAGATCTGAAATCAGGCCTACTCATCTTGCCTCTCGATCTCTAGGGTTCGTTCCCGTCGCCCTCGTCGTCGCCTCGCCTTCTTCTTCTGCCTTCGAAATTGGAATGAGAAGTGAGAATGCCTTCGTGCTCCCAGGGGTATCGGGTGGAAATAATTTTTGGGGGTAGCGGACTGAAATGGCAAGACGCCCTCACTTTCATCGCCATCTGGGGGGTACTAGGGGGCTCAAATGCGCCATCTTCAGCTACCCAGGACGCGCCAGCTTCACGAGACTCTACCACGCCGAACACCAGCGCAACCAAGCGTCTCGCCCTTCATTCAGCTTCAACGCCTCCGAAACGTCGCTCCCGAACGGAGCCTAAGAATAGTTTTCTTTTCTACATCAACAATCGGAATTTTCCTTCTTCACTTGATAAATATTTCTTGCATAACATACCACATATTTTTTTTTCCCTTTCTCAAAAAAGCTTGGATTCCCCAAGATGATAAGAGCATAAGGTGCTTGCTTAATTTCCCTCCACAGTTGACACACAAAGGAGATTTGTTTATTCTGTGCTCTTCCAATGATGGATAATTAATCAAGAGACATTTTCAACTCGCAACAGACGATAAAGGGCCAATGGACTGATTCCCAAAGATCATTCCTTTTGTACCACTCAACTCTTCAGAATTCCTTCCCAAAAAACAGATCAAAAGACACAATCTGTTTTCAGAGGAGTCAGAGAGAAGAAGAAGCTGGTATGGAGGAGCCTATTGATCAAATCTGTTGGGATGGGCTTGATTGCTGTATCATGGAAGATGCTTCTGAGTTCTTTCAATGGAGCTTTCCCAGGTTTGTTCTTGTCTTTAGTTTTTTTTACTTTTCTTAATATTCTTCATAATCATCTTACTTGAAGTGGGTCAACACTCAAACACTGTCTGTCATTTACAAGAGCAATTAATCTGTAAGAAAGATGCAATTTTGATTCCTGTGAAAGTTTATGAAGTTTGCACTTCAAAAGAGCAAAACCCAAGTGATGTCTTTTGTTGGAAGCAGTGGAAGTGCAACAATGGATGTTTCCTTGATGAGTAGTGGCCCCAAGGAGCAAGGTCTCAAAAGGGCAAGGTATTCTTCTTCCTTTCAGTGATTGATTGTATTTTTTTTGGTTAGGTTCAGTGATTGATTGTATTGTACTGATGTATTTTGACTATTTGGTGTGGTCAATTATTGGTGACATGGTGGGAATTCTATGTTGTAGGGAGCAAGACAAGGTGCAAACTCCTGCCAGTTCAAAAGCCTGCCGTGAGAAACAGAGGAGGGATAAACTGAATGAGATGTAATCTTTGAGGATCTTTGTATTTTCTCATACATTTGGTTCAGATCATCAAACAGATTGTTTGATCTTGTGTAGGTTCTCGGAGATCAACTCCATTCTGCACCCGGAAAAACCCGAGAAGGCCGACAAGTCCGCTATCCTAACAGAGGCCATGAGTGCAGTAATCAAGCTAAGAGCTGAAGCTCAGGAGCTTAAGCAAATGAAACTAAAGCTTCAAGATGAGGTCAAAAACCTCAAGGTAAGAATTCAAAGATCTCCATCTTTTGACAATCCCAGTTTTAATGTCATTTCATAAGTTTTCTTCTGCAGGCGGAGAAGGCTGAACTTTATGACGACAAGCATCAACTGAAGGCTAACAAGCAGAAGATGGAACAACAACTGAAGGGCTCAGCCGTCACCATGCCCAGCAAAGTCATGGGCTACTCAAACTACCTCGGATATCCTATGTGGCAGATGATCTCTCCCGGGGTGCTCGACACGTCTCATGATCATGTACTCAGGCCACCAGTAGCCTAGATTCAACACAAGCATCTTGGACTATACATTGCTAGGGCTTGTCACTATTAACTCAATATGTATGTTGTTCATCAACCCTACACATATATATTTCCTAGTGGGGGTAACTAACAGTGTCTTCAATGATCAATGGGTGCCATTATGCATATAAATTGTATACAATCTGCAGTCAAGCTAGAACGTGTTCTCAAATCCATGTATGCAGGCAAGAATACAGAAGGTTTAGATGAATCCCCCTACTAACAAAACTTAACAAAAAAATTGAGAGGACTCACAACACCCTACATTCAAGATCAAATCTTGAAGTTCCATGTTTGAAACCTAATCCCAATCTATTTCAGCCTGCTCATCACCCTCTTCCTTGGGAGGCCGAACCACCAACACCACCGTCCCCAAGCACTCCTCGACCCCCGTTTCCTTCAAATCCATGCCCTTAACCACCTTCAGCTCACCAGAGCTCACCACCATGTAAAACCCATCATCAGCCGAAACCTTCTTGTTCTTGCGATCAACCACCACCAAAATCGCCTCCTCTCGGTACCACTTGTTCGCCCTCCAAGGCAGCACCTTCGCATCCGGAAACTCCACCACAACCCCACCCGACCCACCGAGCGCCACGATCGGAGTCCACGCCGGAAACACCATCCACCTCGTCCACGCCTTCTCGGCCTCCACGACTCCGAACTCCCCCTCCGCCTTACACTTAAACGGCGCACCCACCAACCCTTCCTCCCTCTCCGCCGCCTTGCAAGACGGCAAAACCACAACGGTGGTCGACTCCGCCACCTCCCCAACCATAAGCCTCACAACCGGAACCTTAGCCTGCTCCTCCTCCTTCAAATCATCGTCCTCCTCCGCCTTCCCCTCGACCTCGACCAAGACCCTCGCCCTGGCCGTCTCCGACTGAACGGCCTCCAACGCCGCCTGCAACATCGACTTCTTCTCCGACGTGCCCTCATCGTGCTCCCTAGACTGCCTGAAGAACATATACGCCAAACAATCGCCAGGGAGATTATAATCGAAGCTCTCCCAACCGGGATCGCCGCGTCGGAGGGGGTAGTCCTTGATGGCGCGGGCGAGATTGTGCGCGCCCTTGCCGTCGAGGCCGTTGATGACCATGTAGCTGGCGGCGGCGGCCCGCTGGGAGGCGCTGAGGAGGCGGATCTCGTAGAGGAGCTCGGAGCCGCCGGAGTCGAAGAAGGAGAGGAGGTCGGGGTCGAGCTTCTCGGCGGCGGGGGCGTTGGGGTCGGCGAGGGAGAGGCGGACCTGGGCGGCGACGACGAGGCGGTTCTGGTCGACGCCGGTGATGCCGGTGAGCTCCTCGATGGTGGGAGGGGTGAAGCCCTCGTTGAAGAGGGCGGTGATGAGCGGGGCGTACTCGTACCAGAGGCCGAGGCGGTTGGAGAGGATCTCGATCTTGCCGGAGACGTCGAGGGAGCGGTATTTGGGGGGGAGCGGGGAGGGGGGTGCCCGGAAGGGCTGGTAGAAGCTCTGGGGTTGGAAGCTGGAGGTGGCCGTTGATGGGGAGCGGGTGTTACTGTTTGGGAGGATGAGTTTGGCCGGGGTGTTGATTACGGAGGGGGAGTTTGGGAGGATCAGTCTTGAGGGCTGGTTGTCGTTGCCGGCGGCGGAGATGGGCTTGGGCTTTGCCGGAGAGTGGCGGTGGAAGGGTGGGAGGAAGGTGGATAGGAGGTGGGTGTGTTGGTGGTGTTGTGAGAGGGAGAGGGGATTTGGGGTGGACAAGGAAGAAACCATGGTGGGAGAGAAGAAGAGAGATGAGTGAAGATGTGAATCTGTGACTGGTAAGTTGGTTTCATTTCCTTTGCCTTATCTTCTTCATCTTTGGTTTCTTTGCTGGTTGACAGGTTGAGAGAGAAACCAAAAAAGGAGGGAAATGGGTATCTACATGGGCTGGGACTTGACCCGTTTAGGCCCATGGGCTTTTGTGGGTAGGAAGATGATTGCATAATCAGATAGGATCAACAATGAGAGGACCCATGTGGTGTTTTGGAGGCAAGAGAATGACAGCATGAAAATATCCAAGATAAGTTCCTTTCACTAGGCAAATATCATAAGATGTGCTTTCTTATTTCAAGGCTAAATCAAGGGACTAAAATGATGTCACGAAGTTGAAAACACAATTCATTACAACATTCACCTTAACTTTTCAATTGTAGCAAGTCTTGAGGATTGAAGCAACCTCCAAACTCTATGAGCTTTATCTAATAAGACAGATCATGCGAAGACTCTATTGCTTCTTAATTCTCAGAAATCTCACCACAGTCTTCAATGACAACAGAAGAGCTAGTCGTTCCACCGGCTGAGCCAACTTTCTCCATCTCCTTCACCACGCTGTAACCATCCACCACCTTACCAAACACCACATGTTTCCCGTCAAGCCACAGGGTCCTGTCGGTGCAAATGAAGAACTGGGATCCGTTGGTGTTCGGCCCAGCATTGGCCATTGAGAGGATCCCGGGGCCAGTGTGCCTCAGAGTGAAGTTCTCATCTGCAAACTTTGAGCCATAAATGGATTCTCCCCCGGTCCCGTTTCCTTTGGTGAAGTCACCGCCTTGGCACATGAAGCTGGGAATGATACGGTGGAATGCGGACCCTTTGTAGTGGAGTGGCTTCCCGGCTTTTCCAATGCCTTTCTCACCGGTGCAGAGAGCACGGAAGTTCTCCGCGGTTTTCGGAGTGACGTCTTTGAAGAGCTCCATCACCACTCGTCCGGCTTTCGCCTTTCCGATTGCAATGTCAAAGAAAACCTTTGGGTTCTTCATCCTGTTGAGGTAGGAGCTTCTGATATGATCAGCCAAGATTTTTATCAACTCATCAAGTTGAGGGTATAATGACCTATATAGCATTTAGAATCACTTCTTCAAATGAGATGAATCTGCTGACTATAACTAACATTGCAATTCCACATATTTCTCAAGAATTTAGTACTATGAAACACTAAAATTGCACCAAATCCACGGGAAATGTTAGAGAAGCATTATCAGAAGGATCGCAAGAGTATCTGAGCTAATCAGATTATAATACTTGCATAAGCTGAAAATAATTGATTCTAATGCAGTGGAAAGGATTGATACTATCACATGTTCAACAACAGAATAACAAAACTCCGACCAAACGAACAAACCACAAGGAAACATCAGACTCGCGTAACATTATCTTCTCAATGAGATCCCAAGAAACACAGCAATAAGTTGAAATACAGGTATGAACTAATCGGACATAGGATGCACAAGTGCCCAGTAGTAATTGCAAATCAAGAGTAGAAAGGAGAAATATCTGTACCTGTTCGAAGGATTACTGTGGATTGGAGAAAGTTGATTTGGGAAGACGAGAGACGCTCAATTCTCAAAAGGGGTTTAGGGTTTAGGTTTTAACCCGGCGTGCCCCTTTTATAGCCGCTACTGCTAGACTGTCTTTTCGTACAAGAAATAAGTCTTTTTTTTTTTTGAAGCAGGATAAGGGAAATATGGCATGAGAGGAATAATGGATCAAACTATGTTTCCCTCCAAACTCACTTCATCTTCTGCTTCCCTCTTTCTCCTCCCAATCCAAATCCCAACTCTCCATCACCAACACCAATTCCCTTTCAGCTCTGCATTCAAACACCAGCAATGCTCAAACAACGACCAAATATCTCTGCACCAGACAGAGCAGATACATACCCATTTACAAGACACCCACAAGCTCGATTCCCATTCCTTTCCACCCCATTTAAGCAATCTTGCCCGCTACAATTTCCTCATTACATCTTACAATAAGAATGGCCGTTACAAGGATGCCCAGAAAGTGTATGTCCAGATGAGGAAGATGGGCATTGAAGTTGATAGCTTCACTGTTCCTTCTGTACTCAAAGCCTGTGGTCATGTCTCTTCTGGGCATCTGGGTAGAGAGGTTCATGGTTTTGCAGTGAAATCCGGGTTTGATTTCGATGTGTTTGTGAACAATGCCTTGATCCAGATGTACAGTGAATGCAGGTGTTTGGGGTCAGCACGCTTAGTGTTCGATAAAATGCCTGAGAGGGATGCGGTCTCGTGGAGTACGATGATTGGAGGGTATGGGAAATTCAGAATGTATGACGAAGCTTGGGCGATTATAAGGGAAATGAATCGTCTACTGGTGAAGCCCAGCGAGATTGCCATGATCAACATGGCTAATCTGGTTGGAGACAGGGCGGATGAAAATGTAGCAAAAGCTATGCACTCCTATGTTATTAAGAACCATGAAGAGGAAAGTGGACCGTTGGGGGTGAAATTGACAACTGCTCTCATTGATATGCACGCCAAATGCGGAAACATAGGTTTAGCAAGAGAGCTCTTCAATGGATTGCCACAAAAGGGCATTGTTTCATGGACTGCGATTATAGCAGGTCATATCCATTGCAATCAGTTGAAAGGAGGTGTTGATCTTTTTACTAAGATGATAAGCGGAGGAATCTTCCCAAATGCAGTTACCCTGCTGAGCTTGATATTAGAATGTGGACTTATAGGGGCTCTAGATTTGGGTGTACAGCTACATGGCTTTGTTTTGACAACAGGGTTCAGCACATCCTTGCAAATATGCACTGCACTCGCTGACATGTATGGAAAATGTGGTGAAGTTGAGACCGCAAGAACAATCTTTGATTCCATGGAGGAAAGGGATGTGATGACATGGACGGTCATGATTTCAGCGTATGCCCGAGCCAGTTGTGCTGATGATGCAATTGGCCTCTTTATCCAAATGAAGAATAATGGAGTGAAACCCAACCAAACTACCATGGTTAGCCTCCTTTCACTTTGTGGTGAATCTGGAGCACTTGATCTTGGGAGGTGGATTCATACTTACATAGAAAAGGAAGGCATAGAGATTGATATTGTCCTAAATACAGCTCTGATTGACATGTATGCCAAATGTGGAGACATGGAAGGTGCTGAAAAGCTTTTCACTGAAGCCACAGAAAGAGATACCTGCATGTGGAATGCGTTAATGGCCGGATACGGGTTGCATGGTTATGGGGAGAGAGCTTTGGAGCATTTCAGTGAGATGGAGAGGCTTAAAGTCAAGCCAAATGATATCACTTTCATTGGATTGCTTCATGCTTGTAGCCATGCAGGAATGGTGAAAGAGGGGAAGGAGAATTTCCAAAAAATGGTTAATTTTTATAGATTGGTTCCCAAAATTGAGCATTATGGGTGTATGGTGGATCTCTTGGGCCGAGCTGGGTTTCTCTCTGAAGCCTATCAAATGATCGAAAAAATGCCCATGAAGCCTAATGCAGTTCTGTGGGGTGCTTTGCTTGCTGCTTGCAAGCTGCACAGAGAGCCAAACTTGGCAGAGTTAGCATCAAGAAAGCTTCTTGAATTGGATACAGGAAATTGCGGCTACAATGTGCTTATGTCGAATATTTATGCGTTATCCGAGAGGTGGAGTGATGTCGCTGGAGTTAGAACTTTGATGAAGAACAAAGGATTGAAGAAAGAACCTGGGTTCAGCTCAATCGAGGTGAATGGTGAAATACACGAGTTCATGATGGGAGATCAGAGACACCCGGAAAATGAAAAGATAGATGTTATGCTGGTTGAGATGATGAAGAAGCTGAAGGAGGCCGGTTACAGGCCAGACACATCAGTAGTGCTTTTGAATGTAGATGAAGAGGAGAAAGAAACTTCACTTGCTTACCACAGCGAAAGGATTGCCATGGCTTTTGGCCTTATCAACAGTGCCCCTGCCACCCCTATCAGGATTGTCAAGAATTTAAGGGTGTGTGATGACTGTCACAATGCCACCAAGCTCCTGTCCAAAATTTATAGAAGAGAGATAACAGTTCGGGATCGAAACCGCTTTCATCATTTTAAGGATGGATTCTGTTCATGTGGTGATTACTGGTAGAGAAATAGGATGAACTGAAAATTGAAATACATTTAATATAATTCTAATTGTACATATATTTGTTACAACGATATGAAAAGCAAAAATATTAACCCAGCCATTGTTGGCAACGGCGATCTCCACTTCCCCCAACAGCCCGGCGAATGCTGATCTTCTCAGTTGAATATTTCTGTTGCAACCATTCAAAACCATTCAGATCCAGTTTGCCAGAAACTGATTTACCTTGCTTCCTACGCATATGTTGCTCATGTATAGATGCCCATAGTTTTCCTATGGCCTCCCTCTGTAAGGCAGTAAATCTTGATACATTGTCAAATGCATGCTTTGCGAGTATGTCTATTACAGTCTGGCACCTGCAATGGGTACATACTGAGAATTATCCAATCATGATCAAATTAGAGATAGACAGAAAAAAGGGAAATTGAATGAGTTGAACAACAAATAGAACAGTAATTAACCATGGGACTTTGTAGCGCTTTGCAGCTATCTCCAGACAATAAATCAAAGCTTCTCTTTTCAACTTGAGGAATCTCTTTGTCTCTTCTTCATCTTTGCTGATTTTGGTTATTGTATCCTTTCCCTTTGTTTTTTCATCTTTTCCTGATTTACTAGACAACAGAGCATCAAGCCCAAACGGGTCAGACTCTTCTTTGTTAATCTCCCCGGAAGGTGCAGCTGAAGATGAATCCGGATTATCTTTAATCTGTTCATTTTCAGCAGCTGATTTTTCATTCAAAGCTGTGGCTTCCTCAATGTCATCTTCTTCGGTTGCTACAGGGAGACCGGATATCAAATCTTTAACACGAGTTGCAGCTTTAGAGAACTGCAATACAATATTAAAAAAGAAAAGCATCAAACTGGAGGCCAGGCCTATACAGCACATGTAAATGAAGTTGAACTCTCAACTAAATAGGACAAGTTAATAGTCAAGTTGGAGAACTAACCACAAAACTATCATCTGTGTGTAAATCAGTTCCAATGATTGCCCTGATAGTCCATGCAGATAAGTCATTTCTCTGCTTCTTGTTCAGAAACTACATCAAATTATCAAAAGAGAAATTAACAAAAATTTATCTTGTCCAACTATGAACGAGTCTGAATTATGTACTCATGGAATATGAACCCAAGGAATCTCACCTCCATTACATCTTGAGCTGCTGAGAACAGTGCATGATAATCAGACCTTACAGAAGCATTGTTGCAAGACACAGATGATGACATTGCTGCCTCCAGTATAGCAATGAAGTGGTCACTATTCGACGGCTTCACACTCTTGGCCTCAATAAGCTGTATTGCCAGCTTGGATGCCTTGCTGAACTTGGAAGGAGTGTTTATATAGGAAGCTATCTTCTTCATAGCATCTATAACTTGTGCATCAGAAGCATCTGTTGTGGTTTTGAACCTTATACGCCTTTCGGAACCTCCATCTGACAGTGAGAACGATGCATCAAAACCTTTGCATCAGATAACATCTCCATTCATAAAGGCAAATATCAAACCAATGACTTTCCAAGAGCAGATGAGCTAGTTTTTAAGCAAATCCACCTCAAGTTCTCAAATCAAATCAAGTTAATGCCACATTGATCGAACTAAGAGTTAATGTCCTAGACTAGACGATCAATAACCAGAATTCAAATCACATACATAGCATTACCGGTGCAATAGCAATCTATAAACCCTGGAACACATGACCGATGACATACAGGAATTCTAAGCCCTAAAACCTACCAATTCAACTAGATAGAAGCTCAATTTACAACAATTGAACACGAAGGACGGAAATTTACCAGTTGGAGTGGAAGAATCGTCTTGTGTCGGTTTCGGTCGTTTAAGAGCGCTCTTGAGAGCCGGCGGAGGAGGAAGAGGACAAGGTGTGGCCTGTTTTTGGTCATCGAAATTCACAGATCTCTTCTTCTTCTTCTCTGGTTGCTCGTCTGAAGGATGAGGAAGGTTGGTCGGAGGTGGCAAGTCGCCAAATAAGCTTTCTGCCATTCTCGTGCGCACGCTATGTCGGACGCTCTGAAATCAACGGAATCGAGTTTCTCGGCCGCCTGTTCGCCGGCGACCCCTCTTTAGTTGACGAGTCCTTTTCTTTTCTCACCCGATTCGGGTCAGATAGGTAGTTTGCAATGGGCCTTAACAAGGCCGAAAATTGGTCTGGGCCTAAACAAAAAAAAAGCCCATTACAAGTGTTGAAAGAAAAAACATAGTGCAACTAGTCCAAAGTTGATGTCAACCTTCATCTGCTATGAACTGACTGATCAACTTGCTAATGCCTGGAATTATCAAGTCATATTTTAACATAATGATAAGTTTTGTGTCGACTAATGATTGTTAAATCTATTATTATTAGGAGGAGAATGTTCGTCTGTTATGTATAAAAAAATATGTAAGTTTTTTTAAAGAGGAAATACTTTTGCTGTTTCTTTTCTGTTGTGAATTATAAAATTGATTGAACACAAATGAATAGATATAGTATCATATATGTAACTTCGAATCTAACTGTCCATCATACTAATAATTTGATGTAATCGATTATTATGCTCAGGTTCTCCCGCTCATGGATATATTTAGATATGAATATTCTCCAATCCATCATTGTAATTAATTAAGAAATACATATATGAATTTGAATTTATAGTTAATATTCTTCTAACAAAACAAGAAAACAATACTAGTCAAAGTATTATTGGATAATAATTAAGAAATACATATATGAATTTTGTTTACCCAATTTTAAACATTATCAAACTTTTCTGTATATGTTAACGACTCCGGATCAGGTATGTAAGTGTCGTCCCGTGTTATATGAGGTGAAATTTGGGCCGTTTGATGAACCGGATCCAAGAGTTTCCAAGAAATCATGATTCTTAATCATTTTTCTGTTTTCCGTTTTAATCCCACTGCGGCTTCGGGCGTCGTGCTAAGAATTGCAAACTTCAGCTCTCTCGGTTTGTCTCTTCGACCTTATATCCTTTTGTTTCTGCCTTAAATCTATACAACATGCTCGAAATCGATAAAGCACCGTGGATCTCAAAACATAATTATATGAATTGCGGAAGTTGTTGGTGAATTGAAGAATTTGATGAATTGAGAAAATAGAATAGAATTATATGGATTGCACGAATGTTAACGGTGAAAGGAGTCGAATTGCACGAATTGTATGGTTTCAGGTGAATGTTAACGATGAAGAAAGTTACTGTAACTAGGGTTTCATTGCCCGAGTCAGGGTTGCACTTTTTCATTTTCTAGATTAAATATTATGGGTGCACGATTTCTATTATTTAAGATTGCACTTTTTAATACTACCACTGCACTTTTGGATGTTACAGTTGCACTTTTTTAGTTTCTGTATGAAATACTACGAATGCACAATTTCTTGCTAAACGTGCACATTTTAAAGTTATCACTGCACTTTGTGATGTTATGGATGCACTTTTTCAATTCCGTATGAAATGCTTTGGATATACAATTCCTAACTAATGATGCACGGTTTCTTGCTAAGCATGCACTTTTAAAGTTACGAATGCACATTTTGATGTTATGTATGCACTTTTTTATTTTCTAGATTAAATACTACGGATACAGGATTTCTTGTTAAACATGCACTATTTGATGTTACCATAGCATGTTTTGATATTATAGATGCACTTTTTCACTTCTGTAAAAAATGCTTTGGATGCACAATTTCTAACTAAGGATGTACGATTTCTTGCTAAGCATGCTCTTTTTGATGTTATGTATGCACCTTATGAGGTTACGATTACACTTTTTTAATTTTTAGATGAAATACTATGGATATACAGTTTCTTATTATGGTTGCACTATTTGATGTTACCACTGCACTTTTTAATGTTATGGATGCACTTTTCTCAATTTCTATATGTACTATGGATGCACGATTTGTTACTAAAGATCCATTTTTTAATGTTACAAATGCACTTTTGGACTTTATGGATGCACTTTTGTATTTTCGAACAATCCTGACTTCTTACTGATGCACCCCATTTCTCCTTGAACCTTTTCATCTTAGTAATGCACTTTTTTAATTTACTAATACACTTTTTGTATTTTCAAACAATCTCGACTTCTTACTAATGTACTTTATTTCTTCCTGACACTTTTTTGACTTACTAATGCACTTTTATAGCTGACTAATGCATTTTTTTTATTTTTGAGATAACCTTGACTTCTTTCTAAGGCACTTCACTTCTTCTTACACTTTTTCATTTTAGTAATGTATTTTTTTATCTTAGTATGCACTTTTTGTGATTTTCGAACAATCGTGACTTTTTTGTTTCTGTCTTTGTTGTTGTTCTATCAAACTCTGCTTCAGTAGTTGAATCTTCAAAAGGCATAAAATCCAATTGTAGGGCTGAAAGAGAAACTTCACCGGTGCAATTTCACAAACAAGTTGTGGATGGATCTACCTTTTTTAGGGTTTTTGTTGTTGTTTTGGGCGACATTTCAAGCAACCAATGACCACACTAATAGTGGGGAAGTCAAATACGACTCTGGATCGTACTTGGGAACGCTGGTGGAGCTTGTTTGTGATCGCAGAGAAATCGCCGGTGGAGGAAGGGATACAAGGTTGAAGGTGAACGAAGAGAAATCGGGACATCTGCAAACGTAGGTTGAAGGCAATTAGATTTTTTCTATTTTTTTGTTACGTTAAAACAACAGTATATAAAGTTCAATAAAATTACAAAATTCTTATCGTGTAACATTTGTACCTATATTTTTAAAGATAAGGAGATTTAATCTCCACCATCGATCCGGTAAATCAAACGGCCCACGGCTCTTCTCATATAACACGAGAAGGTTTTCTCACACGTGATACGGAGATATGAGAATTGAAAATTGATGAAGATAATATATATTGAAGAAAAAATGCTGGTAGACTTCTCATTAATGACTTCAACTAATGAGCAAAATAAATCAACTTAAAATAGGATTATTTTAATGAAAGGTCAACATTTGTTAGCCAAAATTTTGGTCTACATACTGAAACCCATCAACTATAAATCATATTGTCGGAATTGGCTAACAAATGCATGCGAAATGCATTTTGATTTGTAATATTTTATACTCACTCCACTTCAAAAATAGTTCTTCGTAAGATCACTTTTTTTTATTTAATATATTTATCCATTTTACATTTTTTTTCTACATCTCTTTGCATGTATATACCTAATAATTAACTCTATTATAACCATATACATTTTTTTTATTTTTTTATACTAATAATTAACTCTATACCTTATTGGGGTAATATAGAAAGTATAATTCTTTCTCAATTTACTGTGAACCGTACTAATGCAAACATGCAATATAAAACCACGCATATAAGGCCATTGGCTCATAACTCACAAGGGATATAAATATAAAAAGCAACATGAATTTTGTGCTACAAAAGTTGGATATTATAATAATATCATATAAGAGTTCAAATGACGCATACATGGGACATAAAAACTAAAAATCATCATAGATTTATATCTCACTTTGTGAGTTAGAAAGTTCACCATGAAATTGGGATTTAAGCTACATAAAATCTAATTTTGTATATTGCAATATGATGGATTAACAATGGACCATATCGTGTTATCCTATTAAACTTTTATTTTGTTATATATATATATATATATATATATATATATATATATATATATATATATATGTTGTGGGTACCAATTAATTAAGGAGGTGAAACTAGTTGCAATTGAAGATGAGGGTTGTCATTTGGTCGTATGGCATGTCACACGTGTACTCGTTTGACACATTTTAAGGATCTTAATTTATATGTTTAGCGTATAAGCTTAGTTAGATGAATAATCGTACTAGGGTATGGAATGGTGTTACATTCCGATGTGGAAATGTATATAGTTTTGGGAGGACTATGGATTGTTGTCGTCCTTTAGTTACCTTGGTACATAAGTGTCAAAGTTTGATTCGTAAAAACTGGGATATATTTAGTTTCGTCATGTTTATATGGAAGCCAACAATGTTGCGGATTTTCTTGCTTCTTTAGCTTTTTCCTTTTCTGTTGGTTTTCATGTATTGTTTGACTCTCCCGAGGGTGTTGAACATTTCTTGCTTGATGATGTAAGGGACCGGATTATCCTCCGCTTGCGTACTACTTAATCTTTTTTTATTAATTAATAAAACGCTCATTATGGACACGTAGACTACCGTCTCTCCTTCAACCAAAAAATGTATAGCACTAGCTTTTTGGACAACCAAAATTACGATGTGCAAGTAATAAAGGGTATATTTACTCATACAAGAAATATCGTCCAAGCAAATAGTTGATCAAAGATAGAAAAAATATTCCTTTGATTTGATTTTTGTATAAGAGCTTTCGGACTCCATCTTAGAGACTTCTTTCGGGTTTCGCGCGTTGGTCCTTCACACTTCCCATTGTTCCAAAAGTCACTCGCTTTTTTAAATACATATAACACCTTATAAAACCTGTGATGTTTTTCATCATCAAACCCTAGAAATGAACATTATTCCGAAGACGGTTTATGAACACAGTTAACACATTTTTGAAGAGACCCTTTGTATACGGCTTAGATACCATATTAATTATCACGTAAGCAACACCGAGATTAATATATATAGTATTATACTTACATGTAGTAGAATAAGTTAATCCATACGTGGTATATAATGTTGACAATCACATCCAAATAAAACTTAATCCAACCCATCTCAATTCTTCTGAATTCTTGCTCGTTAGTACGCGCCTTGCACGCGCGTATTCCTGGGCGATTAGGGTTTGCGCTTTGTTCTGTTTGTTCCGATGTCTGGGCCGTCGGCCGCCACGGTTGGTGGTCCCCATGGGGACCCGGGAGAGGATGGCATGGTGGTGGAGCCTGCGGTGGTGGTACCTGAAGGTACGCCCCCTACAGCTTTGAACGGCAACGTAAGCCAACCATGGAAAGAAGTAGTTAATGCTGAAGGTGCTGTGGAGAGATTAGTATTGAAGGAAGACTTTGTTAAAGACAGGATGATTATGACGTTCCCGGATGGGGAAGACGGTGATCCCGTATTCCGTGTAAACCCTGAGATGTATCAAACCCTAGCTACGGCTTGGGATTCGTCTCTCGTGATTAAACCGCTTGGAACTCAAGTTCAGCATGCGATCATGGATAGAAAGTTGCGTGAACTCTGGAAGCCGGTGGGACGGTTTTCTGTTGCGGACCTCCCTAACGGGTACTACGTCGCTCGCTTCTCGGTGGAGGAGGATTACATGAATGCTCTTATGGGTGGTCCTTGGATGGTGTTCGGGAACTACCTTATCATCCGACCGTGGAGTTCGGACTTTGATCCTTTCACTGACATGATCAATACGACTCCCGTCTGGATTCGAATCTCTGGTCTTCCTATGGTCCTCTATGAGGAGACCACTCTCAAGCAACTTGCTGCTGGTGTTGGTCGACCGATAAGGGTTGATAGACGTACGTTGTTCTCGGATCGGTGCAGGTATGCGCGAGTGTGTGTAGAGGTCAATATCACTAGACCTCTGAAAGGGAAGGTCACGGTTGACGATCGGCGGTTCCATGTTGAATATGAAGGCCTACACATAATCTGTGTCAAGTGTGGGAAATATGGGCATCAAGAGTCGAAGTGTCCCATAGTGTTTAGGGCGGGAGAACCAACAGACCCTGCTCCGGTTGCTCAGCCCTCGCCTATTCCTCCGCGGCCAAACCCCGCTGATAGTGATGCTCGGTTTGGTCCGTGGATGGTTGTGCAGAGACGGCGGAAACCCAAGAACTCAGCTGCTAGGGCTGATGACAATAAGAGGGCGAATGAGCCTAAACAGACGCAAGGGAAGTCTGCGGATAAGGGGAAGGCAATAGTTCAAGGTAACTCACAAGGTAGTAGCGGTGCTGGGAAGCAACAGCCCCGGTCGGCTTCGGCGTCGGCCTTGGCTCCGCCTGCGGCGTCTAAGGATGCCGTGAGCAACAAGAAAGCTAATGACAAGGGAAAGGCCGTGGTTACTGAGGGCTCGGGTCGGTCGAAACCTCCTAGTCGACCCTCGAATGCAGTCAAATCACGACCGGATGGTCAGCAACATGATCCTGCAAAGGCGGGACGGCGAGCCCCGAAGAAGTCCATTGGCTTCACTGCTGTCATGCCGTTTACTGGAAAGCGTGCCAGAGTTGATGAGCCGCCCTCGCTGGACTTCTCCAATGTTGAATTTCCTCCTCTGCCATCGGCGAATGGGAAAGATGGAATGGAGTGTGCTCCGTCAAATGCGACGACCTCTTCGGCAGGTAATATTCCGCCACCCAATAACTCTCAGTTAACAATTTCCGGGTCCAAGCAGCCCGTAACCTCCCCCGGTTGTTAATGAATTGTTTATTGTGGAATTGTTTCGGAGCCGGGAAACCGGGCTTTCGTAGGGCTGTCAAGTATATGTGTCGGCGCTACAAGGTGGATGTGTTAGCTGTCTTTGAGCCGCGTATTTCTGGTGCGCGGGCGCAAGAAGTGTGTCAGAAACTCAGATTCTCTGGTTATGTTCGAGTGGATGCTAATGGCCGCTCGGGTGGTATTTGGCTCCTATGGAACAAGGCTGCTGTGAATCTCCATGTGGTTAAGGTGCACAGAGACTATATTCATGCTTCTTTTTTCAAAAATGATGTCCGCAATCATTTGATTGTCTCTTACGCGCCGCCTACTCATGGTCGCCGTAAGGAGTATTGGACAGAGTTGCTGGCTGAGACCGAGAATATTACTGAACCCTTGATTATTGGGGGTGATTTCAACTGTATCGTGGACTTTCATGAGAGGCAGGGTGGTTCGGGTGCTCTTACAGAGGATACGGATTCTTTCTTGGAGTTGATTGATGGGGCGGGCCTTGTCGACCTAGGCTTTGTGGGGCAACCTTTCACTTGGTTTCGTGGCAATACTCCCAACACGTTTGTTGCGAAGCGTCTGGATCGCTGTCTGGCTAATCCTACAGGTCGGGCCTTCTGGGCCAATGCGTCGGTTCGTCACTTGCCTAGGATCGCCTCCGACCACGTCCCTTTGCTTCTCGAATTGGAGCCGTGCGCCAGATTTGATAGATCTCGTCGCCCGTTTCAGTTTGAGGCTGTTTGGTTCACCCATACTGGTTTCTTGGACTTTGTTCGGTCCTCTTGGCGCCATGATCTTCCTGCTGTGCAGGCCCTTGAAGATTTGAGACCCAAGCTGCTAGATTGGAACCGTGTAGAGTTTGGTCATATTGCTCGGAAAAAAGAGGATGTCTCTAGGCGTTTAGCTGATGTTCAGGGGGCTATCTCAGTTCATCCGTCGGCTCAGTTGCTTGGTCTTGAATCGGTGTTGAGTGCTGATTTGGAGAAGATTCTTGAGCAGGAAGAAATACTGTGGCATCAAAAATCCCGAATCCAGTGGTTGCAGGTAGGGCTGTCAAAACTTGACCCGACCCGAGAAACCCGCCCGACACCGAACCCGACCCGACACCCGAAATAGAGGGGGAAATGCGTGAACCCGAGATTTTCTGACCCGAACCGGTTTGACCCGAACCCGAAATCAACCCGAACCCGAAATTAACCCGTAACCGATTATATCCGAGTTTACTAACCCGATATTACCCGAAACCCCGAAATAACCCGACCCGAAATCATCCGAAAACCCGAACTTACCCGACCCAATATCAACCGAAAACCTGAACTCTACTGAATCAATAGCATTTCACCTGAAATAAACCGTAACCTTGAAGATAATGACCATATTTTCACGAACTATCTCATATATATACTTGTAAAGAAACATAATATCATTTAATAAATTACTTTAGATACATTAAATATATGTTTACACTAAAATAAATTTTTTATTTAAAAAATTAAAATTAAAATCTTTTATTATACTTATATTTTTGAATATAAATGCTACATTTAGTATTTAGTGATAAAGGTAATGATATTAGGACAAAAATTAATCATTCAATATATGACAAAATCGAAACCCGACTAACCCGAAACCCGACTCAACCCGAAATTTAGATGAACCGAAACCCGAATGACCCACCCGAAATTGACCCGAAGATCAAACTTGACCCGACTAATTGTATACCCGACCCGCAATTGTTCAACCCGATCTGACCCGATTATTGAAAATATCCGAATTTAACCGGAATCCGAATTGACCCGAACCCGAAATGACCCGACCCGAACCCGACCCGACCCACCCGATTGACACCCCTAGTTGCAGGCGGGAGATCGGAACACGAAATTTTTTCACTTGGCTACTGTCATTCGGCGAAAGCGAAATGCGGTGGAAGCGCTTCGAGATGGTAATGACGATTGGGTGGTGGGCCGTGCACCCCTAGAACGTCATGCAGTCCGTTTCTTTTCGCACCTCTACAGCGCGCCGCCGGCGCCCCATGAGCATCAGGTTCTGCCCTATGCGACATTCCCGGTCATTGAGGCCTCGTTTTGGATGGATCTTCAGAAGCCTTTCTCTGACGAGGAGATCCATAAGGCCGTTAAATCTATGGGGGCGCTGAAAGCTCCTGGCTGTGATGGCTTCCAGGCAGCGTTTTACCAGCGGTGTTGGCCTACTGTCGGGAGCTCGATCATTAACGTGGTAAGATCTTTCTTTGAGACGTCCAAGCTTCCTCCGGGTCTGAATGATACGATCATTACGCTAATTGCTAAAGTTGATGAGCCTCAACGGATCAATCAGTTCCGGCCAATTAGCTTATGCAATGTCCTTTATAAAATTATTACGAAGATTTTGGTGAACAGGATGCAATTTGTTCTTCCTCTTCTCATCAGCCCGGCTCAGAGCAGTTTTATCCCGGGTAGATCGATTTCTGATAATATTGTTATTATTCAGGAAGTGGTAAATTCCATGAAGCACAAGTCTGGAAGGAAAGGTTGGATGTTGCTCAAGCTGGACCTAGAGAAAGCTTATGATCGGGTTCGATGGGATTTTATCGTCGAGCCTTTGTTATCTGCGGGTTTCCCGGACTCTTGGGCCGCGTGGGTCAGCGAATGTATTCGATCCCCGTCATACCGTCTTATATGGAATGGTGAGTTGACTGAATCCTTTGTGCCATCCCGGGGTGTCCGCCAGGGTGACCCGATTTCTCCCTACCTCTTTGTGCTGTGTATTGAGCGGTTGAGTCAGTTGATCAATTCGGCAGTGGTACAGGGTAGATGGAAAGCGATTCAGCTGTCGCGTGGTGGCCCTGAGCTCTCGCACTTGCTCTTTGCGGATGACATTGTTTTATTTGTTGAGGCGTCTGTTGAGCAAATCAGGGTGATCAAAGAGATCCTTGATGACTTTTGTATGGTGTCGGGGCAGCGTGTTAGTGCGGCTAAGTCGAGCATTTTTGTCTCAAATAACGTGAGTGCAGACTTGCGTGAAGCACTGAGTGTGGAAAGTGGTTTTGAGATCACAACCAACCTTGACAAGTACCTTGGGGTCCCGATCCTCCATGAGCAAGTTAAGGCAGAGACGTTCGCACCTCTTGTGGATAAAGTTGCGGATAGGTTGCGTAGCTGGCAGGGCCGTTTTTTGAGTATGGCGGGCAGGATCACTCTTACAAAATCCGTTCTCTGTTCGCTGCCCGTGTACTCGATGGCGACGGTCATGATTCCTAGTGAGGTGTGCGCCAAGCTTGATGGCACGGTTTATATGGGGCGGGTCGGAAGCTCGCCGTCGCGTGCACTTGGTCAGTTGGGATGATGTGTGTATGCCGAAGGATCATGGTGGGCTTGGTATTCGGAAGATGGGAGATATGAACACCGCTGTGATTGGGAAGCTGGGGTGGAGATTTCTTTCCGAGAAGAACAAGCTTTGGGTTGACGTTCTTCGCTCCAAGTATGTTCGGTTTGATGGGAGCGAGAAACCGAATCCATCCTATGTGTGGCGTGGTGTGAAGAAAGGGATCTCCTCGGTTGTGTCTCCGGGCTCAAGATGGTGTGTTCGAGGAGGTCTTGATACCCGATTCTGGTTGGACCGCTGGCTCGGTGATGTGGTTTTGGCGGACGAGTGCACTGTGCCGGTGTGTGCTGTGGACCGTGTAAAGTCTGTCAGGGAATACTGGATTCAGGGGTCTGGTTGGGATTGGGCTGCGGTGAGCCCGTTCTTGCCGGCTGGAGTGTTGTTGAAGCTGGCGGCTGTTGCTATCTCGGAGGAGGCTGGAGCGGCGGATGTGTTAAGCTGGCTCCATGCTCCTTCGGGGATCTATTCGGTTAAGTCAGCGGCTTCCTGGCTCTCTCGAGAGCGTATTCTGTTGTCCAATGATCGGCCCATCTACCGCGCCTTATGGGAGCTCTCAATCCCGGAACGCCACAAGGTTTTCGTTTGGCTGGCCATTAAGGGTGTGGTTCTAACAAATCAAGAGCGGGTTAGGCGTCACATTGCCAATAATGCCCTTTGCTCGTTGTGCGCTACCGAGGAGGAGTCGTTGATCCACCTTTTGCGAGACTGTGTCATTACACGTCGCATCTGGGATGATCTTCACCCTCCTCTTTCCAGGGAAGTGTTTTTCGACTCCGACTTTGCATTTTGGTTGCGGGTTAACGTCTCTTGTACTACTATGGTGCATGGGGGCGTTACTTGGGCGAACATGTTTTCGATTGCTTTATGGTGGATCTGGCGATGGCGTAATCTGTTTGTTTTTCAGCAGATCTCATTTGTCGGTAGTCGATCAGAGTTCATCCTCAACTACGCTAAGGAGTGCAAAGGTGCGGTGGATAAGGAGGATTCATTGAGGGGTGGACGTTGGAGAGAGGTGATCGACGTTGCTTGGTCGCGCCCAATGGCCGGGTGGATCAAGTTAAATACGGATGGGTCCGTGAAGGAGGGGGGCATTGCGGCGTCGGCTGGAGTCTTTAGAGATGAGGATGGTCGGTGGCTGGGTGGCTTCGTGCATCACATTGGTATCTGCTTTGTGCCGATGGCTGAGCTTTGGGGTGTCGCCAAGGGTTTGGAGCTTGCGTGGAGAAAGGGCTACAGGAGGGTTTCTTTAGAGGTGGATTCGCAGCTGGTGATCCTCCTTCTGGGACGACCTATGGATTGTAGTCACCCCTTGGCTAGCTTGGTGCATTTGTGCCAACGCTTTATTCGTAGAGACTGGGATATCTAGTTTCGTCATATCTTTCGAGAAGCAAACCGTGTTGCTGATTTCTTAGCTACTTTAGCTTTTTCTTTTAACATTAGATTTCATGTTTTGGGTGACCCTCCTGAGGGTGTTTTTCCTTTGTTGCTTGATGATGTTAGGGGTCGGGCTATCCCCCGCTTGCTTTCTACTTAGCCCTTTTTATTATTAATAATACGCCCCTAGCGGGTACGGAGACTACCGCCTCTCCTTCAACCCAAAAAAACTTAATCCAACCCCCCCCCCACACCCCACAAAAAAAAAAAGAATAGAACTCAATCCCTACATAGAGATATATGTATCATAAAAGTTGATTGAATGGCTTATCTTATTAAAACTAGATGACTGTAACGTATCCAATGAACATAGGAAAAAAAAATGAACATAGGAAATGTACAAGATTGAAATGTGTCAAAGAAAAAGAAAAGGATTGGTTGAGCTAGTTGTGGCCTGTGGGGGCGAGCGAGACAGGGACGTGGAGTCCACTTTGGCCACGCACACGCCACCCCATATTCCCCTCACTCCGATTCCACAGACACCCCCTAACCGGATCAAACCCTAATTTCTATGACCATCTCGTGCGTACGTGTTGAATGTACATGATCGAGACAGCAATTCAAAACTACTCCTTCCGTCCCTATATGTTTGTCCAGTATTCTATTTACGGCGTCCCCTTTTATTTGTCCACTTTTCATTTATATCCACACTTTTACCCTCATTATTACACTCTCTCACCTACTTTATTTATTTTCACCCCAATCAATCACACCTTTATCCATACTATTCAACTTTCTCAACTACTTTATACCAACTTTCCCAATTACCCATACTATTTTTTACCGTCCTTAAAACCCGCACCAATTGTCCTTTTGGACAAACAAATAGGGACGGAGGGAGTATTCCAGTAAGAGACAGAGACAGATAGATCATAGATCAAGGGCAGACACACAAGTTGAAGTTGTAGTACGTACTAGTAGTATTAGTAGTAATTGTTCTCTGCGCTACCCGACAAACTTTTGCCAAGCCCTCGCCCCAAGGCTTAATTAAAACTCACCCCCTTCACGGTTCACACACACCACCACCATGCCACCACTGTCCACTGTTCGTTGTCCACCCCCCACCTTTTGATTTATTTACATCTGACACCCCATTTGATTCCTTTCTAAACCCTATTACCCCTCACCTTTCAACTCCCGTTTCTATATTATATTCAATTATCACACCATTGGATTAGATTTCACATACAAGGTTATAAGCTAAGGAGGCATCAATCACCTCTCTCTCTCTCCCCTTCTCTCTCTCATTTAATTGTCTCCTTTCTTTCTTTCTCTCAAATAATTGCAAGCCCTCCTAGCTAGAGATCGAGCTAGGGCAACTACAACTCTCACTCCCTCATATTTAGCATCCGATTCCCACCCTCCCACCACTTCATTTATTACAGTAACACCAATCGTTCTCCGATTCCTCGAAACCCTACCTTCTTTTTCGTTTCCTCCATCGACTCACTAGCTAGCAGCTAGCTGCTTTGACCCAAGAGCTTAAGCCAATCGGTAGAGTGCTATCATGGCGAATCCTTGGTGGGCGGGTCAGGTCGGGCTTCACCACCACCAGCAGGTCCCCGGCGGAGGAGGCATGGTCGAGCCCTCCTCCTCCGCCTCCATGAAGAAGCCGGATCTCGGCATCTCCATGATGAACGACCACTCCCACTCCCCGGTCCGGCAGCTCGGCTCCAGCGGGGAGGACGACAGCGGGGAGCCCAAGGAGGGCGCCCTCGACGTGGCGGGCTCCCGCTCGGGGAGGCGCCCCCGCGGCCGCCCCGCCGGCTCCAAGAACAAGCCCAAGCCGCCCATCTTCGTGACCCGGGACAGCCCCAACGCCCTCCGCAGCCACGTCATGGAGATCTCCTCGGGCGCCGACGTCTTCGAGTCGGTGGCCCAGTTCGCGCGACGCCGCCAGCGCGGCGTCTGCGTGCTCTCGGCCACCGGTTCCGTCACCAACGTGACCCTCCGCCAGCCCTCCTCCTCGGGGGCCGTCATGCCCCTCCAGGGCCGCTTTGAGATCCTCTCCCTCACGGGGGCCTTCCTCCCCGGGCCCGCCCCTCCGGGCTCCACCGGGCTCACCATCTACCTCGCCGGTGGCCAGGGCCAGGTCGTCGGCGGCACCGTCGCAGGCTCCCTCATCGCCGCCGGCCCCGTCATGGTCATCGCCGCCACCTTCTCCAACGCCACCTACGACCGCCTCCCCCTCGAGGACAACGACGAGGAAGGCGCATCCGCCGCAGCCGCAGGAGGACAAACCCACGTTGCTTCATCCGTTGCGCCTCCATCGGGAGGAGGCGGGTCCCCGCCTGGGCATGTAGGAGGCGGTGCAGGCGGAGGCTTGGCTGACCCCTCAGGGCTCCAAATGTACAACTTGCAGCCGAATTTGATGGCCAACGGATCGGCTCAGCTCAGCCATGAGGCTTACGCGGCTTGGGCGGCTCACAGCGGTGGTGCCCGACCGCCGTTCTGATCTGGAAACAACCGGTTTTTATAATTACTGCAGGTAATCTGGTATGGTATTGTGTGTGTCTTTTTTTCTTCTGTTTAGAGTTAATTTGATCAGTGTGTGTTCAAGGCCAAGGGGAAAGGAATATATAGAGGACATTTTATATAAAATTGGGGGCAAAGTGTTACAATCTAAGTGGTAATGTAGATTGGAAGAGGCTGCGGTTTTATATATCAATAAAAGTGTAGAGATGTGTATACTATTTACTAGCTTAATTCATCTATGCATGATGATGATGATGATGATCAATCT
Source organism: Polygonum maritimum (assembly GCA_963924305.1). Classification (NCBI taxonomy): domain Eukaryota; kingdom Viridiplantae; phylum Streptophyta; class Magnoliopsida; order Caryophyllales; family Polygonaceae; genus Polygonum; species Polygonum maritimum. The sequence continues at coordinate 27,309,176 of OZ002736.1, forward strand.
TTTGCAATTAGGGTTTTTTTTTTTTGTTCACTCAAATAATATATCGACTGTAGTTTTGTTTACAATTGTTGTTGTGATTACGGTGATCATGATATGGTCAATGTTCAATGCAACGTGGTGTTTTGAGAAATATATATTTATTAGTTTAAGCAGATCCATCTATGTGTGTGCTAATTGAGCTTCTTCTTGCATATATGAATATAAAAGTGTTTGGGTACTACAGTAAGTTTTTTTTTAAAATGATTTTGTTGTTAAGGTTTTTGTTCCATCATCGGTCTTTTGGCTAAGTGATTTTATAAATGATGCATGTGCGGATCTTGGCCAATTTGTAGGTGTGTAGCTATTTAAATATTTGGTTCTGCCCAAGAAAACATTTGAATTTGATTGAAATAGTTAATTTAGTTAATTATCACGCATGTCTAGTTACCTGGAAAGGCTGGAATTGTATATTAATTTGTATTACTATTTGTGTCTGAAAAAGATTGTCACTTTATTATTTAAATTTTGCTAAAACTTGTTTGTTATTTTATAATTATATAGCTAGCTAATAGAGATTTGTTATTTTATAATTACATACTATAAGATCAATTCACGATAGAAAAACTGTTTGTTATCCGTGCTATTTGCTCTTATTGAGTTGACATCTATACTACAAATTTGTTTGCTTTTTATTGTTGAGAACATTTTGCTCATTGACTATGTACGAAAGAATGAGTGATAATATTTTAACTTAAAAGTTGAACTAGATTAACCCCCGTACAATATACAGGTAATGTGATTATAAATCCAAATAAAATTTAGATATGTAATGTCAATGATCATGTTAAAATTATGGGATCATATATATTTATCCTTGTATTATAATTAGTTTTTTTATCAATAGTAAATCATTTCATAATATAAATAAGTTGGATTTGTTTAAAAATTACTTTATGATAAATATCACGTTTTATTAAATAGTAATATTTATGGGAAGATTATAACTAATTCTTGGTAAGTGATAATTTATAATTTTCAGGATAATTCATAATTTTTGGTAAATTTTAATCAATTTTTACGGGATAAGATTATATGAGATTCTAACTACCTAATTTGTATAAATGAGGGCCCAACTGAATATTTTATTATTGAAATGACACGTGGCGTAAATTTTTGTGAAGACATTGTCTCCGCTTTATACTATAGGTAGTATAGATTTCTTACTAATAGTGTCAAATTTTGAAGTACCACTCTTAAGTAAATGGTTAGTTTAACTAGTTTTCTACCTATAGATATGAAAAGAATAGCTAATGATTAAGTAGTTTCTGCTGGTATCAAGAACTCGACCATGTATAATTAGCAGCAAAAAACTCGATCATATATACTTCCAACCTCCAAGAACATACACTTTCGAGCTAATTCATCAAATTAAGAAGAATTAGCATGCATTCAGCAAGTTTTAAAATCCTTGCAAAAAATATAACCACTCTATAAGGGTGACAAGAGGTTTGGCTCGGTTGGACGAATTAGCACCGGTTAGTTACCTTATTCGGATGAATCCTTAGTTGGATGATTAAGTAAGCCGGATCATTCATGTAAAGATTGAAAAAAAAAATTATATAACATATAGCGTATAATGAATGAATTTTTAGACATGTATACTAAATCCTTGTTAATATCATCAACAATATTATATCAATAAGATAAAAAAAGATTCTTATTTCAAGAGTCTCGACTTTCGAGTCAGACGATGGGAGAAGGGCCTTCATTCGTAGTCATCCATTATTCTACTTCATTCGGCTTTTAGTTTTACCCACTTTTCACGAGTGTTGGACATCCATTGGGCGCGGGTAAGATTGTCATCTCTATACATATATTTAGAAAGAGACATCTTTGCGCAATAAGAATACTCTTTCCCATCTAAAATACTAGTGTTGTCTTAGCTCTTGACATATATTTTCAAAAATATCAATTTAACTCAAAATCTTAAAGTTTTTCTCCATTTTATTTCTCACCGCCTTTTTGGACCAATGAATAAATAACTTTAGTTAATAAAAAAGATATTTAAATAACAACTTTCATAATCCACTCCTAACCAATTACATAGAAAACATATAAAGAATATAAATCAAAATTGAAGTGTTAAAATGACACTTATTTTGTATCGAAGGAGTAAGACAATTATCCTTTTCTTTTGATCGATATAAAAAAGGAGAAATATAATTATTGTTTAGTAATGGTTTAACTTTGAGATGAACACTAACAAAAGAAAATATGTTCCAATCAAAAACAAGTTTGGCAAGGTAAATATGTAGGTAAAAATTGAGATGAGGCGATGAGCACTAATAAACATAGAATGATCTTTTTCTTCAAAAGTTCGAAAACTAAAATGATTGGATAATTAAGTATATGTATTGTCCATCGATTAGTTTTTATGCATGTATATTCAGAAAAAATTTGTGTTTTTTTTAGTTTTGATGCACACACAAATATGATACATATTTTCCGAGAATTTTAAATTTAATAAAACGTCTTGTTTTCATGTATACTGTATACACTAAGGTTAGTTCTGACTTTTGATGCACATATTCAATTATAATATACATTCAATTCAATCGTTTTCTTTTTTAATGCAATGTGTATTAATCTTGTGCTTCTCATCTACATCCACGATTTCATAAAATTTGTAAATACTTCGTTAAAAAAATCAACCATATCATTTTTGCCTTTCTAGTGAATTGATTTACGTCTTTGATTCTCTGCATCTAACACCTCAATAAAATTTATTTATGTTTTACACCTAAGCACCCTCTCGTACACGATCTCTTTCAATGTTGATATTGACTGACTAGTGAGTGATCATCTTTATGGAATAATTACCTTGAAAATCAAATATTCCAAATCGTACTTTGAAATGACTTGTTAGAAAATGATCAATCCAATCTTCAAAATGTTTAATACATGCAACAAAAGCTCACCCTGCAATCAGCTAAGTAATGTTAGTTTAGTTCCGGTAGATGCAATTATAATTCAGTGGTTATATCATAAAATCAAGACGAGGATCTTAAACCTTGCTTTATGTAACAAACAAGAAGGACCCGCTTCACGTGGATTCACATGTCTGTTTCCTAATTGGTCGAATTAGCCATTAATTAATCAATTACTTCTTACATTGGCTCTTCAGTATGAAGCCACCTAACAAGTTCATTAAAAAAATACTCCTACATTAGGAGGCGGTATTAGGTGTTAATTGATGATTGTTAGCGACTCACTAAATTAATTTCCCTTAGGAAAAAATTAATACTTTAGTTTTCGTGTCCAGAATAAAGTAACCTATATACTTGTCTTTGGCATTAACGACAAATTAGCTAGCTCGTAGCAAAGCTTATCTTGATTTCCCTCCTTCCTTTTAATTAACCCTTTTTAAGGGAGTGTTTAGATAGTCATAGGGATACCATCATGTATATGATACAAATGCAATCTGACCCAAAAAAAATGAGACATAAAACATTATTTACCCGTATTTCCTTTCCAAATGACTATACTTCTTTTAACAAAACATGTTTAACTAGAAGTAGTTTCATAACATTTTTGAATTTTCTGATTAAAAAAAGGACAGAAAATATGTTTAACAAGTACAATGTGTAGAGTTGGTAGTCTACAAATTAAAGACATAATTACAAGTATATATAAGACATATGCCCTAATCAATGAAAGTTGCCCTATTCCAAGTTGTCTCGATCTAAGTATTACTTTATTATATGTTTGAAAAGGAATCCGTAAAACCTGCATTAAGGAAATGTGGACCACAAGATAAAGTTGAAATCACTAATCACTATGCTGCAAGAAAGACATAAACTTTAGTTTAATTAATTCATTAATTAATTAAACGGTAATGGTGGAGAATCATTCATCAACAAGTGGGGAAATTGAAGGAGCATGTTCATCCTCAAAAGTCATCCTCTCGTACGCCACCATCATTTAATTTAAAACACTCGCATTAGTCGTACGTGGTATCCACGAACATCCTTATCCGGCCGATCGACGACGATATTCATAGTCTCACATGGACGACCTAGTGGTGAAAAGTATACAAAAACACTGAAAATCTCATATAATTGATTCGTGTCTTCATCTAATTTTTACTGAAAATCCATGAACATCCTTATCCGGCCGATCAACGACGATATTCGTAGTCTCACATGGGACGATCTAGTGGTGAAAAGTATACAAAATCACTGAAAATCTCATATAATTGATTCGTGTCTTCGTCTCATTTTTACTGAAATCGATTTGGCTGAGTCCTAGTGTTACCGCCTGAATTACTTATCTAGAATTTGTCATCGGTTAATTTCCCGGCAACAAACAAAAATAATGACGATGTTAGTCGAAGTTGAGAACATAGATTAAGTAAGTTAATTTTGGCCAATGAGATTAGATCTAGTATTTTAAACTAGTAACAAGGACTATAATTTATTTACCCCATGCATCCTCAATTTCAAGTACAATTTAGATGATAAAAAAAACAATTAAACAACTAAAATAATCCTACCGAATACTTTTTTAATTAACTTCGTGTAAAGGGGCTATTAGACTAATATCCACTGGTTTCAACTCGTCCGAAAAATACTGTTGCACTAGTAGATGAAAATAATACTCCCTCCGTTTCACAATAAGTGTCGTTTTAGCTCTTGACACAGTTTTTAAGAAAAACAATCATTCACTTTAAAACTTACAACTTTTTCTTAATCTTACCACTCATTACATTTTTTTGGCCAATGAATGAACAAATTTAGTCAACAAATACACATTTCAATAAAATTATCATTATTCACCCCTAATAAAGCACTTTGAAAACCTAAAACGACACATATTATGAAACAAATTTTAAGGGCTAAAACGACACTTATTGTGTAACGGAGGGAGTAGTAAATAATTTAGATACACATTTAATAGCCAAGTACTACTATCTTATGTTATCCTAGAATCGCACGTAGGTATGAAAATCAAGATTGATTTTGATAATTAAGGGTAACTTATAAATAAGCAAAACTAATGTAATAATGTCTCCTCCGTTTAAGGCAGTATACTTTACACATTTGTCTCCTATCATGTCTCCTACGTAATGTAACAATGCAAATTAGTGTAGTAAATAAATGAATGAATGAATTTTTGTTTTGTAGAATCTTATACTATTTATACATATCTTTAATTATAATTAATATCGATCTGTTATATGCGATATAAATATCACTAGCTTCTTTAATAACTTGTAATGATGGGTTTCAAAAAACACTTGTAATTATACTAATATGGATTGATCATTTTGGCTTATGAATACAATAATTACAATAAAAGTCCCATGCTGCTTGAAAAATAATAGAATTAGTTAATATTGTCAACATTGGGATACTAGACTTCTAATCTCAATTAATTAATCTATTCAAATGCTTTCGTTTCTATATATTATGCTTGTGTTGTGTGTGTGTGTGTGTTTAATAAAGATGCAACAATGATAGGGAACTTGACTAACAGCACTATCCAATAATTAACCCAAAATAATAAATCTAACAGAAGGTATTTGTCAACATATTTTTATGCTGTATTACGATTGTGAAAACACCAGTTTAATAACCACAACTCACACGTACTTTTTGAATCAATGAACATTTTAATATTACAACATTACTTTTAGTTAAATTGGGACAAATATAATACATATGCAATGCAAGTTACAATTTACAAACAACAAAATCATGCATTAGCGTCAGCATTAGTGAGTGAGGGAGAGTGAAAACGTATAGCAAGCGACAAGAAATCAGGTATACAAGTACCAAACACATTATGATGGGCCCCATTTCCTTAATCCCTCTCTCGTTGTTATACAATTTCCCATGTTGGCACACTTTGACCAGTCAACTCAAGCTGACTCATCTGCACTGTACACGTGTCGGCCTTCCTTGATTCCCCACATCTCCTCAAGACCCGGCCCGTTTTCCGCTAACCCGGATCACAAACCGATTCCCGGCCTCATTGCACTGAATACAAGCATTTGATTACTTGGGACCTAAGCAATTAGGGTAGGACAGAGACTACTAGGAAGAATTCACTGTTCTACGTCTTGTGTACTCCTTAATAGGTCCATATGATTGATGCCAGAGAATTTGCATATATATTGTCATGTCTTTGAATAGTACCTCTTTTGTCACCTAGAGATGTCCATGAAAGTACATTTGCACAGTAAATTTGTCTTGTTTTCACCATTAAATTAATAGAGACTTTAACTGCTTTTTTCTGAAAATGAAAGTGTAACGTACAAGAGTGAATGGCCAAATCTACAAGGAACCTGCTTTTAAGATGCAGAGTTTTCCACGTACTCAAGGCCAGGTGTCTTAAAAAGAGCACCAAACTTCCATCGTCTAAAACAATGAAGCTCAAACTCTTCAACTTCAGCTCTTGGTGTGTTGAAAGATGGGTTCCAACTGAAAAAAAGGGCTTTACAATGATACCCATTGGTTTTGTCTGTCAGGATAGTGGCATGCTGATTTGCTGACAGTGTAAGCATTTGATGGACAACATATATATGAAGCAGATTTAGACAACTCTTTTCCAAGTAAAAGGGCAAAAATCAGTTGCCATCATATAGCACAAATAATTTATTGGGAAAGTTCAGAACTTCACCTCAAAAAGCTTTCAATTTCTTCAATGCCCTAAAACAAACCTCAAGTGCATGGATACAACCAGAGCACAAAGATACTTTCACCTTATTGGACCAAAAAATTATACCCCTAACAGGCAACATATATAGGGTAGTTAGAGAAAAAAAAAGTTCCCCCATACCATACAGCATTCAATCATCATTTCCATTCTCTATGATAATAAACTATTCAGACAATCCATTGTTGTGGGCTCAAATGATCAGTCCATTCATAAGATATTCCCCCCCCCCCCCCCCCCCAAGGCCTGCTTAATTTCTCTCCTTTTTCTTCCCAAATGACATTCTCCAGTTCCAGCTTCATTTGCTTCACTTGTTCATGCACCATCTTTTGCTCTATGGAGGACGCGTCTTATTTCGTCAGCAATGCCCTGCAACGCCACGGGTTTCCTGATGAGGCCATTCATCCCCATTTGGGAGCACCTTTCCCATATATTCTCCTCTGCACTCGCGGTTAGCGCTATGATGAGGGGCCCACTTCTGCTGTGGAACTTCCTTATCCTCATGGCCACATCAAACCCGTCCATCTCGGGCATATGGAGGGCCAACATGATCAGCTGGAACGGAGCAATTGATCCCCCGGTGGGCCCCAGGGAGCTCAGGCACTCGAACCCAGATGAGACCGCTGTGACTTGGCATCCCATTTTCTCGAGCAGCTTTTTGGTCACAGTTCGGTTGATGTTGTCGTCATCTGCTAGCATGATCCTCAGACCTGGAAATGAAGGCTTGATGACCATTTGTCCCATGGGGTTGTCTAGATCTGGGAAGGGATGGAGTTTCAGGCGTAGTAAAAGGGTCATGCTTTGTGGTTGGCCTAATGGGTTTGCTGATATCCAGATATTTCCCTGCATCATCTGTGGGTAAATGATATGAAGTCAGACCTGAGATATAATTCATGTTCTGAGAAGAAGAAAAACAATCATCGTCCTGATTACTATGCTTATGAGATGGAATCATACACGTGATACTATAGTGCTCGGTGTCAGACAGAGATAAGTAGAGAAGAGGCAAGGTCATGCAAAAATTCTAGTCATTGATAAGCCAGATATGGGAATGAAGATGGAAAAATTTATCTGAACTTCTGACTAATGCCAAGTTGAACCAAGTAAAGTTTAAATCATCCAAGTCATCAGCATTGCTCCGGATCATAGAGCAAGATGATTCTGATCTTAGTCTGTTAAATCACAAGTTTCTGTGACATTGAAAAAAGTAGTCATGCATTCCACCACCATCACCTTATTTCACAGGAATAAAAGGAAGTTCTCCAGTTTCCAGAGCTATGTATCCAAATCAACAGGCTAAGCAACCACTTCCCAATCACATATGCAATGCAAGTGTTTCAGGATAAATATTGTCATCAGTAAATTTGAAAATACTTTAGTGTTTGATTTATCGGGACAAACACAGCAAAAATTAATGAATATGCATAATCTCAGACTTAAATGAAATGAGCAGCAGAATACCATCAAAAAAACCTGCAGTAATATATATAACATAAACAAATTTATCTCAAGTTTTGGTAATTAAGGAATCATACTAACCTGAACCAGCTTTTTACACATGTTGAAGCTAAGCATCTCCTTGTTACCATCATTGTAGCGTCTTCTACTACCGTTCAATGAATTGGAGACTGAACCATCCAACTGATGTCCAGTCTTATCAAACTCAAATTCCAGCTTGAAGTTTACATAGTCAGATGACACAATTGATCTCCTTAACCCTGACTTATCATTCTTACCTTCACCATCACTATCAGATGAAACCCGAAATATAACAGAACCACTTCCATTCAGCACGTTCAACAGATATCCAACCATATGCAGTAAAACTTGAAATGTCCTCCTCTCATCCCCAACCACCTTATCAGGTAAAGTGCTCTGAACATCAAGTGAAAAACTGATCCCCTCATACATAAACAAGCTTTTGACCAAACAAGCAGCATCCTTAACCACAGAATGCAGGTGAAATGGTTTCATCTCCAGTGGAAACCTTCCATCATCCTTTTCTGGAATCTCCATCACGTCATTCACCAAAGTAGACAAAACATTGCTGGTCCTGACCATGGTCTGTACAACAACCTTCTGCTCTAATCTCAAGTTCTCATCTTGAACCATTGACAGAAGACCCACTATTGAGTGCATGGGTCTCCTCATCCCATTGCTCATAACCTTTTGGAAAGCATTCCTTGCCTGACTTGCCATCAACGCATTCTTCCTAGCCAGTTGCAAAGCCCGGTTTCGTTCTGCAAGCTGTTCTCTCATCATTTGAGACTCTGCAAGAATATCAGCATGAGACAGAGCCACTGCGACCTGATCAGCAACTACTTCCACTATCTCCAGATCATGGTAACTAGAAGCACTAGTTTTTGAGCTGGAGAAAACTAAGACCAAGATAGCATAATAAGTTTGCACATACTCAGGAGTTCCACCTTTAAAATTAGAAACCCGAAGCATTGGCATTCGAATAGCAGCAAATGAGCCAGGGTCACCAAAATCACCACTGCTTGCCAACCCAAGAGTTGAATCAGGCCTCAGACTTTTCACCCCTTTGCTATCTATAATCTCCACGACATCAGGGTCATTCATAGGGAGACAATCAGGGTATTTTTGTGAAGGACCGCCTTTCAGCTCATGGGTCAAATTCATCTGCGTTCCAGTATCATTTGGCATCCAGACTGCACAATTTTGCAAGTCCAGACTCTTGGAAAGCTCAACCAATGTAGTGTACAGTATAGTGTGTTTATCAAGAGACTTTCTTATCTCTTGAGTGAGCATTCGGACAAATAAACTTGTTTCTTTCTTCTTCTTCATCATTCCAACCTCTTGATCTAGCTCCAACACATTTTGTCTCAAGAACAACTCCCTGACCTTCACCTTGAGCAGAAGGGGGATCAGTGTCAAAAGGGTAATCGCAGTTGCACAGGAAACCAGGGCAGTGAGGAATTTAAATATGGTAAGAGACATCATCAGCTGGAACGAATGAGGACCGTAATAAGTCCATCCATTGAGCAGATGGGTCATTCCACAGAGAACAATGAAAGCAAAAAATTGGAGGAAAACCCATTTGAAAGGGAAGTTGGAACAGCTGACAAAGTAGAGGAGTTCAATGGGGATCGAGAAGTAGGCAATAGCGATAAAGAAGTCGCTCACTCGTTGACACTCTAAGATTCTATTTGTGGTCCAAAATCCCTCATCTTCACAGTTGCACTGGGAGTATCCATTTCCAGTTGCAGAAAGGGATAGTATGACTGCACAAATCAACAACAATGCACCAGCTCCCCCTTTCGACATTTCAAGCTAAACCAAGAGAGCAATATCCTTCTCAATCCATCAACAATTCAGTATCTACAAATGCTATCCTTACACCGTCCCTATAGAACCTTAAAACACTAGATCAATAAACCCTTCAATGCTAATCTTGTACAACAGGGAAAGAACCCAAATTGATGCAAAATGAATTCCTGGCAATTCAACTCTTTCCAAGATCCAATCCAAAACCCACCAGCTGAATTGCCAATTACAGACAGACAAAGAAAGGAAGCCACTCGGACTTATTACCTTCTACTCACATTCAAATCAGCTTATGTGCCCAGAAATATCCACACAATCGGATGCAAACAACTCAAATCCTACTGAGATTTCAAACCCAGAGCTACCGAGATTGCACGCCGGAACAAAAAAACTCAAACCCAACGAGAAAGAATATAGAAGCTACCTGGGGTTCTGAATCCTGGATCCAATATTTTTTACTGCGAAAAACCCTAAATCGGAAAATTTTTTGTGTAGCGCCCCCAAGTCCAAGCCGACTTTGCTCGCAAGTGTTTCCACTTTCTTTTCTAACCTCTTTTGGGGGGTTTGAAGAGGTGGGTCCCACCCTTCGTACATGAAGAGAACCTGGACGATTTCCTTCGTCTTCCCACCTGTTCATCGCCTGACAAAACCCCATAAAAATCATTTCTTTATTAAATAATAATGCGAATGGGGGGAAAAGAATCCGAGATTGCTAAAATGCCCAAATCTGAGCTTAACGGATCCTAGCCGTTGAAATCTGAAATCTACGGATGAAGATGATGGTCCATGGGCCCCAATTTGCTCACTTTGTGTATTAAAGAGGATGGGCTCGTATATGATGACGTCGCTGTCTTGACCGTTACTTCCCATGGCGGTTACAGATCGCAAACAAATAATTTAATAAGTTTTGTGAATAAGGTTATATTAATCCAATACTCCCTCCGTTTCACAATAAGTGTCGTTTTAGCTCTTAACACAGTTTTTAAGAAAAGCAATCATTCACTTTAAAACTTACAACTTTTTCTTAATCTTACCACTCATTACATTTTTTTGGCCAATGAATAAACAACTTTATTCAACAAATACACATTCCAATAAAAAATATCATCATTCACCCCTATTAAATCACTTTAAAAACCTAAAACAACACATATTATAAAACAAATTTTAAGTGCTAAAACGACACTTATTATGAAACGGAGGGAGTACAAAATTTGCACGACATATGTAAAATTCGATTGCCCAACATCATAGTCAATTTGTAGTGCATATGAGCATTGTAAGTAATGTACCAAAATATTAGAAATTGATGATAATAAAAGCATTCATTGGGATCTCTCAATTATTAATGCACAAATTGTACAATTGAACATTGTTTATGTGCAAGTAGTGTCCTTCATCTTTTTTAACACAAGAAACGATTACAAGAGACCCTTTGGATTAAGGGAATGGGTCATTAAAAATGGATCCACAATCCAACTTGTATTACAAATTTACAACTAGCTAATATTGTATTTAATATAACATTTATCATTACAGTATAGATACATTCCTGTGCCTGCAATTTTGCTTGTTTGGGTGCGTGTACAACAACAACAACAACAGGTTACACTGAGTCATCAAATGTGTACATGGTTTATGATCATAAATTGGCTAAGAAATTAAACCCCGAGTTCTGGCGAAGAGGCTTTGGAGGCTCGACGTCGTTTATGTCTACTTGTTGCATTGATTTTGATATATCATCCACAGAAAATGGAATGCTGCATTATAGAACAGATTGCTGGATCAGAAACAGCAAGAAGAAAAAAAAGCTCATAACATCAGGTTATACATCTCAATGTGCAATTTAACCTTGAATCATCATCCAACAGAAAGGAATTGCTGACTGCATTGTTTGATTCTTCAGTCATCAAAACCCTCATGCTGGAAATAACCTGTTTCGAAGAATACAAAAATGTCATTTTCGGCGATTAAGATGAATTCAGTAAAAGATAGCAATCACAAATTTACGTATGCACTTACATCGGGGGATACACTGTGAGTACCATACTTGTCATCCCAATACATGGTGCTGATTCTATACAACTGTTGTATGCTAAGTACCTAAGAGTGTATAAGAGGAATTCTTTACAACTTCGGAAAGAAGAATAGCGGTATAGGAGATGCTCACTATGCGTTGTAGTTACTTACTGGGCAAAGGGAACGGCTTATTTCATCTAATGACTTCTTTGGTTTTTGATGTAAGACCTGCATTCAGAATTAGTAAATTAATTCAAGTTCTGAAAAGGAATACAAAACATACGTTCAAATTTTGGTGCTAGACAAAATGATGCAGATTTAGCTTACTAGAAATCCTATGGCTTGTCTGATGTGCTTCAGTTCATCCCACGCTGGGCCCGCATACTGTTTAATTAATGTAGTTATTTACTTGATCAAAATTAAAGAAACTATTTCTCTGAGATTCATCTTGAAGTATTTGAAAATCCAAATACCTCCTCAGTAGCATTGAAATACCAATGCTCAAGTTCAGACAAGCCCGCCTTTACATATTCACCATTGCTGAATGAACAACACTCGCGCCTCAACAGAAGACTACAGCAACGCATCAGTAATACATTAGCGGATTCTTCTAAGCGGCGAACAGGAAAAGCATATAGCGAATGTAACAGCATTAAGCCAAAAGTATACCTATTGAATAGTTGAACGTTGATAAAGGAAAATATTTGAGTAAAGATCTTACGGACCAAAAATGGAGGTACCTGTATTGAAGTAAAAAAACAATCTAGAAATCAACTTAGTAAGGAGAAAATAAAGCTCACTTATTTCTTGAAAAGCTGCATGATCAAAATAACCTTTCAGGTAAAATAAGTTTCACTAACATGATTTGTCTTCAATATGGTCAGGAAACTTTCAAGATTCTTCATAATTCCTTGCCAGTGAGCAATCAAGGCTTGCTGGGCTGCAGCATGAGCAATCGAACGAGATGATCCCTTGACCAAACTAGGTCTTGATGTTCTGGGCGCCTATTTGAGCCAAAAGAAAAGAAAAGATGAAAAAAAAATGTACAGTTTCCCTGTGTGATTTTACTGACGTTGGGTAATGAAGTACCTGGATGCACAATCCAAGCAATGGAGAAATTTCTTTCTTAAGATTATCTCGAATCATTCCATATATCTTCTCAACATATGCTGTAAGTTGCTGCTTGAAAAGCAAAGCTGGATACTTGGCTTCAACTTGGCGTAGGCTTTCTGCTCCACCCAAACCGCCATTCATAATTGAAAAACTAGCACTTTGGGGAATTCCACGAAAACTCTGAAACAATGCAAATTGATACCAATAAAAAAGAAGAAGACTTGTTTACTTCATTAGATCAAGGATTTAGAAATGCAGGACTCTGAAACATAATTCCTTATATTACCTGTGACCTCCTACCGAAAAGATGGCCTGATGATGAGCGACGATGTTTTGAGGACATTCCAGCTGCACCACTTGCTTTAAGTGTTCTTTGGAGTAGGAGAAGAAGTGTTGAGGCATTACATAACCAATAGGCCAATGTATCATTATTCTCCTGATTCTGTAATTTGAAAAACAGAATAATATTGATCAATCACGTTTGACTATAGAAAATAATACACCATAATAATACCTCCAATCAGAGTTATGTTGGAGTTTTCAGTACTGACTTATTAGTGAGTCACGACATTGGTTTTGAAAACTACACATATTCATTGGCTAGAAAAGAGTTGGGTATTCATTAAATTGCAAAATGTTGGAAACGCTTATGATGAATTAGTTAATGAATTCTAGAACAATTGTTTCAAAGGCTGAAATGACATTCTTTGACATATACCTCTATGGCATGACCAATGGTTTGTATGATCCGATCAAAAATTGTTGTTCTCTCTACTTCAAAGGATCTCCATTGAAGAAGGCATTTGTATATAACACACGCAGCTATTGGTTTGTTTCCTGTAAAGCCTAGATGTTGCGAGATGCACCGGATGAGGGTGTCTTGATTTTCCTGCTGTTTCTCATTAAGAGACTTTTGGGGTTTGTCCTCTACTTCACAAAACTCCCTGTGTTTCATTGAAGCACTATGCAAATCCTGAACACAAGTGAAGCAAACAACATTACAGAAATCGTGTACAAAGTGACAGCTATAAATCAAAGCAACACAGTTCTAGGTGAATAATCTCACAATAGTGGGCTTGCTATCCGCAAAATTTACACTCTCAGAGCTTCTCTGCAAAAGTTATGAAAAGAAATCATGTAAATGTTTACATCAATCAGGTTAAGTTCAAATATGTGGTAATTCTTAACATACCTGCATTATCGATCTAGAGCGTATGAGTTTGTTTGGTGCCATAGACACAGCTTGTTGACGGAGAACCTGATTCTCTGATTCCAGATTGATAAGCTTCTCTTCTAACCTGATATGAAGCTACAAATACTGCATTAAATCCAATTATATTTAATATAAAAAGTTGTTTTCTAGAAACATAATCAAGTTAAGTTCTAATGTGTTTGCCTAAGAGAATTCTGGCCAGGTTAACATGTATTCAGCCGAGATTGAAGTCAACTTTACGATTACAAATGTGATGTAGAAGTCACCCTCTCAATCCACTATACCTTTGTAGAGACTCCTGAAGTCGCTGAACCTTTTTATCTGAATCCTCCAACTTTTGACGCCTTTCTTCGCTCAATTCTTCTGCTTCAGCAAGTTTGCTATTGCTTTCATCAGCTCTCTCCTTCTCTGATTGTAATGAGGTCTGAGTATCAAAGACACATAAAAGAAATCCACATAGAAAGATCAAGATTCATATACAAGAAATGCAACGGGAAACTGAACTCCATTATTCTTGTAATAGTCAACATGTAAGTAGGTACCTTTAAACTATTCACTTCCTGATTCAAAGAATCAATCTTTTTAGTATCTTCAACGTAAACTTGAGTTTCTTTGATAACTGGAGGTGCTTCTTTAATTGCCTTCTCAGCTGCTTCCCGCTCCTTGACCAATGACGCATTTGTGTCATCAATTTTACGTTGCAGGGCTTGCAGAGAAGCTTGGAGTTTACTGATCTCATTTGCTTTTGCTTCCTCCAAATCAGTCTGCCATGAATCAGAGGACATGTTCAAAGCCAGATGAAATAAGATTTGATCATCATATATTGATGTGCTTAGTTTTAAATTTTACCCTTAAGCGTTTTTCTAACTGTAGACGCCATGTGAGTTCTTCCAATTGCTTTTCAAGCTTATCCTTCGCTTGTTTCAGAGCACCTGTTTCTCTTGCTTCCTACAGAGATACAAGTGGGTATATAAATCATGAATATTCATAAACAAAAGATTAGCCCCATCATTCAGAGCACTATACAGCTCTGAAAAACTTACCATCTTGAGCTTCCTTAACTCTCTCCTGGCTATTTTCCCCCTCCATCTGCACTGTGCAAGAACTGATGCTTTCTTGAGTCCCTTGTAGTATGATGCAGCTCTATGACCACGCCATTTGACCTGCGTGCCACATAATTACTTGAGCAAGTCAACTCTTGTTTCATAAAGTTAAAAACCACATAAATCTTAGAGAAGTAGTACCTGAATTGTAGTAGCTGCTTTGGTCCGCTTTCGGAATCTATGTTCCTTACGTGCAGCCGACGCCCTTAAACCGCTTTGAAGAACAAGTGCGCAACTCTGAAGCTTGTAGTAGCTTCTTTTGGCTCGGTATCTAAGTCCATTCTTCTGAATACTTAACGCAGCTGCCTCCTTTTTCATATGCTCATAGAATTTGCAAGCCATTCTCACTGAAGCAATGCAAAAAAGTAATGAACGCAGAATTTTATCTCAAAACATAATCAAATTAGCAAGAAAATTGAAGTGTGTGCGTACTTTTACACAAGGATTGCAAATATATTGCAAAATTGCGCAACGCAATAAACTGTCTATGAGCATTATGTGTCCGTATACGTCTTTGAATAATTTTTGCTGCATGACTAAGCACCTCAGCTCTCCTTGCATCAAGTTCAGCCATTTGACCAACTCTCAGGAAGACTTTTGTCCTGCCTATCTGCACGAGCATTTGTCAGTTCACGTAAGAACATCTTTCACTTATCAGTATTATAGTTGATATACTAAACCCCGTCTTTATTTATATATGGAGTACCTGAAATCCTTTAAGCCTCATCTTATCCAATATTTTTCCACATGCAGCCTTTTCATCATAGCTGTCAATACATTCAGGGAGATGACAAGAGTAAATATAATCCAACAAAATTAATATTTAAGCTTTTCTTTACCCAAAAGAAGAATTCATACCCCCCTTCAATGAACTCTGGAGCAAGGATTCCAAATCTATTAATGAACTCAAAAAAAGAACGGCGAGTAGGGTAACCTGCACAACTTATTCTAATTGCCTCTAGAACACCCTATAGAAATTAACAAATTTTACAAATAAAAATTATATATATATAATAGAAGTGATAGTGTTATGAAATAACTCCACAACAAGTAAATGGCACTCACACCACATCGAAGTTGTTGCAGAATGTTGATGTTCTCGAAGATGGCAGGTTTTAGATGATTATTCGGCTTAACACATCTTACGTAATGAGGTTCGGTTGAGTTTAATGTATCCATGAGATCGTGTAGTTGTAACTGTGATGATCAACACAAAATATAGACATCCGTTGTTAAAAATCTTGAAACAATAACTTAAAGTTTACACAGAACAGAACTGGAGTATCACCTTAAAACGGGAACCAATTGACGAAAATTTGGAAGATTTGTTAGACTTAGGCGTTTCCTCAACAATTGGAGGGAATAATCCTGCCACAAACTGGCATCTGGAATCACTTAACATATCTTGATGTTCAGGGACTACGTAATCCTTGTTTTTGTCCAAGAATTGGTCTGGCTGATATAAAACCTGTGCAACATTGCAGTGAAAATTGAGCAAAATTAATATGAGTGGCAAATACAAGAATGCAACAAGTGACGTTCGCAATTGAGATGAGAAATATACCTCCCCAGCATAGTGAGATATGATAAAATCTTTACGAGAGAGTTTTGGCTTGGTAAGCCGCTTGTGACTCTTGTACGTTTGATACAGCTTATCAGCAAATGTTTCAGGCGTTGATTTAGGAAACATGCTAAATTAAAAGGCCAATAAGCAGAACTCAGAACATATACACACCATTCAAAAGTAGAATTTTGTGTATGAGATTAATCATGCTAAACTGAACAAATGTTTTGTATATTTCAGATACAAATTCGACTCACCAAGCCTCATCAAGAAGAGCAATAATGCCACCAGGTTTCTGTGAAGAGTTTAAAGTCAATTAGTAACTCCACAATGCATATATTATAGAAACAGCCTCCTAATTCTCTAATGCTATTTTTTTTTTTTTTGGCAAAACTGGTTAAAAGAACCTTTTCAATGAGATCCAAAACATCTTGATTATCAACAAATTCAATGTAGCTCCAATCGATTTGTTCTTTCTTGTACTCTTCTTGCTCCATTTTGAAGACATGCTGAAAAGTATGCACCAGCTTATCTTAGATCATCTTATAGAAAATAATTGGTCTTTAAAATTTGTTGACATACATAAAAATTACCTGATTGAAGTGCTGTTGAAGCTTTTCATTGGTGAAATTAATACAGAACTGCTCAAAGCTGGATACACAATATATTGACAAAAATGAACAAAAATATAACAAGATGATAATTGACAGATGTGCTTTGCTTTTTAACTTTTCTATGTTATAAAGACTACCTA
Organism: Polygonum maritimum; assembly: GCA_963924305.1. NCBI lineage: Eukaryota > Viridiplantae > Streptophyta > Magnoliopsida > Caryophyllales > Polygonaceae > Polygonum > Polygonum maritimum. The sequence goes on from OZ002736.1 coordinate 27,326,926, forward strand.
TTCTGTTTGAAGCTTTCAAATCCGTAGATATCAAGAACCCCAATTGTCGTCTTAGAATTTGCATCTTGTCCGATTGACACATTTATTTTGTCAACTAACCTGAAAGAAACATATTTTAAGTGGTAGCAAGTTTATAATAGTCTACATTGTTGGGAACAGAGAAAATAGGAAATGAAATAAATCAAAAACCACTTATTCAGAAATCCAGCACAAAACATACCAGTCAAACAAACGAGAATAAATTGTTTTCGCTAAACCATCTCTACTAACAACTGCATTACGAGGATCAAGGGTTCGCTTTATGATTTCTTCTGGCGTTATCATGACACGTTGCATTAGTGCATCTTTCATGGCCTTATGATCACACCTAGTACAGTTTTAAAACAATAAAGGATATTGATACATAATATTTTGGCTCATCAGTTAGGGTAGTTTTGAGAAAACAGTTCATACATGAGAAGTTCTGATGCAGTCTTGAGATGGAATTCTGACTTTTTATCCTTTAGCACTGATGAATCTACCTCCTTCCCTTTAGCAAAGTCGATGTTCCCCAAATGAAGAATTGCAGCCACAACTCTAAATATAGCTTCCTATAGTGGAAATTAAAGTAAGCATACACAGAAAATAAAGATTAATTTGGTAGTATAGCCACTTGTACAATTTACCTGCTCTTCTTCGCTGATTCCAACAATATCCATCGCTCTCCTTGTTGCCAGATAATCACGAGCTTCATCTACACCAGCCAGTTCATAGCAGTTTGATTGATTAAGATAATGATAATTTTTCGGATGCTCCAGCTTATATTTTTGCATGTCCTGCACACATAAAAACCGAACCTTTAATATGATCAGTAAGCCAAAGAATTTTAGTCCTAATATGAATGAAGAGAATGCAATACCTCCTGAGGTGCTGCACAAAGAAGGTAAAAGCAATGGTAGTTACGTTCAGGATTATTGATCTGGCAAACACGAGACCTTTCCAAGAGATATGTTCTTATCGCTGCCCCGGATATACGCCCATGTTTGTCAAATTGGATCTCAACGAACTTACCAAATCGACTATAAGAATATAGAGTTAGTGCAGAAATATTCACATTAGAATTTCAAGTGACTGTCACCCTTGGAAAAATGTATCACCTGGAATTATTATTTCTAACAGTTTTAGCATTCCCAAATGCTTCGAGGACTGGATTTGACTGCATAAATAATGATTAGAATGATTTCAAAAACTTCTAAATTATGAACCCAAGAAACCCAACAGGAAACAAAAAAAAAAAAAAAAGAACCGTACTTCAAGAACTTGTTGCTCTACTGTACGACCCTCGGTTGAAGATCTGCCACCCAAAAACGCAAGGTACCGCATAAGCATCTTAGTGGTCTCGGTTTTACCAGCTCCACTTTCACCACTAACAAGAATTGAATTACATTTCCCCTCATTTATCATTGCCCTGTGCTCCACAAAACATGTCTCATCATTAGAATCTCAATTAACAAGGTCTTCTAACCACACGAGAATTGAGAAAGTACCTATAAGAAACATCAGCAATTGCAAAAACATGAGGGCTTAGGTCTCCAAGAGGTGCACCCTTGTATTGTTGCATCATGTGGGAATCATAAAGATGAGGGAGCCTTTGAAATGGATTGATGGCAATAAGAATATTACCCGTATAAGTCTGTCATCATAAAAATTTCAGCCATTCATAAGTTTCCCATCTTCATAAATGCGGATCACACGCGTTTTGATGCAAGACTTACATAAATTTCATTAAGTTCATATCTAGTTCTCAGATTCTGCAAAACTCCTGGCTCATGCAAATACGCAAGTTTAGTCATGTCGTCGACCCCAGCAGGAGAAGCTTCCGTGTCATTTGGATAGATGCTTGATAGTTTTGCAGTAACCTATAAACAAAAGGAAGATAATTCTTTTATTTCCCCTCAAAACCAATGCACATGTTCATTTATCAAATAACTAACATTCTGTAAGCCCTTGAGTTTGAGATATACCTGCTTGCCATTGCTAGTCTCAACATGTGCTTCTTGCCCACTTACTTTTTCTATAATCCCATCAATCCAAGCCTCATCTGGATCCTCAACCCAGACATGGGTTCCTACTATAAAATTTACAGCAGTTCCCTGCAACAAGTAAAAGATCCTTAGAAATTCATGAATAAAAAACTACCAGACCTAAACACAACAACTCGCCCAATCGGAATTCCAGGCACCAGAGAGATTAGGTTTCAGCATGTCGTCAAATTAAGACCCTAATGCAAGATATCAAAGCGACTGCTTACCATCTGGAGCCTCGATTAAGAACGAAGTGCAAAATTCAAAGCAAGGGGCTTCAGCATCCTCATATACTTTGAATCCGAAGATTCAAATCGACAATGCTCCCCATTTCAGCATATCATTATGCGAAACGGGCAAACTGTTCACAATTTCCGTACAAAATCGCAGAATGTGGTAAATACAGATATCGTGCAAGGGGAAAATTGCAGAGTAAAGGGGAAATCTTTCTTCCTTGTTCTTCTCTTTGCAAATTGCGAAATGATTCTCTCTCTTCGGCTGGGTGGCTTGTGATCGTTGCATTGTTGATCTCTCCCTCCAACTTCGGTCGCCATTTTTCGCTCAGAGAGATTCGTGGTTCCTAACTTCCCCGCCATTGATTCTACACACTTGTGAGAGTCGGTAGCTTATTTTTTCTGATTAATTCCATAAACTCCCCATATAGCAAGACTTTTTCACCAAATCACCATACAAATGGATATTTAACAAAATTACACACGTCGGGTGTGCCAATAAATTGGTTTACCTTTTTTAAATGTTCAATTATCAATAATCTATTAATCTCCTCCTCTACTTGTCAATACATTCATAACTAGTTCAGAAACTTCTGATCAATACATGCATAAGTTAGTTCACTTAATTAGTAGGGATTGGATCATCCAGTTTTATCATGTGTATCACGAGGCCAATTCGGTTGCGAATTGTCTCGCGTCGCTTGTTTTTCATTTTCCGATAGGTACTCATATATTGTCTGCCCTGTAACGCCCAGTCTTTCTGACAAGGCGTTACTCAGTAGTAGACCTCACGAGGCACTACCAAGCTAATTTGACAACTGAACAACTGGATCTTGCAACGCGGGCACGGCGAGAAAACAAGAAAACATCCAAGTACAATACAAGAAATAGAATTTATAGTTTACAAACCCCAAAATGCTATGAATCAATCTCCAAGAACAACACCAGAACAACTTCTAACAACAACTCAACTAACAACAACTCCAAGCCCAACAACCTAACCAATTCATGCTCACTTACCCATATCAGAAACAAACAGGAAGATCTAGCTAAAGAACAACCCCGAAATCTAACCATTGTGACACGCTACCGCACTGCACCGCCACTTCGCCGAGACTCGATCACGACATTCTAATTACCTGAACTGAAAAATAGTTCCCCGAAAGGTCAGCTGCTACCCTAACAAGCTAGACTAAGCACAGTAACAACAGGACGTTTTAAAACCGTTTTGATTCTAAGGTCAGCAAACAAAAGTCCACAATCACACGCATAACTCTAAATCCAATCCTAGGTTCAGTTAGTCACACACATTCAATTCAATAGCACTATCACAATTACAAGTCCTCATACGTACACATTCACAAAGCCACACATTTCCACACATATACCATCCTGCTTTCTCACACGACCATCTCAACACAACCATCCATCTCAACACAACCGTTCATCACAACTCAACATACACTTCTTCACTTACACGCCCATACTCACACATACATATACCTCCACTCACTGTCCTAGTGAGGTCGGAGCTACAACTTTCGTTGCACTCCTAACCGGCAATGCAACCCTTCTACATCATTGCACCCCGATTGGACATACAACCCTTCTCCACCATTGCACGTCCCCAGTCGATGCAACCCTTCATCTCCATTGCACCCGGGATTTCCTTTACATATAATTTTTAGCTTCCTTGAAGCCTCCGTAACACTGAAGTACACTCAACCACATTTTCAACCATGAAACATAGAGAAACAACGTTGCACACAATATCACACCATAGCAGAAATCATTTATAAAAATAATCGATCGGGACTAGTTCCCAAAACCAATCCTACAATCACAACACACAGCCTAACGAGCTAGAATAGAACTGAACAAGTCGAAAGTCGACTTACCTGAAAAGTGGTGAATCCAAAATACTTTCCGAGAAGATCCACAAGAATCATTATGAGTCCCAATTCCCGAACCAAAACCCGAATCAACCTGGAACCGAACCCGACTTAACCCGGACAGTCAAAATCCTCATGGCCCTGGCCAAACTCTCGGTCAAACCCCTCCTCAAATCCATGTCCACGGTGGCTAAATTCCTCATGCTAATTACTACAGTAGTTGATAGCTCCTTAATTAATGTTTTTCATCGGCTTTTGACTAGCACAAGGTCCCACTTTTCTCAATTTGACAATGAAGACATGGCCCACTTCCATTTCCATGTAGCCATCCCCTCCAATTCCAATTTCTCCATTTCCCCTTCCTGCTCACAGTCTCTCATCACCGGCCGCAATCCACGACAACCGGTCCTCAGACGCAGCCCCGGCAACCCGCGACCCGACCCACTAGCCGACCACCCGACTGCTCTTCACCCCGACCTCCGACCCAACGCCGGACCTCGACTCGCCCAAACCCTCGCTCGATGCCGACTACTCTGCCTCGCGGATCTGTAGACCGACGTCGGTCCGACGCCGCCCCTCCGCAACCATGCACGACCCTATCCAGTAGCCCCTCCGACCGGCCACCCACAACCTGACAGCCCCCTGGCCGCTCGATCCAGCCCAGTCGCCCATACCCGACTCCGACCACCGCCTCTCGCCGCTCCTTTCCGACCTTCCTCGCTCACCTCCTCTACCCGGATCTGCGGACCCCGACGCCGGCGACCTTGCTCGTCTTCCCGACTCTGCCACGAAGGCCTGCCCCTCGTCCAACCTCACCGGACCTCCACTCCTCAGACCCAAAACCAAAACCCCAGCCCCCAAAGATCGAAGACGGGCGAATGAAGTGCTCCCCAGAAAAATGAAACTGAATTTTTTTTCCAAACTTACGTATATATCTATATCACTATATGGATGAGGATGGAGGCATGCATGACACACGTATCAACTTACGAACCAAAGTCTTTCATCAGAAGCAAACTTCAAAGTCGGCACAATATTCCACTTTCAATCCCAAATTTTTCTTTATTGCAAAACTTGCCCAGAAACTATAATTAATTATTTTCACTTTAAAAACTTCCCCGTTTAGCTGAGTAGCAAGACTCGGAGTCACTTACGGGTCCAGAAACGGAACCGGATGGAACCGAATATTACATGCCCCTCCCGAGGGGATTTTATTTTTGCTAAATAATGATGCAAGTCGCAAGGGGTCGGGTTATCCCCCATTTGATGACTATTTAACTCTTTTTTTTTAATTAATAAAACGCTCCTTCAAGGAGTCGGAGAATGTCGCCTCTCCTTCAACCAAAGAAAGAACTTCAGATCAATACATGCATAAGTTAGTTCACTGTGTAGTAAAGTTTTATGTTTAAACTGTTCGATGGATAAAAGTGATAGGTTGAACTCATAATTTTGTACAAATTTTAGTTTGTTTTAATTTATGGGCACCAAAAGTTTACTCGGTGCCACGTGCGTTGACGCACTGAACTTATTTACTATTTACGTACGACGACCTATACATTTTATGGTCACAAACCTAGATCCATTTCTTAACGATCATGGGCATAATTAATTAATTGAGTGGAACATCGGACATGAACGCATAATTGGGTCAAACTCAAATCCTACACATATACTAGCAGTAGAACCTTCTATCTAATTGAGTAAAATCTGAATCCCACAACTCTCTTTAGTTTACTATTGGAACTAGCTAGTGATGACGTCCGTATGAGATAAAAAATTTCATATGAATTGGTCTGTGTTTATATTAGGCCTCGTTCGGTATCTCTCCGCTATCCGCTACCCGCTCTCCATTCCGCTCCCGAAACGCTGTCCCCTGGGGGTATGAGGGGACAAAATCAAGCGTCTGAATAGTGATTTTCAACCCCAGCTACCCCTTTCCGCTAGTCGTTCAGCTGCTGCCAAACGAGCGCTTAATAAAGTTAATTATTATGATTTATAATGTATATTGATTTTAAAAAGTTTTTATTAATACGTTTGTGACGATATATACATAACATAAAATTTAAGAATGAGGAAATAAAAAGAAAAAAGTGATTTGTGATAGTGTAAGTAAGATACCGACAATCAATGAGTTAATAGAAACAATCTAACCAATGACATATTTCTGCTCCACAAAGCAAATATCTTGAAAGGGAGTGAACTGGAAAGGATAATGCTCAAAGCCAGCCGTAGAGCGCTCAGCGGAATGCCTCACCACAGTGTTACCTTCAAGCTGAATCATGAGTCTATTCTCACGACAAACCCGATAACTATCCCTATTAGGAATCACAGTGAAATTCTTAAGAGTGTACACCTTCCCCTCCTCAAGAGTATCCACAAAACAGTGTGCAACACTACGCCAAGCAGTGCACTGGACAACAACGCCCTAACATCACGAACATAATACAAACACGGGTTAAAGAGTAAACCATAAGGAACAACAGAAAACGAAGATCAACAGGCAACATCCTAAAGCAATATTTTGATATCAGAAACCACATATTCGGTATTGAGGAATTTCCCATAGGCATTCGAAGCTTCCCACTTCCGACAGACCATGACTTCGATGGGACCATGTATGCTAGCGGACAGATCACCCAGCATGTAGAAGCCATCCTTTTCTGCACACGCAATGGCAACACCCTGTGCTTCGCTCTGTGCAGCCATCGTAAAACAAACTGATATCTACATGAGCAGCATAGGGGTTTATATAGACATGAACGCTTGAATTTCAAGGGACACCAAGCTTCCTTATTAAACACCGGGGGGTGGAAGAGCCTATTTGCCTCCATAAAATTGAAGGTGGGCATATAATGGGACGGCAGAATCAATGAACGTGGAATGAAATGCAAATCAATAATCACGATTGAATAGCAAAATGTATAGGATACAAACATGGGGTGAGATTATTGAGAGCAGCTGTATTTATGTGAATTTCTTCTTGGAGATAACCTTTATAGGTATATAGAATATAGATAGGTAGATATAGATAGATGGTATAATTTTTTTTTCCCCCCTAATACTTAAAGATATTTGTGAACATAGTTAATGAGATGGGCCATGCTATATGTATATAAGATTTTTTCTTTACTTCATTGATTCTCTTTATAGTCTAGCTTCCTCCAAAACTAAGAATGTTGACCGGGTTGAGTTGGTGTTGAATTCTAGAAGTGATCTCCAGCAACTAAATATAATCAAATATAGTATTATAGTAGTCCCATATATATAAAATCACTATGATCAGCACTCAAAATTCAATCACTCAAGGGTACGTATACTTCAAAAGCATTCATTTGTAGGTCCAAACATTCATGTGTTTGGGAAAATTTTGTACGTTCTCATCAAAACAGCTCTAATTATTGATGTTTCTATATTTCAAACCACGTGGGACATTTTAAAATATATACATCGATTGTATTATTTATATCCATACCATATATCTTCATGTACATACTGATCCATATTGATACCAAACAAGAGCTAAGCGACTTCTAAAACGGAGAGATTATTGTTTAAATTTTGGTTACGATTAGCCGAGTGACTATATTCATCACTCGACCAACGAAGTTTAAGTGTGCATCATATGACTCACCCATATTTTCAGCTGAGTAGGCATATCCAACCTATATGTCGAACTCCAAATGATTTGGGTGAAGTAAACAAATAGACTATTTCTCATTGAAAACATGTAACTTAATTAGCTATGTTATTTATGTTCATACCTAATATCTTGATAATTTGATATACATTCCGATTAGACTTAATTCGCTGAGTAATGTCAACTAGTTCACAAATCAACTACATCAACTAGTATAAAGTACCTCCCCATACTTGATTTTTTATTCAAAATATCAACTAGTATCAAGTATGTAATGTCGTAATACGCAAATCAACTACGTACATCAACCAGTGCTTACTGAATACGACCTTAATATTATTCTTTTTAACAACGATGTCAAACAAGAGCTAATTTACTTTTTTTTTTCTCAGCCAAAAAAAAAAACAAGAGCTAATTTACTTGGTAAAACTAAAACTGGATGATTATTGCTCAATCTCCTTTGTTAGAACTGGCCGAGTGTTAAAAGGTCCAAGTGTGTAATGGATGATATAGCAAACAAAGAGAAATGAATGGACAAAAATGAGAGTAGACTAGTCAAAGAATGGTGTTACAGCCTTTGAGATATCTACCATTCTAGAAAAAGAATAATAACCTAACCATTCATATTCCACTCCTTTGCATCTGACCAAAACTCCATTTATATTCCACTTCCTCCGTAATTTTTTTTCTTAATTCATGAACCCCTTTGACATACTACAAAAAAAACAGTCCATTACCGAGGGCCAATGTCCTCAGCAAATTCCTAAAGTTTCTCGGTAACTTCAATTTACCGAGAACAAAATTTTCTCGGCATTTGGCCTCTCGCTGACTGTACCGAGAACACGATCTCTCGGTGATTACCGAGAACCCAATGCCTCGCTAATTGGTAGGTACTCTGTTGTCAAAACCAACCTTCACGACAACTTTACCAAGAACATTACCGACAAAAACATGTCCTCGGTGAATAGCTATGTCCATAATTGCCGAGAAAAGATTGTCCTCGCTAATTGCCGAGAACACTTGTTCTCGGTAAATTGAGGGAAAATACAAACTTGCCGAGAAATGATTGTCCTCGCTAATTGCCGAGGCAACTTGTTCTCGGTAAATTGAGGGAAAATACAAAATTGCCGAGAATCTTCCTTTCCCGCCGGTTTGATCCCAATCCGGAACAATTGTGTATTATTTCTTATTTATATGGTTATAAATATTTGAAATCTGTAATAATAATTAATGACAATCAAATGTAGAGCTAAAAACAAAACTGCATAATAGACAAAATATAATCTAATATCTTAGCAAGAGAAGTCTTGGTTCATTGTTTGAGCTTCTTGAGGTAGAAATACTAACAAAAACAAAAAAAGTTCAGCAGTTAACAAGCAATGTCATAAAACACATTAGATTGAGGTCTTCCTATCGTTGCTGGCTAAAAAACTTTGTCATCATCTCCTTCATCTGGGCAATTTCACGTTTGTGTTCAGCCAGATTCTCTTCAAAAGACTTTTCAATCTGTGCAGTAACTTCACGTTTGTGTTCAGCCAGATTCTCTTCAAAAGATTTTTCAATCTCTGCAGTAACTTGCTCACGGATCTCAGTAGTAATATGTTCTCGGATTTCACTCTCGAGTCTCGGACGGAGTTCACTAACCTTTTGTGTGACTCTATCTTCAATATCCTTTGGATCTACAGTGAATGATGAAGAAGCTTCTGGATAATGTAAGTGATCCGCCTGTCCCAATGCATAGATTCTCTTCCTCTTCCTTCCACCAACCACTTCGAAGAACAGTTGGTCTTCATCAATGTCTGTTGCACCTGCTGCCCTTCTCTCTTCTACTAGAGCCAACATTCTATTCTGAAAATTTAACAAAATAGTTAAGAAATCATGTCTACCTTTGTAGAAATTCATTTGAGGCTTAAGAGAAAAACATCAGATTTCTAATAACTGATATAGTTAATAAATTGCATAATGGTTGGACATTAGCTATTGACTAGTTACTATGAGTTTGTATAACTATTTATACTGATTTGAGACCCAAGAGTAAAAAAATCAGATTTTTAGAGCAATTAAACTGACAGTAAACTCATAGTAATTGCTCTAGAAATCTGATTTTGTACTGAAAAAGTCAGATTTCTAAAGCAATTAAACTTACATTCACATCTCTTGCTTTATCTGTAATAAAACGCTCTCCATCATGGCCCAATGTGTGGGAATGAACAAACAACTGGTAGGCTGTTGGTGGTTTTGGTGTTTTCTCCTCCTAAAAATTCAACAAACCAAAGTTAAGAAACAAGCAACAAGCTCAGTAGTCAACAAAAATCAAACCAATCATATAGTTGTAAATGGAGTATGCACTTCCTGGGTTAACATAAAGATTTTGTACAATACAGTGACTTTCTTCATTTTCAAGTTATGATAGAAAAATTGAAGTTGACAAAATCTGGATAAAAAGTAAGAACAACAGAAACATTATCTAAACAATACAGTGAGAACAAAGTGTTATCCAAAAAATACAGCCAGCAACATGCTTTATCTAGCCATTATACAACCAGTAACATGCTTTACAAAGCTATATTCAAATTATATAGTCCAAGAATATAATTTTCAAATGCAGGAGTGAAGTAAGCCAATTAAAATTAACATTCCTAGTTAAAAACTGAATCCGTAAATAATTGAAACAAGTTACCAATCTCTTTTCCGTGGTGGCATATGTGACTGAGCCGCAGACATGAGTGGAAGGTGCTCGTGCATTCTCGTTTCCACATCTACGATTCTTTGAATTCCTTTTGGAAGCCGCATCAGCCTTAGGGCTCTTCCAATACTTTTCCCATTCATCCCAAGTACGTTGTGGAATGTAGTTGGGCTTCGGGTTTTTCTTTATTTGGGATATGAAGTCACGGTAACGGATTTTGGCCTTTTCGTAGAAGGCTTTTTCAACAAAAGTATCTATCGCAGCATCCCAAACAAAGTGCTTCTGAAAATTGAACAAAGACAGAATGTTAAATAACTAAATAACTCTATGAAAGCAATACAAATAAATATCTAACTATGTAAATGACAAAATATATAGCTTTAATTACTTTAAATTCTTCAAAATAGAGCTTCTTCGTATCTTCAGATACTAATTAAAAACATGCGCCCTTCTCGTCCAATTTCTGCTTAATTATAATAGTTATCCTCCGGGAACATTTCTCGGATGGTTGAAGGCTTCACATAAATAGCATTAATATGTTAACTTTATAATGTATCATAGATGAATAAAGAGAAGATAAAAAAAAAACAGAATGCATGACCCTCCCTTACCAATCTGCCACAACTGTAACACGAAGCCTACCCATGAAATCAAGGTCTTCATGCGGTTGATCTTGTGAGAGAGGGACATTATTGTCCTCTTCTTGTTGATCCTGATGAAGATCAACAGTTTCCTGCTGCTCCAAATTAATATTTTGACCCTCGTTTGTACTTGGTTGATCACGTGAACTCGTCCTGGTCTGATCATCATGTAGCCTCGTCCTGACCTGCCTCCGAGAACTACAACTACCTCCCCTCATTTGTATTTTACTGCTGCATTTAAAGCAAGAAATTAAGTTCCCATCTAGTTAAATAATTAACAATACTGTTAGAGACAAAGCATAGGCAACAAACATAGTACTAGAAAAATCAATAGATAAATACAAAGCATACCTAATCACAGTAACTTGACTAGAGTTTGCTATTCTTCCAAATATGAAACTAGAGTTTTCTATTAGCCTTAATATACTAATTACACGGAGTAGTGCATATAATTAAGGAGTATTTTTATATCGTACATATAATATACTCCTTAATATACTAATTAAGGAGTATATAATATACTGATTTCAATATGTCAAAATTGGCAATGAAAATATATTAAGCCATGGCATTTCTTGTGTTCTACATAATAATGTTCAGTGGATGATTAGCAAAACGTAATGGGAGGAGCACAGAGAAAGAAATGGGCAACTCTCTGGATAATTAAGACTATACTAATCACACAACAGTTTTAAAATTTCTCCATTATACAATACATTCACTATAATTCATTTTCAGAAGCACTTGTTCATATGGGTCCTACCAGACCCTGCTCCGGCCAAGTATACGGGGCAGTTTTTGGTTCATAAGCATTCATACACCAGCAACACAAAAACAAGGGAAAAGTAGGGTCTTTGGAAACAAGAAGAGTTGACATAGTAAAGAAGACAAATTTGGTTTGGTTCCTTTTAGAGTCAAGAGTTAAAAACCGAGCAGAACAAAAATTCAAATAGAGAAAATAGAGTTATAAGCTTGAAAAAAAAAGCTACAGTCTACCGAGAAAATATACAATGAAGACCCTTTGCTATCAGTCAGTAAGAACTTCTAGTTCTAACACAGTATAAACTACAAATAGTTCTCTATATTTCCATTTACCAAATCAAAGCACAACAATATTTTTTTTGTTCAAAAACCCTCTCCGATCAAGAATGGGTTCAAAAGGTATCTTATGAAACACAAGAGAGGAAAGCCATATGGTGAAGGTTGACCTTGCAAATCAAGTCAGTTTCCTGATTGTCCTCTCCCTGAAATTATATTTGTTCAAGGTCAAATGAGCCTTGTAGCGCTGACATGTACTCGGTTGTAAAGATCCTATTCAACGATATGCTAGGTAGAAACACATTTTGCTTGTATAGAAACAATAATTAACCACTAGATAAATCACATTAACTGGATACAAGATGGAAGATATATAATTCTGATGAATCAAAGCATGCCTCAATGCCGGCAGATGAAAAGGAGTGATGATACGAACAAGGCATATAGCAACTAATCTGAGACAGCAAAGTAGCAAACGGAAAGAACAAAATTGGTAGTATGGTACCTTGAAGGATTTGAAGGAAGGCGTGAGGAGGGACGAAGGCTGGCGGTGGCAGATTTGGAAGAGAGAAAAGCAGAGGTGAGTACAGACGCAAGGAGTGAGGAGGCAGCGGAGGTGAGTAACCGAAGAGGACCAAGGCTGGCGGCCGCGTGAGAACTCGCGAGGACGGGGGCCGACTGTAACTGAACGAAGACCCGTGAGCCCAAGAGGGGAGACCGGCCGACAAGGGCTCGGGAACGAAAACTAGGGCTGCCTGCGGTCCGCTCCAAAACTAACCAAAACGGTACCTTGTTCACCTTCAAGGAAAGCAGTGAATCGCCGCCTAGAGAACGGTAATCTCTGGAGAGGATTTCTGGAGCGGGGACGTCGGGGTGGATAATCTCGCAACAACTGCTATGGAGAGGGATTTGGGGAAAATCTGAAGCGGTAATTAGTAGGGTTTGAGATGTGGGCAGCAAATTTTTTTCACCCAAAAAATTTGCCCCCATTTTTTTTCACCAAAAGAAAAAGTTCCGCCCATTTTTTTTTGGATAGCGCCACTTCCCGATGGTTTGAGAAGTGGGCATCTAGCATTATGTATGAACAATTGAACAGTTTATTATTTTGTTTAGGGATTATCAATTTTATTATTATATTATAACATGATATAAGAAAAAAAATACTAACATAAAAGAAAAAATAAAAGGCATAGCAGCATGATATATATGTTTGTATAGAAAAAAGTACTAACATGATATAAATTATTTCTAGGAACAATTTATTATTAATAAAATAAAATAATATAAACTACTAGTTATCACTATCGCTAAGAGAATCATAGTCGTCATCTTCGTGATCAGTGTCATCTTCAGATACAAATTCTGATTCTTGTTCACTATTCTCTTTTTCCTGTAGATCTTCGTCATTGTTGTTTTCAAAATCATTTTCTTCTTCCTCCGCATCATCATCATTGTTACCTTCAATCATTTCTCCGCTTGGATCACAGAGTTGCTGAACTTGTTGGACATCAAAAGCCTCATCAATTTCATGAGCATCTACTTCTTCTTCTTGAAATGCGTTCTCCATGGAAATACTCTTACTACAACTTGCATCAAATTTCCTTGCTCTCACTTTGCACACTGCAAACCAGTCAATCTTGTCTCGTCTCTTGCTTTGATATGGGACATAGTAAACTTGTCCTGCTTGACTGGCCAACACAAAGGGTTCATATTTCCTGAACCTCTTACGTTGATGTATTTCAGCTAATTTGTATCGTGGATGAACCCTTGTGCCAACGTTAGGAGTTGGATCGAACCATTCACAATTGAACAAAACAACTCGCTTAATTGGCAATCCAGGATACTCCAACTCCAAAACTTCTTTCAACCGGCCGTAAAAGTCATCTTCATCATAACTATAATTGGTACCTTTTATGCACACTCCACTGTTCATAGTGCATTTAGTCGACCCATAAGAATCTGTATGAAATTTATATCCATTCACAAAGCATACATTGTAAGATTTGACCATTCTCAATGGTCCTTACTGTTGCAAGATGCTACCAGGAGGCATATTGTTCCGACCCTGTCAGTAAAACACAAACTACATTTGTTTTTGTACATATGTTTTAAAGTTTTAGGTAACATTAGATGAATACTAAATTCACTTACATATGCTTCAAACCAATGGGCAAAGTTATCTTCAAGCTGCTTGTCTATCTGTTCATTACTTATTTCAGGGAAAGAACGATGCAGTTCGTCGATAAACATGCTGAATCGAAAAAAATAAAGGTTAGACTGGATATGAAATCAATGTGCTATCAATGATGGAAAATAAACACATCATTTACGTCTCGTATGGCCCAACCTCCCTACAATTGAGTAAAATATAGGAGTGAGCAGCTCGAAACTCCATATCTGACAAGGGTCTTATTTTGTGACTCCCATAAAATCGACTTGATGTGTGAATATTGACAGAGTTTCTTCACTGCCATAATAATCCCCTCCATCATCATTACGAGGAACATCTCGACTTTTGCACCTCACATGTGACTCAAAGTAGTGAGAACAAAAATTTGATGCTTCCTCTACCAAGTAAGCATTGCACATAGAGGCTTCCACTTGTGCCTTGTTCTTCACGTTTTTCTTCAAATGCTGAAGGTACCTACATTATAAACATTCAAGCGTATGAGTGATATTATTTCAAAAGATAGAATAAAAAGAGAGCATCTTCATCATGTACCTACCTTTCGAATGGATACATCCATCGATATTGCACTGGACCAGCAATCCTAGCTTCATATGGTAAGTGCACTGGAAGATGCTCCATAGAGTCAAAGAATGCAGGCGGAAATATTGCCTCCAACTTGCACAAGACAATTGGAATATCTGCCTCCAACCTTCGCATATCATCAACTCTGAGAACTGTGGACGTCAAATCTTTGAAGAACAAGCTTAACTCTGTAAGAGCTTCCCAAACATTGCTTGGAAGCAATTCACGAAAAGCTATCGGTATCAACCGTTGCATGAACACATGACAATCATGACTTTTCATCCCAAATAACCTATGCTTGTTCATATCAATGCATCTTGCCATGTTTGAAACATATCCATCTGGGAATCTTAAAGTTCTAAGCCAATCTAGCAAGACCTTCATCCCTTCTCGATCAAGTGTGTAAGAAGCCTTAGGATAGTTCCCCGTCCGGGGATCCTTCTCTAACTCTGGGCGTCTACAAAGCACACTCATATCTTGTCGTGCTCTTGCATTGTCCTTCGTCTTGCCTTTCACATTCATTATTGTATTGAAGGTGTTGTCAAACACATTCTTCTCAATATGCATGACATCTAGATTGTGGCGAATAAGATGTGTAGGCCAATATGACAAATCCCAAAATATGCTTCTTTTTCTCCACCCACAACTCTTACACAAACTTGAGTTGACAGCTTCAGAACCTTCATCAATTACCCTCATGAAGCCATAGTCATCCAACTGTTGAAGTATTTCATTTCCAGTTCGTTGTGGAGGTGGAGGAGACATCTCTACTTTGTTCTTGAGGAAGCTTCTTTTGTTTCTCCTGTACGGGTGATTATGATACGTGAACTTCCTGCTGTTATCAAACCAACTAGTCTTCCGCCCTTCCTTCAAGGTAAAAGCTTGTGAATACTCCATACAATGCGGGCATGCAAGTTTCCCTGATGTACTCCAACCAGACAACATCGAATACGCAGGAAAGTCGCTAATAGTCCACATAAGTGCTGCTCGAAGCTGAAAGTTTTGCTTTTTTGACACATCATATGTTTCAACCCCTACATCCCATAACTCTTTTAGTTCATCTATCAATGGCTGCATATACACATCAATATTCTGCTTCGGATTTCGAGGGCCAGGCACAATTATAGTCAAGAACATGTAAGGATCTTTCATACACATCCATGGCGGCAAATTGTATGGAGTTATAATTACAGGCCATGAGGAATATTGTTGTCCTGACTGACCGAATGGCTGAAAACCATCTGTACATAATCCGAGTCTGACATTTCTGGATTCACAAGCAAAAAGAGAATGTGTTTCGTTAAAGCTCTTCCATGCTTCTGAATCAGACGGATGACACATTTCTCCCTCTTTTGTCTCATGTTCATCGTGCCATCTCATAAATTCAGCAGTTGCGGTAGATGCATATAGTCGCTGCAATCTAGGGGTAAGAGGGAAATAAAACATTCGCTTGTGCGCAATGTTTTTAGTTTTACGTGCCCCTCCATGCCTTTTATATCGTTCACTCCCACAGACTTTGCAACAAGTCAAGTCTTTATCTTCTCCCCAATAAATCATACAGCCTTTTAAGCAGCAGTCTATCTTCACCACTGGCAATCCCAAAGCTCTTACCAATTTTTTTGTTTCATAAAAGTTGCCAACCATTCTATTTCCTTCTGGCAAAACCTCCTTCAATAGCTGACATATGGAGTCATAACATCTCTCTGACATACGATGCTCTGACTTGATATTCAACAAACGAGCAACTATTGACATTTGAGAATGATTCTCACAACCAGGCCACAACTCAGTTTCAACTGCCTCCAACATATCAAAGAACTCTCGAGCTTTAGGGTTTGGAGGTTCCTCCATATGATCATCCCTATCATCAGAAAACTCATACATCTGTTCAAGATTTTGATTCTCAAATGATTGTTCTTCAGGAGCAAAGACTCTAGCACCTGCATCAAATACCATCTGCTGATATGGATTTATAGGATCTGATTGCACTGGATCGCTCCAAGATGAGCTTGATGAAGATGTTGATTCTCCATGAAACCTCCAATCTTCATAATCAGATACAAATCCCTTTTTAACAAGGTGCAGCCTCACCTCATCCTTTGACAAGAATGCCAGATTCTTACATGCTTTACAAGGACATTTAATCTTCAAGCCATCCATGTATGCAGACTGACTAGAGGCAAACTTAAGAAATCTTTCTAGACCAACATAAAATGCAGGATTAAATGCTCCCCGTTCATTCTTTCTTTTATACATCCATGACCTATCTGACAGATCCATTGGACCAACCTACATTATCACGAATCAAATATTTTAGTAGCAATTATCCACAAAGTTACATCAATGACAAACAAGAGACATGGAAAGTTATATATATTTATCAAATAAATAGCTATGATCGATCAATCAATACTATTAATTCAACTAGGATCTCCATCTTTTGCTAAAATCAAAGCACACTAAGAAGACTTAAATTCTTCAACTTAACAAACTAAATTACATAGATATAAAGTTAATTACTCCTTAGATTGAAGATGTACCATGGTACGTATGATATGTGATACGGAACTCACCATTAATGTACGTATACGACACCTCCTCAACTCGTCGGTGTTTTAGGGTTGAAAATAGGATTAAGCCGTGGCGGAAAAGAAAGTCACGGGTTTTTATATCACGGAATTTACCGACGATTTAGCGAGGACAAGGGTCCTCGCTAAATGCCGACACCAAATTCCCTCGGTAATCAGGAAAACTTCCTATTTAGCGAGAAGGGATGTTCTCGGCAAGTGCCGAGAACGAATGTCCTCGGTAAATGGGGATTAAATCACAATTTACCGAGGGGGTAATGGTCTTGGAAATTACCGAGAACGGATGTTCTCGGTAAAGTGTCTATAATTCCTATTTTGCGAGGAAAGTGGTTCTCGCTAAATTGCCTAGAACCAAAGTTCTCGGTAAGTAGTCGGGAGAGTTGCGCGCCAACATCGTCCGCCAAAATTCAACGACGGCGTTTTTGGTCCTCGCTAAGTTCTCGGCAAACACTAAATGCTTTTACATTTAGCGAGAACTTTCCGATTTTCCTCGGTAAATTGTCGCTAATTAGCGAGAACGCGATGTACTCGGTAAAAGTTTCTCGGTAATTGAGCCTTTTTTTGTAGTGAGAACACAATGTAATTAGCGAGAACGCGATGTGGAATTTTAGGTGGGGAAAATGTTCGCATTTTCCCCACCTGAAAATTCCACATCACGTGCAACAAACAACCAATAAGATCACACCACTCCACAACACTTAACCTTACTAGCTGCCTTGCAAACGTCTAAGACTTTTGTTAGCAAAAGTAACTTGATTTATTTGGGTCATTTTTTTTCTTATATAAAGTTAAAGTTTCGATAGATCAGACATATATATGGTGTATCGAAAGTTCGTTAAAGACGACCGTACCGAGACACAATAAACAATACGAGTAAGAAAAGGTACAAACGATCAAGCAGATGGATAAAAAACGAGTCTAATTTGAGAGGAATGCAATAGTGTCGGTAATAGGTGACAACCCATCATACAATTAGGTTATTATTTGTGTTATATATGATTGTTGATATCCCCATCAGGGGTGGAGCCAGGGAGGGGCGAAGGGGGGCGTTCGCCCCTCCTCTCCTTGAACTTTACTGTATATATACTATTAAGTTTACCGTAGGAAAGACAAGTCTGCGTTAGTCCAGTGGTAATTTGCCCCAGCTTTTGTGAATGCGCTTCCCAAGTTCCCATGTTCGAGTCTTACAAAGAGCATATGGGTGGAATTGATTTTTTTTTTCTGCTCCTTTTTGTCTAGCTTTTCAATTCTCTTCAACTTCTGTTATAAATGTTTAAAGTTGTTTACTTGTTTTTAACAAATTTTTGTCTCATCTTTTTTACTTGGTTAGGATAAGAACTTTATTATATTTATTAGTTTTTCTATTTAACAAATTAATTATTTTTTTAATTGAATATACTTATTTAAATTTTTGTATTGAAGATAGTTAATTAGTTTATTTTTTATATTTCCTTTAAAATATATAACTTTAGTTATTCATAAAACTAGCCACTTATAAAAATATACTAGTCCTATCATATAAGAGACTAAAGTAAGAAAAAAAATTGTGATTAAAAATGTAATAATATTTTTTTTAAAACGGTTAAAAAATTGTGTTCTTCTATTATAGACACTAGATAAGAAATTAAGAATTTATGTTAATGAGAATCCACGATTAAAAATAACTTCATTGAGTTATTCATTTTATGTTTCTTTGAATATGATTTAGTTAACCGTTTATAACTAATATATTTTTATAACTTATACTTAATGCCATAAAATATAGCTTAATAATAATATCCTTTAGTAGTCTTTGACTAGTGTATTAGATACAAAACTACATACGGATTGCCCCCCCTTTGAAATCGTTCTGGCTCCGCCACTGATCCCCATTATAAATAGTTAGAAAAAATAGGGGAAAAGGGGGAAAAAATCATGACTTTCTAGGAGGCAAAGAATTTTCTTCAGCCACCATTTCACGAACAGTTTGCAAGTCTCTATCTGTGTTGTGAGCTTCTTGGAACCTCCCTATTTAACACACATACATATGGCGACGACGTCGCCTATATTAAAGCGCCTGCAACTTCATCCAGTTTTGGCATTACAGATCGATATCAAGCTCCCAATCATACAAGCTAGGAAGAAAAATGGATCCTAATTATCCATATAACTATAATCAAGCTCCGCCCAACAACAACAAGGGCAAATCGGTTGGTGCTAGTAGTAGTAGCCGAGCGAAGAAGGAGCCGATGAAGGTGAAGTACATATCGAGCCCAATCATGGTTCAAGCCAACAATGAGTCGGAGTTTCGGGCGGTTGTTCAGGAGCTCACTGGGAAGAACAGCCCCGGGACTCACCCGGGGCCCACCGGCCCCGCCGCCACTAGGCCTCCTGGAGATGGAGGTCAGGGCGGCGGCGGAGGCGGAAGTAGTGGCTATTACTCATCTGGGTTTCATCAGAACATGATGTGGAAGGATTTGTGAGAATAATGTGTGTGTTTCTAGCCTGTTTTTTCCTTTTCTCTCTTTTTCAGTTGATATGTATTACTGTATGTTTTAGTAGGTTGAGAATTGATCATGAGGATGAATTGACTTCATGAATTCGAATGGTCTTGTAGGTGTATTGATCGCGATGCTAACTTCTTGGGTGATTTATATGTAGTTATAAATAATCCCCTTTCTTGGAGTAGTAAGCTAATGGCCTTTGGTTACGTTTGATTATAACAATCCCCTCTTATAAGCTAGCTTCAATGTTTGATGAACTTAAGTGTTTTATAACCTCAAAAAAATGTACTATGACCATAAGAGTTAATGAGAGTGCATGTATATCAAACTTTCCTCCTCTTATATACGTTGGATGTTGGATAATAGTAAAAGCATGAATGTGCATATTAGCTACATGATTTGCCATCAATTAATTAAATAAAACTCAAACCAAGGTGCCCTTTGTAATAGGAAAGGAATGCACAAATTAAACTTACATCGTAAGAATATTAATTAATTAATTAGTTGGAATTGATCATTTGTTTTTTTTGTCTGTGAGATGGAGAGACAGTACTCTCCGGCCTCGAGAGTGGATGATATAGTTTTTTTTTATTAGGTGAAAATTAGGGTTTCTCCTAATCAGGAGGGCGCAGTAGAGCATCCATGACTTGAGAACATTAAGTTCTAGATGATTTAAAATGATCTCATACGGGAGGTTGTGCCTCATTTTCGCAATTTTTATCTGCCACAATGTTGTTTTCTCTGCCCATATGAGATATTTGATATAGTTATAGATATTTTCCTATCTTATCAATTGATAAGATCCTTTGTTTGTATAAATTCAGTTCTTTGAGGCATAATCAATACACGAAAATTTTTCCAAAATCCAATTGCTTCGTGGTATCAGAGTAGGTTTTCTGATTACTGATTTTCTTTCCGCCCACCCACCCTTGCCTTCTCGCTACCACCGACTACTCGGTTTTTCTGGTTTCTATTCGTGTTTCTTCCACATCCGTCTCGGTCTATCTCTCGCCATGTCTGACTCGGAACAGAAAGACGTAAACCCTATTGCGGTCGCACCACCAAAACGCCGCGCCTTAGATCCCACTAACCCTTACTACTGACACCCTTTAGACCACCTTGATCTTACGATTTCTCATGTTCTCTTGAAAGGTGATCGGCAACTTTCAAGAATGGAGCACCGTCGTGAAGAATGCCTTCCGAGCCAAGCACAAGATTGGGTTCCTTAACGGTCGTATTGTCAAACCCGTAGATGATTCTGACCACATTGACAATTTGTGAAGCGTCAACGCGATGATGATCGGTTGAATTTTCCAGGCTATTGATTCATCTCTTCGTTCTTCTATTTCTGCCCCGGAAACAGTTTGGGTTTTTTGGGATGATTTGCATCAGCTTTTCCACGAATGAAATGACCATCGTATTCTTCAGCTTTGTGCCTCTACTGCTACGTGTGGATCAGAACGTTGCAACTTACTATGGCGTCCTGAAGCAATTATGGGACGAGGTTCTCACCTATGATCTGCCTCAAACCTGTACTTGTGGGAAGTGTTCCTGAGAACTCACTGGCCGCAATCCAATTGTTTCAGAGAGAGCATTTTAGTATTAAATTAAGAAAATAGGCTAAGTACTCCTTATACTAAGATAGCCTGGTTCCTTTCATCATCAAGCAATAATAAAGAAATCCCTAAATATGGGATACTCAATACATGACAACCTACAGAATACGAAAAAAAACACTAGACACGAAACGATTCGCAATGATCTTTGCCTCTCGAATTGGAACTCAGCTCATTTTTTAACTTTAGCAATTAGTGCATTTAGACATCTATTAAGGCGGTTAAACCTTCAAAATTAGCACCTAGGTAAAGGCCTATGGTTCCATTTTAATGGACAGTGTTCTCCCCCACAAATAAATAGTTCAGGTGTTGTTATAAAGATGAGTAAGTACGTACGTAATTATATGTTGTTGAGACTTCTAGTTGAATACTGCCATATACTAGCATAAATAATTACAAGGGAAACAAACAAAACAAGCATATCACAACAATATCGGGTCATTGAAGTCAATATTCGCTCAGGATTTCAAAGGAATACTGCAATATATGTATGACTGGGACTTTTCCACAATTAAAGCGACCGAATCAAATTACGAACAAAGTTCATAGTAACTAACAAATGAGTGAATGACGTCCATTCCACCAAAAATAATGACGTTCACCTCCTTGACCAAATTAGTAAACCTCATGAATTTATATTATCTCGAGTATATATACTTTGCAATTAAATCGGAAGACAAGAACCCATCATAACTTTCGAACAAAAAAAGAACCCATCATAATTATATATTAAAGCGGAGATTAAAAATAATATTTAACACGAAACTGGTTAACTTCTCATTGGACCGCATCACCCATCTTTATTAAAATAATTTAATTTTTTTAATTTGTTGAAATTTCATTGTAGACTCCACATTAGAACTCTCCCTATCTATTGATTTCCATTATAATTTTTTTTCTAAACAAATGAACATCAAATTTTATACATAACTTTTCTTATGGACTAATAGCTTTAAAAACTTGATATTACAAAATTAAAAATGCCACCAAGAGATAGAATTGCAAAATTAATTTCCAAATCTAACATTTCAAAATATATTATTTTCTTTAATATTAAGCTCATCTATACAAATCTTAAAAAATCTATCCAAATTAAATTGTTTAATTGTATTGTATGATCACCCATCGTTATTAAAACTTTAATTGTAAAATAAAAATAACTATTATAAATTAAGGGAACTTATTAATAAAAACAAGTGTTCAATCGTGATACAAAAGTTTTAATCTTGCAAATTTTTGTTCGATTAAAAGAATATATTATAGCCCAAATAATTTATCAATATTATAAATCCCGGAAGAAGTAAACTAAATAAAATAATACAAGATTTAGTATCAAACTATTCTTTTGAATAATTTTATAAAATTTAAATTAAGAGAATTTAGTTAAATCGAAATCGTGTCTTCAAGACACGGGGACTAATCTATATAAGCTAGGTGGTGTACCCATTAAATGCTTCATTTAATGTTGGTTGCAATCCTACCTATATAATCATCATTATAAAATTAAAATCCAAGAAACATCATTAGCTCAGTGGTAGTGGTGTTGCCCAATAATCCATAGGTCTAAGGTTCAAAACTATATGACAACAATGTTTTGAAACAAATACCAATAATAATTTTTTTGATTTGTTTTTTTCCACTATAGAAAATCTTAATTAATGTCGTAAAATGATCTAAATTTAATTTACCAATAATAAAATAAGGCTAATTTATTATAATTTTTTTCATCCGTCACTATATATATATATTAAGAAGACACATTGACTATTTATATTCATTTTGAGTATTTATCATGTTATTCTTATTATATAATATTATAATGATATATTTTGTTATTATAGGTCCCTAAAGTACGCCATACAAGTTGTTGAAGTCCGAAAATCTCGAACTAACTACGGGACAAAATTATTAAACTCTCGGGCCTTTCGGCGTGCTAAAAACCAGCTCGTCTTTCTTCGAGCTCTCCCACCCCCCGCGTATTATTTTATTCTCTTTTCGGAGGCTTATAAGACTTTTAATGTCTTTCCCGTAAAATAGTGCGAGCTCCTCGGAGACTCAAACACGTCGAAACCCGTCCCTCGAGAACACGTCTCGGGACTCAGCTTTTTCCGATCTGCTAAATAGTCACCACACACCACTATATATAGAAAGTGAGCTGGCTGCTTGGATGTGTTGTTTGTCGATGTGGGACAAATCAATTGTTGATTTCATCAAACAATTGGTGACGTAGCATGCTAGTGTTGATTTCACAAGAATATAGCCAAAGTGTATGCTTTGATCGCGTTTAAGGCCAAAGTGTATGCTTGATCGCGTTTAAGGCCAAAGTGTATGCACATACCTACTAATGATGACGTGGCAAGTGCCCAATGTTTCCTCCGTATGCTCGATGTGGGACGTTACGTACACACATGTCGCCATACGCGTACATTTATTTATTTCAGTTATTCGCGTACTTAGCGCGTTAAAAGCGTGCTTAGCGCTTTAATCTTTTATGTCAATATTATTCATCTCGTGCACCAACGCGGTGACAATTTCGAGTATCAACACAAGTATGTTAGATACTAGTATTAATTTGTAATCATGATATTTATTATATTTGATCATAATTATAAATTAGATGACAAATTTAGACTAACAATAGTGCAAGTATAAAAACAAATTGGAGAAATTTCATATATATACATATGCATTCATATAAGATGACAATTTCCATACTAAATTTGTTAGTTTAAAAATATGACATATAAAATAAATTATAATTCTTCATCGCTGGCCAAAAAATATAAAAATCTTTATATTTTTCTTAATTTATAAAATATATTATATCTATTATATAATAATATTGATTGAAACGAAAAAAAAAATAATAAACTTCTAACATTACAAAATACAATATTTAGGCAAAAAAATAGCAAATTATTTTATTAAACTTAAGAATGTTTCAAAAATATTTTCTATAAATTAAATAAATGATAATTAAATTAAAAAAATATTCCGTACATAGCACTAGAAATCACGCTAATAGTACTGTAATATTAGAGCAAAGGTCCAAGGTAGGAAAAACCGGCCTCTTTCAACCGAAAAAAAAAAAGATAAAACCGGCCTCTAGCTTCAAAAATAAATAAAAAATGGCACTTACTTATAGTATAATGTAAGTAGTTTTATAGCACTCACTCCCTTTCTTAATTAGGTTATCTGATATACCAAGATTAGTAAGAGTTAAAACTTGTATCAGTCAACTTCTTGAGTCTTGCCAATTTCCATGTTGTACTAGACTAATTTTTGGCAGGTCTAAAAAGAAGTTTAATACGGCCAAAGTAGGGTTGAAATGTCTTTGAGTTGGTGTGGACCAATCAAAGGTTATAGTGTGTATGGGTCCGCTAGTAAGTTTTATATAAAATCCAAATATTTTCTTTTCTTTACTCTCACAAAGACTGGAAAAAAATACATCATAGTATGAGAAAATGTTTCATTATTTCTAGTTTTTCTACGTTTGCTAAAATCGGATTATTGAACATTTTGTTGATCAAAAAAGAGTTGAGAACAAGGTTTTTCTTTTCCTTAATTGGGCCTTGTTTGCAATATGCAGGCTTGTAGTGAAGGGTTATGTGGGCCGAATAAGATAATCCAGTTTTTTCATATGGTCACGTGACAATGTGACATGCCAGATGCTTGCTACAACCACCATTGACTGGTTTGATATAAAGTTGACCGATGAACAAAAGTAATTTTGATCAACTTATTAATGTTGAATCATTCAAATAGCAAGCGTCTACGTTGAGTGATGGGCCTAGTACAACTTTTCTTATCAAGAATTTCCAGTTAATAGGTTTATTTGATGTTACGACATAATCTCATAGAGTCATTTGGTCGGAAGGTTGACCTATATTATGACTTTAGTTTGGGTGTGTACAAAAGATTTAGCCTTGGTTTGTGAATTCTACATGTTTTTGATCGAGGGTACTACTCACAAGAGTAATCAAAGATTTCTTGATACTACTCTAAATGCTTAGTTGATTGATTAAATGTCCAAAGATTTCTGTGAACTTGATTACAATGAACGATATTCATTCACATCATAATTGAAGGGCTATGTACAATGAAAGGACTCCTTACTTATACAGTTATACTTATATAAATATAAACTCTATTGTATTAATTAAATTGATCAGGAAATTACAATTTGTAATTAACAAAATAAACGAATGAACTACACCGGTATACTCTAGCACATGTGTATTAATGTATAGTTGTATACATTACATCTACTGTATATAGGATGTACATGAAAAACACAAATTGGTCAATTTCAAACCAATAAAAAAACTTCTATATATATTCTTCGATCAGATCTATTCAACTGTATATGTTCAAGCCTGATTCCGGTGGGTGCCGTTGGCGGCGGCGAATCTGAAGCCGGCGCCAAGCCGAGGAGCCGCCACGTGTACCTCGGAGGTGCATCGGCGCTTTCCGCGGGTGGGAACGTAAGTGCAAGAAGAGGCTCCAGACGACGGCGTTTTGGCCCGGGGCAGCGATTGCCCGAGCACGAGAAGGTCAATGGGATTGATCGGGTGCGACGCGGCCTCACCGCTAGCACGGTGGAGCCGTAGAAAGTCTCCTTCTAAAGGCCTCGCTGCCTCCACCGCAACTTGTTGCGCTAAGAAAACGGCAACGACGAAAATGGTGCACCAAAACATGGATTGATTTGATGATTTTTGCACCACCATAATAAGCCTAGGAAAAATGGATGAACTAAGAACAGGGCTTTTGGTTTTTTTGTTGTTGGTGAAAGAATTAGGTGTGATTTGAGAGAGGAATGTTTTGGTCGAGGACGGTGCTGATCGAGATTTATAGTTGAGGTGGACTGCTCTGTTAAGCTTTAATTTTTGTGTGTGTGGAAATTTCGAGTCTCCCTCGACTCTTTAAGAATCATGTTTGGTGACCAAATTCCGTTTTGTAAAGTGTCCCTGTTTTGAGTCAAGTTCGTAAGTTTATCCTAGTCCATGGCTCCATTTTGTTAATTCTATAAATTTAAGGGGTCATTATTCTTATATTCATAGAAGTTGTTGTTAGCATCTACTTATTGTTAAGCAAAAGCTCTGACCAAAAGTCATAAGATAGGTTGTCTGTCAATCTGTCATACAACAAATAGAAGTAAAATTCTGAGGTGTAAAGCGAACGTTTTAAGAGCTTTGGGACATGAGGCAAAATTTTCAACAATTGAGGGCTAAAACATGATTTGATTATTTAAAAACGGGCGGGGTTGACTTTGAGGAGGGGACAGAATTTTACAAGAAGGAAGAAACAGTCTACTAAACTCGAAACCGAACTCACAAACGCGAGTTCTACGCGACGCGGCTGAGTTTCAAAAAACGAATGAATAAATAAGTATTTGGGGCGTTGAAAAACTATATGTAGACCGACCGATCGAGTTGTTGTGTACTTTCATGGAAATTTTGAAGTAGTCAAACCCCTTTGTTATAATTTGGTTATTTTTTACTTGGAGTGGTGGTCAAGGAAGGAAGCAAATTTATTTAGTTATTTATTCAGAATTTGAATTTGTGTCTGATTTAATACGTTTTTCTCATCATCCATCTTTGATCAACAACAACTACTCTGTCTACATTTTGTTGTGTTCTGTTTGTGATTTATCGAATGGGTGGAATACAAGCGGTTTGGCACAAGAAAAATTGTGAAAAATATGACCGGGTATATAGTTTTTAATTATTTAATTTTACAAAAAAAAGGTTACGTTTACAGTCAATTAAGTAGGTGTCATTGACCATATGTTGGTAATTAAGTTTTCAAAAATCCTAAGAAAGAGTTTACTCTGCATATTTTTTCCCTTCTATTTCGTTGATATTTCATAGGTGTCAACTGTCAAGAAGATAAACTAATAAGCTTGATCTCGACCGATCGAAAAAAAAAAACTAATAAGCTTGATTTCCATATGTGGTAGCATTCGTTTGATATTATTACTTTTTAGCTATTGTAGCCAATTGAAAGTTCATAATTGGTACATTTTTCCACAGGTAAGGGGATTAGAAATTTCTCATTACGGCTGGGATGTTGGAGCTCCACAGTTAGGAATCCCTTTGAAATGTCAAAAAGTTTTAATAAACATGGGTCTAGTACATTGATGCTAAACATCTTAATTAGTGTACATGTTAAGGAATTAGCGTGGCTTATTTCGTCTCAACGTGCCTCTCTTGAGGACTCAAATGCACTACAAAAAGAAAGAAAAAAGTGGCGGATCAAAGATGGTTAGGGATTCAAATAGGCTTCCCATCCCACATTCTCCAGCCTATGCGCCTTGTCCAAAACTTCGTTTTTCTGGTCTTCCAGGTACTGAGCCATCCTGTGTATGGAAATTTTTTATTATAACTGACTGCAATTTTCCTTCAAAGCATGTCTTCCTAGTTCTGATGAAAGGAGAGGGAATGAATATCACCTTGATTGAAGTAACGGATCGCTAGAACCCAGTATTCTGACCGCCAAAAGACCGGCGTTTGTTGCATTGTTTATTGCAACAGTTGCAACTGGAACACCTCTAGGCATCTGGATGTGAATAGTACAACAATTAATCATGACAGTAAGAAACATGACTTGCAAACATGCATGAAACTTTTGAGTTCAAGGGAATGTTTGAAATTTTGTTGAGAGATTACCTGTACAATTGATAGAAGGGAGTCAAGCCCATCCAATGAAGAAGCACGTACAGGAACACCAATAACTGGCAGAGGAGTCAAAGCAGCAACCATACCTAAAGAGCTAACAAGGGTTACAAAACCTTCTAATGCAGTTACTGCATAGAAAACAGATCTAATATTTTTTTAAGGAACCTGGCAAATGGGCTGCGCCACCAGCACCGGCAATGATGACCTGTACACCACGCTCCCGTGCCGATGCAGCGTACGTGAACATCATTTCTGGTGTCCTGTGTGCAGAAACAACCCGCACCTGAACACAGCATGCACAATTAGATAAATTGGTTTTGGGATTTAGGATAAATCTGTATTTTTATACAGCATACCTCAAGTTGCACTCCAAACATGTCTAGCATTCTAGCAGCCTCCTTCATAACAGGAAGATCAGAGTCAGAGCCCATTATGATTCCAACTCTGGGTGGACTTGAATCTGTAACAAGAAGACCACAAATAATAGAAAATTTATGCCCACACATATGTATACAATAATGTAGAGGTATAAATCTGAAGATAATGATAAGGGATTAACCTTCCAATGTTTCTTCCTTCAAGATCGAATTTAGTTGTGATTCAACATTGGCCATTGATGACCCAACTACGGTAATATGGCCCATTTTCCTCTGTTTTCTCATTTCTGCCATCATCATTCCGGACATGGGAAATATTAGAAGCACAACTTTGTCATAGTACATATATAGACAAAGTGATTAATTGACAGAAGAAAATGAGCCCACTTTCTGACCTGGCTTGTCATACCAATGAACTGAGGCTCCAGGAACGCTTAATGCCCTAGACATTAGTTTGTGAGCAAGAAAGAAACCACGTTCTCCCTGCAGAAAGAAGAAAAGAAAACAAGGAACAACTGATCATTTTAACATAGAAGTCATATACTTGGAATGCAAACTGATAACTATTTTGAGTAATAAACATCAGAGCACAAAATAAAAACAACCAGCTCACCTCCTCTTCACCTAGAATATTAAACATAATGGCAGCCGGTGTCTTCATTGATGGATCCCCAAGTGGAAGACCAAGAACTGCCCGTAGGTGCTGTTCATATTGAGATGTGTAGCATGATTCAATTGTGTGGTGTCCACTATTATGAGGTCTAGGGGCCACTTCGTTGAGTAAAATCTGTGAAACAAGAGAAAAAATAGTCCTTATAAGACTACTTAAGGAGTGCTATGTACAGAAGATAATGATGGAAAGTGTACACAAGGTGCAACCTGACCATCCTCTGTTAAGAACAATTCAGCTGCAAAGACTCCAGCTCCTTCCAAGGAAGAAATGGCTTTATGTGCAACTTCAGTGGCAAGTTTACTAACTTTCCATGGCACAGCTGCTGGTGCCTTGACAATGTGACATATGTTTTCCCTGCCCAAAGAACAAGCCCAGTGGCTTAAATCATGGATACTTAAAAGGAAAATTCCATTCCCAAGGGAGAATAAATAACAAGAAGTGGTTTTACAGTACTTAATAAATCACTAACTTTAGAAATACTTACTTGTGAATGGTTTCAACAGCAGGATAACACACGATGGAACCATCTCTTCCTCTTGCCACAATGACAGCAAGCTCCTGCAAATATAGATGTCATCAGCCACTAAAACCAAAAAAGTAGATTCGCAACAGTTGTCAAAATCTTACCACATGCCACTAACCCAGACACTATTAAAGCACCACCACAAGAACTGCATTGGCATTTTAAAGATAGTATATGTAGGTTCTAACCTTCACAAACGGAGCCCATTTCTCAACATATAAACCTCGCTCATATCCTCCAAGAGCTGAATGATTATGGACAAAGCATAAATAAGATGAAAGAAGTAAAGTCAACTGCCGCAACTCAAAAGTAAATGAACAGATAGCATCCTTTCAATCAAACAATTAGCATTGCCGCCACGTCTTTCCCAACTTCCATTTTTCATTTAATACAGCACATACAGCAACGAAAAACAGTTCTGTCTTCTATGAATATGTGAACTGAATGTCATACATATCAATAATTTCGCTTCGTTTCTTTTACACTACAAAACAGTGAAAATCTGTCAAAATATCACATGGTTGCATGTTGTTCTTATCAGCCAGAATACTGTGTCATTTAGCAAGTAAAAACCTATGAATATTGTGTGATTTAGCAAGTAAAAAACCTATGAATAGTGTGTAGCAGACAAGCCCCCTAAGTCACACCACTACTTGCTTTAGTTAAGATCTGCACAATTCTGATGTGAACAATAGGTAGAAAACGGGATGGCAAAGCTAACAAGAGCTTATAATTATCTCCTTCCCCAGGAAAAAACCAATAAACAACACAGGTAGAGTGTGTTTGACATAAATCATAATATGTCTCGAAAAAGGTAACCCCCACCACTTTCAGCTTTGTAGTGTCTCTATGGAGTATGGACTGCAGCTAAGTGGCAAATAATAATATAAAATGCAAAACATTGATGCAACAATAGATTAAGTAGAAGTTCGGGTCTTCATGTCAGGTATCCCCAGAGCTGAATACAATGAGTAACAAATAGAAAGATGATTTTACCTGTCACTGCTAGTGGAAGTTCCTCTTCACTTCTAGCTACAGCATTTCCACGTCCATCATAAGCAAGCCTTTTGCTTTTGATCATTAGTGGATAGCCAAAGAGACTCCCTGCTCTCTTTGCACTTTCAAGGTCATCTATCTGCCTTGAGGATAAGAAAATACAGGCATTAATACATCAAAGAACTACAAAAGCATAATGAAAATGATATCCCTGTAATGTTAGAATGCATAAGGGACAAATTCAAAAAGAACAACTGACCTGCATAAACTCAGGAAGCGGGATACCGTGCTTGGAGAAGTGCACCTTTTGAAGATACTTATCCTACAAAAGCAAAAGTACCGTTGGTCTCTACAGCTAAGTTACACCACAAGAGACTGAGCTTATACCTTATGGAAAACCTTTCCAAAAAAAAGTCCATTATTTATAAGTTATAACTACATGCGAAAATCATATGACAATGCATTTGAGGAAAGGATTCAAGCTTGCATAATGGAAGCGCTTGTTTGGCAGTGTACATTCACATGGCTGTTTATAATGCTAAACACACCACTCCTGAATCAGCAAAACTAGACCATATTCGTAAGCAGTCCATCACAATGAAAACAAACCTGAATTATCTTAATGGTCGAGGCTTTAGGTTCGCAGTCAATACCCTGCTTCTCCAATTTTTCCAGCGTCACGGTATCGACATGTTCAATCTCAACAGTCAAAACATCACATCTGAACAGCAACAGAAGATCACTGTCTTAAGACTGGAGAAAAGGAATGAACATGAACACTCCTTCCAATTTATCAGAAAAATAATAATTTGCTCAAACCTTTTGGCAAATTCTTGTACTGTTTCACTGTTGTCAAATCCTCCCACCATATGACGGTAGGCTAAAGAGCTTGCAGGGCAGCCCTCCATGGGGTCCAAGATCATGACTTTAACTCCTAACTCAGAAGCTGCTTGACATAGCATTCGACCTAACTGACCTCCTCCCAAAACCCCCACGATCTTCTCCGATACCCCATGAACTGATTTTCTACACAATATATCACTGACATAAGTTCTCAACCAACCAATTGCGCAAACTAAATGCAATTAGGTCCCGTGACCACAGAGACACACTGAAATCAGCAAACAATTCCATGAGTCTAATAAATCGCCGGAGAAAGAATTCAGGAAACATACTCAATCTGAATCGCATGTTCACGGGATTCGGAGGAGGAGGATTGGCAAGAGACGGCGCGAGGAGTAGCGAGATTGCTCGGTTGTGTAGGTGAGAGAGACGAGGCGCCGGTGTTGTCCATGGAGAGCCTGAAAAACCCTAGCTTTCGGGAAGGGAGTTGAAGAGGGAGAGTCACGTGTTTGCCGTTGACGGAGAACAAAGCGCTCTGGTGAAGCATTTGAGCGACTGAAAGGGGAGGGGAAGGCGGCGTAATGGAAGTGTGAGGAATTGGCGGTGGAAGGGGAAACAACGATTGAGGGAGGCGGTGGCGGAGGAAAGGGATGAGTCTGCGTGGTTTTGGCGCAGAAAGGGGGTTGGGTGGAAAGACGAGGGAGGGAATATAGGGTTTTGTGTTTTTAAAAAACAAATTGTAAAATTTGTAAATCTCTATAATCTGATGCGAAAATAATCTCTACTATATATTAAAGCCGGAGAATTTCGAGCCTCCACGTTAATTCTGGCCCCATCACATGTTAAATTCATTATAAATCAATTATCTATCCTTATTAGTTTTACAAATAAAAAATTCTCATATGTATCTATCTATTTACCATATATTGATATATCAGAATAATATCTATATCTATGATCCTTATTAATTTTATAAATAAAATATTCTCATGTATATCTATCTAATTACCATATATATATATTGATATATTAGACTAATATCTATATCCATAATCGATCAAAATAAAATCTTATATTTATAAACTATCCAAATTTTATCTATCATAAACATTCTCAAATTGATCCATGTTATTTCTAAATATTCACGTTTGATAAATTGATCTATGAATTTTACGTGTGATCTCTTATAACATAATCTCTTATAGATATAGTTTGACATTTAGTACTATTAGACCAACGTTCTCTACGAATACATGATCCATGAATTGATCTATGAATTCATCAAATTTCGATATATGAAAAGGTAATGTATTCTCAATGATTTTAGCTCTACGTTACTAAACCAACGTTCTCTTATGCAAATACATGATAATCGCACCATAGCGTATATATCAGCAGATTCCATCCCGTTGTACCGTTTACGACTATGTCTTAAATATTAAAATTATCTTAAATACATTATATTGTTGAATTTATGCATATTTAATTTCACTTATCAATAAAATACAACACGATAGTACTATTGTATAGATAGATATTATTTGGATAGATTATAGTTATAGGTATTATTTTGATAGGTTATTTTAGGGTAAATCCAAATATTTTCTTAATTAGTATGATATTTATAGATTATATAGATAGATGTTATTTTGATAGTTTATGATATTATTTTGATAGATTATGGATATAGATATTATTTTGATATACTAATATATGGTAATTAGATAAGAATAAATCTGTATTGTATAGATAGAATAAATCTATATTTGGATATCTCTATAGTGTATAGAACTGTACAGATAGAATAAATCTATACTGGATAAGAGTTGCTAAAATATAATTCATTTATAATGAAGTGGGGTCATAATTAACGTAGAGGCTCAAAAAATCTCGACTATGCATAACGATATCAATATCGTAATAATATTACTATGCATTCTTTTTTATTAATTGAATAATATGTTAAAAAAACGTTATCGGTCGTTTCCCGTACATGGTACGGGCAATAATCTAGTAAATTGGAATAATTGTGGAGTTAAAAAGTCGTGGAATAATTTGTATCTCTTTGTATTATGTGTGGAGAGATTGAGTCACTTGATTAATGATGCGGTCGCTCGTCGCGGATGGAAACCCATTCAGCTGTGTCGTGGTGGCCCTTTGTTGTCCCATATGATGTTCGCTGATGACATCATTCTTTTTGCGGAAGCGTCGGTTGATCAAATTGTTGTCATTCGGGATGTGCTTGATGAGTTTTGTAGAGCTTCGGGGCAGCGGGTTAACGCTTCCAAGTCTCGCATTTTTGTCTCCCGAAATGTTAGCCAAGATCTCAGCGAGGCGTTAGCCTATGAAAGTGGATTCGAGTTGACATCAGATTTAGGCAAGTACCTTGGCATGCCTATCATCCATGACCGATTGAAGAACGATTCCTTCGTGCCGTTGATTGAAAGGTTTAATGCAAAGCTGCGTGGTTGGCAGGGGAAGTATTTGAGCATGGCGGGTCGTCTTACGCTAGCTAAATCGGTCCTTTCGTCTCTTCCTGTGTATACAATGGCGACTGTTTCTATTCCATCTGAGGTTTGCTCGAAGATTGATAGCATTGTTTGCCGTTTTGTTTGGGGTGGATCGGAGGAGCATCGGCGCATTCATCTCCTCCCATGGGATGATGTCTGTTTGCCCAAGGATGCAGGGGGCCTTGGTTTACGGCGTATGGTGGACCTGAATCTGGCTATCTCGGCAAAGCTGGCTTGGCGGTTTCTCACCGACAAGAACAAGCTGTGGTCAGAAGTGGTGAGAACTAAGTATGTTAGGCCGAACTTGAGTGAACGGCCGGCCGCCTCTCACATCTGGCGTGCCATTAAGAAGGGGGTGGCAGGGGTTGTCTCTCAGGGATCCCGCTGGTGTGTTCGCGGAGGGCTGCAAACTCGGTTTTGGGTGGACGTGTGGCTTTCCGATGTCCCGCTTGAGCAGGTTGTTGTACTCCCTGTCGCTCAGATTGATCGCCTTAAGTCAGTTCGTGAATTTTGGATCCCTGAATCGGGATGGAACTGGGCAGTCCTCAATCCGCTTCTGCCCAGCCGTGTCTTGCTGAAGCTCGCCGCCGTCGTCATTTCGGACAACCCTTCGGAGGATGACATCTTGAGTTGGCATGGTACTGCCTCTGGGCAGTTTACAGTGAAATCGGCGTTCCAGGCCGTAATTGCCCAGCGTATACCTCAATCGAATGACTCTTGCGTCTTTAACAGACTATGGAAATTGAATGTTCCTGAGCGACAGAGATTGTTCCTCTTGCTCTCTCTCAAAGGTGTTATTCTTACGAATCAAGAGCGGGTTAGACGCCATATCGCCGTCAATCCCCTTTGCTCGCGGTGTCCAACCGAGGAGGAGTCGTTGATCCACCTTTTACGGGATTGTGATATCACTTCCCGTCTTTGGAATGATCTTCACCCTCCTCTTCCTAGGGAAGTCTTCTTTGACTCCGATTTTGCGTCTTGGATTCGTATTAATATAACCTGCACCCGACATGTCCATGGCAATATTGTCTGGGCTGATCTTTTTACTGTGACTTTATGGTGGATATGGCGCTGGCGTAATCTGTTTGTCTTTCAACAGGAGGATTTCAATGGCAACAGGGCTTCTTTTATCGTTGCCTACGCTCAAGAGTATGCTCGCGCTCTGGAGGCTAGATCGTCTAACATCCCCCGACGCTCAGAGATTGTTGAGGTGACTTGGTCTAAACCACGTGAGGGCTGGGTCAAACTCAACACGGACGGGTCGGTCAGAGATGGCGGCTTTGCTACGGCAGGGGGTGTGATTCGTGATAGCACAGGCTCGTGGTTGGTGGGGTTTGTCCACAACATTGGTTTATGCACTGTCCCCATGGCGGAACTTTGGGGCGTTGCTCAGGGATTGCAACTTGCTTGGCGCAGGGGCTACATGAGGGTTTCTTTGGAAGTGGACTCGCAACTTGTGATTTTACTCCTAGGTCGACCCATAGATGGTAGTCATCCCTTAGCTAGCTTGGTACTTAAGTGCCAAAGCTTTATTCGTAGGAGCTGGGATGTCCAGTTTCGTCATGTTTTTAGGGAGGCTAATACTGTTGCAGACTATCTAGCTTCGGCTGCTTTTTCTTTTCAAACTGGGTTTCATGTATTGCTTGACCCTCCTGAGGGTGTTCTTCCTTTTCTGTTTGACGATGTTAGGGGTCGGGCTATCCCCCACTTGCGTACTACTTAGCCCTTTTTTCTAATTAATAAAATGCCCCTTGAGGGCACGGAGAGTGCCGCCTCTCCTTCGACCAAAAAAAGTCGTGGAATTCAAATTTCATGGTGCGGTGTTTAATAAGCTTGATATCTGGTATAGATTTTGGTTTGAATATGAGATAGGGTAATTAGAAAAGTTATTTATGCATGCAAAACTGATTTATTATTATAATTTTCTATTTTAAAAATTCACCAATCAAATGTTGGTGTCGAGTTTCTATTTCATAAATATACACTAGTTTCTATTATACACTCAAAATATAAACTATAAAAAACAAAAGGAAATTTCGCGTTGTGATTCCGAGGTTTTGCAAATTCCGCGTCTAATCCAAACCTTTCTAGAATTCCGCGTGGTAATCTCGAAGTTTTGGACGTTCCGCGTGATGGCCTTATACATTAAAAATATTTAAGTTGTCACCACATTATTT
The DNA here is from genome assembly GCA_963924305.1 of Polygonum maritimum. NCBI lineage: Eukaryota > Viridiplantae > Streptophyta > Magnoliopsida > Caryophyllales > Polygonaceae > Polygonum > Polygonum maritimum. Next base: position 27,363,331 of record OZ002736.1, read on the forward strand.
GTTTTAATTGAATAAATGGCCCATATTTTTAGTTGTTTAAACTGTCTAATCTATTTTACAAAAAATATTAATAACAAGTATCATTTAAAAGTTGATACACGTATTTTTTATTAGGTAATTCTTATAACTTGGAAAAAAAAATACCTAATCTTATATGCTTATGTAATAAAACTTTATTGTTTATACATATTTCATAATGAATGATCGAATATACTATTACTTTTATAAATCCTTGTTATTTTCATTTAATAATCCAACTTTTTAATTGATGCATAAAAAAACTCTCTTAAAGTATAATTTTTTTAAAAAAAATTACTAGTTTATAAAATGGTGAAAAATATATCAAAATTACATGTGATTTTTATATTTTAAAGGGATATCATTTTACCATATAAATTGAGAATATGTAGTTTCATGAAAAAAAATGAACTTTGTATAACTTATAAGCTATTTATATAAATACGGGTCATTTATTTAATTAAGAAAAATAATGTGGTTGTATAATGAATACTTTCAATGATTTATAATACCTCGAGGTTACCACACGGAATATGCAAAACCTCAAAGGTTACCACGTGAAATTCCGAAAAGATTTGTGTGCCATGCAGAATTTGCGAAACCTTGGGGTCATCATGCGGAATTTCCCAAAAAATACAACAACAACAACAACAATAAACCCAGTGGAATTCCCTTTACGGGGAATCTGGGGGGGTCAGGATGGGGGCACCCCTGGCTAAACGCAGAGGGGGTACGTCCAAAAACCCAAACGAAAAAAATACACAGAGAGCTCAAAAGCCCACAAAAAGATAACTGCCACAACAAAGCCCACAAACAAACCATACAAGACACAAAACACGAAACGAAGCAAAGACAAAGCTACACAAAAACTAAAACCAAGATCCTAAAACCAAAAAAAACAAGGCTTGCCGGTCGGATCGGGGTTTAGCCATCCACTACCCGAATCTTCTCCCTCCAACTATGCCTGCATACTGGCAACTTTGTTAAAATTCCCATGTGTCTGACATCCTGTTTTATACTGTCCTTCCAGCACTTCCTCGGTCGACCTCTCCCTCTGCGAAAAACTCCCAAGTCTAGACTCTCACACCTACGCACTGGCTCCGCCTCTGAATATTAAAAAAAGTTCCCAAAAAAATAATATTAAAAAAGTTTAATAAATCTTAAAATTGGGATTTTATTTGTGAGTTTTTGTGGTTTTCATTTTTTTTTGGAGACCAAACAAAACTTACATTAACCGCCACAATCCTTCAAAAGAATAGAGGAAAACTCTTCAGGAAGAAAAGCAGAACACAAATCAATAGCAAAAAAATCAAAATTTGACGTGGCAAGATAGTTTGCAGCCATATAAGCCAATCTTCTCACATGATTCCACTTCAAAAGCTCAAAGTGTCTACATATTTGCCGTGTGCGATCCAGCACCAATCCCAGTTGCTCTCTCCATCGAGTAGCTTTCATTAAGAATATAATTGACATCACAAACAAAAAAACAAATTTCCCACCAAAGTCTTTCTCCAAACTCCACGATTCCACTTGATCGAAAAAAAAACTCCACGATTCCAATCTATTAGATCAACAACGTAACTCGGAGCCCGAGATCATTGGTGCCAATCGGAGAGACAATTGGAAACCGTTCGGCCTTGGAATCCATCGATAACCTTAGATAAACAACTTTTTATACTCTTTGTCAAAACCTTAGAAATGATCTTGTGAAGAACATTAGGAAGGCTTATTGGGCGAAGGTATTCATCCTGCACAGTTCTTTGATCTTCATAATCAAGATTAGAAAAAGGGCTTAAAACATATACAAACACCTTAACTTGCCCATTTTAGTCACTGGGACATCTAACCTTTGAAACAGACATATATAAGTACCCCAACTTGTCAAAGTTTACCTATTAAACACTTTGGCTCCGTTCGGCTGGTCCAAAAAATAAGCTAGATGGAGCTTTTTCTAACGTTTTTTTGCCAAAGAAGCTAGCTACCCCTATGGGGTAGGAGCTTTTTGAAAATGCTAAATAAAAGCTCTCACTAGCTTCTTTTAGCATTTTCAAAAAGCTCATCCCCCCTAGGGGTAGCTTTTTGGGCAAAAAAACGCTAGAAAAAGCTTCAGCTAGCTTTCTAGCGTTTTTTTTGGACGAGCCGAACGGAGCCTTTGTTCCTAACGTGGCCTTGTATGTGTGATGTCCACTCGATTTGAGAATGTTTTCATTTAAAGTCATATATTTTCAAACTTACGTGTATAAAGAAATTTGCCCGCCAATGTACTATAGTGACGAGTTTAGGTGTCAATTAAGTAAATAAGGAGGTCTTATCTGGCATTACATGACCTTTTTTTGCTTAATCATGTTCACGTAATAGCACGTTCTTACTAATAATACCAGTTTAATAATACCATTTTGAAGTTTTCAAGGGTTTCATTCGAGCAGTCAATCCAACAGCCCGGCTTACACTTATTTCAGCTCCTCAGCATCCTAATATAAGCCCAATACTACAACCTACTGACAAGATTCTTACCCGTCATGCAAGGGTAAGAGAGCTTAAAAGTATCCTGCAGCAGATATCTCATACACACCTCTTCCATAGGGTGCCCCATGACAGCCTACAGATGTATATCAGGGAGGCTCCTATTATGCCTAATAGATTCCTTATCCTTCCTAAAGTGGATGGAAACCTCTACAATCCTCCTCCTCCTCCTCCTCAGGCTTCTCATGCAGATTTGGGACATGCATGCCCAAGATGTGGAGGACAAGAGTTTAAAGAAGACATATATGTATCCGGAGCCGGCCAACTAGTTTACCACAACGAATGTATAGGTTGTGGAAAGGTCACTCCCACCGTACCCTAGGTGGGAGGACTTGATATGTTTGACTACAATTCTAGACATATGTCGTGACTAACTACTGCATATTTTGATATGCTAGACTGTAGACTTTAACATGGTTTCAATTCTTTGTTTTGTGACTTTAGCAACTATAATACAAACTCTAATCCAGAAATAGTTGCCAAAAGTTCAGGAAGGATTTAAAGATCACGTGGGAGCAATTGGTTGTGTACACAATGAGGCTCGGGCATCATTTTTTGCTTTCAAAGACCAAAGGCAAAGTTTGACAAGAAAGGTGGCTTCAGGAAGAAAAAAGAACTAGGTGGTGCATATCGTATAATTTGACCGCAAGTGAGGATGTTATTTGATTGCTACTTGGACAAGGGCTGGCTTTTCGGGGGGATGACAAGTCAGTAAGCTCACTTAATAGAGGAAATTTTCTTCAAATTCTTGATTGATATAGCTCACGTAATGTTGATGTTGGAAAGGTTATGAAAGCAAATGCACCGGTAAATCATCAACTTACCTCTCCCCGCATTCAAAGGGAATTATAAGTGCTTGTGCATCAGAGACAACAAGAGCCATTATTCGACATATTGGAGACAAAAAAATTCTATATTGATTGATGAGGCTCGTGATAGTTCGATAAAGGAGTAAATGGCTATTGGTTTTGAGATTTTGTAGACGATCGTGAATTAGTGAAGGAACGGTTTCTTGGAGTTGTTCATGTTGTTGACACCACCGCACTCTCTTTGAAAAATGGTGTTGATGAGTTTTTTGCTAGACATGGATTATCAATGTCTAAACTAAGAGGTCAAGGATACGATGGAGCTTCAAATATGCGGCGAGAGCTTAATGGTTTGAAGACACTTATATTAAATGAAAATTCGTTTGCAAAGTATATTCATTGTTTGTCTCACCAATTGCAATTGGTTGTTGTGGCAGTTTCACAAAACAATCAATTTGTGATGGACTTCCTTAAGCGTCCATGATTGCAAACATTGTTGGAGCTTCTTGCACAATTAAAGGATTAATTCCGACAAAAACAACATGAAGACATGGTGAAGAGTTTAGAAAATGGTGAAGTTTGCACCGGGAGAGGATTGAATCAAGAAAGTAGCTTAGTTCGACCGGGAGCTACACGTTGGGGTTCTCACTTCACCACCATTGTTCGCATTTTTATCTTTGTGGTCTCCAACGATTTAGGTGCTTGAAAATATATTTGATGATGCCATTGAACCGAAACCTCGAGAAAGTGCCTTTAGCTTGTGTGAAAAAATGGAAAATTTTGAATTCGTCTTTATTGCTCACTTCGTGAAGCTAGTTTTGGGTTATACAAAGGTTTTGTCACAATTCTTGCAACAAAAAGATCTGAATATTCTCGAAACCGTGAGTTTAGTTCAAAGCATTATGAAGAAGTTGCAAGATATGAGGAATAATGGACGGGAAGGGCTACTAGAAGAAGCCAACAATTTTTGTGCTAAACATGATATCGACATTCCTAATATAGTTGATAGGGTTCCTGATCGTTTTCGGTCTAGACGTGCTGAATATGCAAGAACGTACATACCACCACCACTTTAAAGTTGAGATGTGTAGTCAGGTATCTTCTTATTTCTCTATTAACTAAATTTTTACTTTGTTAATAAATTAATTTTGTGATGTGTTTTTTAGGTTCTTGATCAAAGTGACCAAGAGATGGAGCATCGCTTTAGCGAGTCAAGCACATAATTACTCAAATGTATATCATGTCTTAGATCCAAAGAATTCCTTCTCTAACTTTGATGTGTCAAAACTACTTTGACTTGTAGAATTCTACCCGCAAGACTTTTCAATAGGTGATTAAATGGAGCTTAAAGGACAGTTGGAGTTGTGGATTTATGAGGTGAGAGAAAATGAAAAGTTTGCACAAGTGCAAAATATTGGAGATCTTGCTCAAAAGATGATTGAAATTGGAATTCAAAATGCATTTGAGTTGGTATATCACCTCATTGAGTTGGTTTTAGTGTTACGTGTTGCTACTACAGTGGAAAAACCCTTTTTGCAATGAGTTTTGTGAAGACAGATTTGCGTAACAGGATGGGAGACGAATTTTTGAATGCTTGTCTATTATGCTATATATATCGAGAAAGAGGTTTTAAAAGACATTCACAACGAAGATATCATCCAACATTTTCAGAATATGAAAATTTGTAGGATTAATTTACCCCCTTTAGTGGCTGAAAAGTCAAAAGAGACATGATAATTTGATTAATCATAGTCTTTTTTGTAGCGAACTATTTCATTATACAAATGTTTTGTAGTGAACGCTTTTATTGATATTTATCTATATAGTGCTTAAGTAGTTTTTTTTATATTTTTAATCAATGTTAGTAATATTTTTTGAGGTAAAAATCTCTTATGGTAAATACATGGTGCCCCCACTTAAAATAATCTCTGCGTCAGTCCCTGGTCCAGAGTTCAAGCAAGTGAAATCTATGTATTTGATGAAGTTTATCAACACAGATTCAATGCTCTTATCAATTAAATCCTTTCCTGGTAAATCTCCTTTCAATTGTTGAAACCACCAGTTGTCCTTATTCAATCCTGTCTTCTAAGCAAAGTTAACTATCTAATGCAAAGCTTCATATTACCTCAGGGTATTCTCAAGCAAATTGATAACGTTTGTAAATCTTTCTTTTTGAACAAATTTGTTCCGAACCACCATCCGCTTATTAGTTGGGAGCGGATGTGCTCTCCCAGAAGTGAGGGTGGTTTAGGCCTCCGCTCGGCCGAAAATATTAATATATCTTTGCAGATGAAATTGCTTTGGAAATTACTTACACAACGTTCTAGTGTGTGGGTACAAGTCATTACTGAAAAATACCTTCGTGCGAACTCCATATTTGACTACCGGAAGAATAACTGCTCTTGGCAGTTTGGACGCCTCCTGAACATTAGAGATACCTTCTCCATAGGTATTAGATGGCTCATTGGCAATGGTAGTTCGATCAACTTCTGGAAGGACCCTTGGGTTCCAGACGTTGATTTGCTTCCATTTATGGATAACGCAAATCCTAACCTGCGTGTTGCCGATTTCATTTTACCCGACCACTCCTGGGATCATGTGATCCTTCAACAACTACTGCCAATACAAATTGTACATATCATAACTCAAATTCGTATCCCATTTACAAATCAACCGGATCGGCTTATTTGGCGTCAGTCACCTGATGGGGAATTCTCGGTACATTCTGCTGTCTCAATTATATCCCACCCCCTTCCAATTCTACTGATGCATTTTCTTGGATTTGGAAAACCAAACTTCCACCGAAAATCCAAAACTTCCTTTAGAAGGCTTCGGCGGATTGTCTTCCAACTACAGACCGAATCAATAGATATTACAACTCTGTCCCAAATCTATGTTCCCTTTGTGAAATACAGAATGAAAACCTCAATCATTTATTTTTTGAGTGTCCCTTCACCAAGAAAATGATTGCCAAAGTTGGACAACTTCTAAACCACCACTTCACCATCACTACTGCTCATACCCTTTCAACAAAACATTCAGGAAACTATAAAGCACAATTTCAGTACTTACTTATGTTTTCTATGGTGGTTTATCTAGGCTCATAGAAGCGCTAAAATCTTTGATACTTCTAGAATTAACCCTAATAGACTCCCACCTGCACTGGCGTTTTCAGGTGCGCTTGAATGGGGAAGTGTGAATACCCCTATCAAAAAATTACATAAAACAACTCCTAAAAGGAATAAACATATATTCTGCCTGGAAAAAACCTCCTCCTGATTGGACCAAACTTAATTTTGACGCATCCAAATATAATAATGGTATAACCCATGCGGGTTTTATCCTACGAAATCAATCAGGATCTATCCTGTCGCTCGGCCGACAACAGCTCCCATCAATGCCTGTTGTTCAGGCAGAGGCTTCCGCCTTACTATATGCTCTTAGAAATATTGATTGTTCTTGTAGTAATAATTTAATTATTGAAGGTGATAATTTGATTGTTATTAATTCGTCAAAGCGCCAATGGAAAGTTCCATGGGAACTATACTCAATTATAACTGATTTTAGGAACATTATTAAGGTAATCCCCCATGTTTTGTTTGTTCATTGTTTCAGGGAATTTAACGCTGCTGTTGATTTCCTTGCAAGAAGACCTGTTAATCTTCAACGTCTTACTGCAGCCATCCAACTATCATCTCCGTATCTTTCCATTTCTAATTTGCCTGTAAAACAGTCAAGATGTTTGTTGAGTCAACAACCCTTGCTGTTTGATGTTTTAAAGATCATCCGTCGTGATGATTTAGGCTATCCTTGTAATAGATAGGTAGCCTAATTTTGGCTTGTTTGAGCTAGTAGCTCCACAATAAAAAAAAATTGTTGAAACCACCAAACCATTTTTCCTGATATTGCTCTTATTAATTAAATAATGTTTTATATTTGTCCTCCTCCTTCACTTTGTAGTTCTCTTTAATTTATTAGGTAATTAAGTTATATATGTATACCTAATTCACTATAAGGCATGATTCAATACCTTAGGGCAAACGTACATCAAAACAAACATCGTACAGTTTACAAAAAGATCATGCGATTAAAATTTTAATTCCATGAATTTTGTGATGTATTTTTTTTTTTTGAAAAGGTAATGATTAGGGGACCACCCCTTACGGGGGGCGCCCTAGAGCATCCTTTCGGATGAGAACGAGAAGTTCTGGAAGTGTAGAAATGGTAGTGCTTAGGAGACTATGGCCCATTTTTGCAATCAGGTCGGCCACAATATTACAGCACCTACTCACATGAGAAATCTTAACAGTTTCAAAGTTGAGCAGCGAGACCATTATGTCGGATCTTAGCATTTTCATTTCCCAAGGGCATCGCCCTATATTTTTAACAGCTTGGATTACTGTTAGATTGTCGCCTTCTATCTCGATTTTTTTTATTTTGAGTTGTATAGCTCTCCTGAGTCCGTCTCGTAACGCAAGTGTTTCAGCTTTTAATGACGAGGCCTTTTGGTACTTGGTTGTTGCTATATCAATAATCTCTCCTTGAGCTCCCCTTATTATAGAACCGGATACTGCTGTTCCATCGGCTAGTCTTGATCCATCCACATTCAGCTTACAGAATCCATTTATTGGTCTTTGCCAGACCTTGTTTTTCTTTTGTCGTCTGTGTGGTTGTACATTCCTGTCTCTTTGGGAATCTTCCTCTTCATTCCAGTGTTTTGCTTGTCCCCAGATATGAATTTGTGTTTTTATGTAGTTTGCCAAGTCAGGTATTATATCATTTGATTCTTGTTGAAACACAAGTTTGTTTCGTTGGTGTCATATTGCCCACCAGATCGTGGCCAATTCTGTAAACTCCTCAATCGTCAATCTTTGTCTCAATTCTTGGATTATTATTCCCGGGTTTTGTAAGTTTGTGCTTATCTGTTGGAGTGTTTGCATCGTTTTTGTGTTAATTTGTCTTGTAATTTCCTTCGTGTGATTGCAGTCTATGAACAAGTGTCTTGTGTCTTCATATGTACAAGTACATATATAAAAGACAACCCCTGGAGTCGAAATTTGCTTATCTCTTAGTCGGTTTTTTGTTGGTAATCCATTGTTGATCATTTTCCATAAAAAATTCTTTACCTTTGGGATAGTATCAAGTTTCCAAATCCATCTTTTATCATTTCTTTGGTGCGAGTCTATCTTTGTTATATGACTTATCGCAGAGGATGTTGAGAACCAACCATTCTTACTTGGAGCCCAGTATAATCTATCATGAATTTCATTATCTAGGATGGGGGTTGATATAATCGATTCTACTATGTTTGTTGGAAGGATTCTCCTTAGTTCGTCTTCTTTCCATGTTTTATTGCTCGATATATAGTGTTGGACTTTCTGTTCTTTGTCAATTGTTGTTGGGTCATAGGCATGCTTTTCTAACAGTTCATCAGATACCCAATGGTCGGTCCAAAATCGAATGGTATGACCATTACCTACTTGCCAAATTAAACCTTCTTTGAATTTGTTTCGTAGATTCATTAATTTGCGCCATTGCTAAGATGTGTTGGACTTAACTCTATATTCGAATAAATTATCTCGCTTCAAATATTTCTCTTTTATAATTTGGACCCAAGTATTATTTGGTTCAAACAGTATTTTCCATAGCAGTTTCATTTGGAGCGCTTTATTCATATGTTCAGCTTTATGAAGATCAAGACCTCCTTGAGATTTGGGTCTACAAATTTTGTCCCATCCAATAAGTGGTTTATAGTGTTGATCCTTGTTCCAGAAGAAACAACAGTTAATTCTATCCAGTTCTTTATGAACTTCTGTTGGAAGCATGAAATTTTGAATCACGTAGTTGGGTTTTGTTGCAAGATTTGCTCTAATGAGAATTGTTCGTCCTTCTTGTGACAATGAGTGGGCTTTCGATTTACTTAATTGGGTTTTTGTCTTGCAAATCGTTTCCTCAAAAGTTTGTTTGTTCACTTTACCATTGATGATAGGGCAACCTAGATATTTTTCTAGGTTAGTCATTGTTGAGATGTTGAGGATTTGCTGAATTGTTCGCTTTTGTTGATTAGATACCAACTTCGAAGTTTGGAAAGCGGATTTGTGGTAATTAACTTTTTGTCCTGATATCGCACAATATTCATCAATTATTTTCTTGACTGTTGCGTAAGCATTCTGGGTTGCTTTAGCATAGATTATGATGTCATCTACAAATGAGAGAAACGGAATCCTTGTTCCATTTCGTGAGAGGGCAATTCCTATTGTTTTGTTCGTGTCTATGCTCGTTTGTTGTAGTTTCCTAGCCAAGATTTCAGCACCATTTATGAACAAATACGGGGATAAGGGATCTCCTTAGCGCAGACCCCGTTCAGGTATAAAGGGGTCAGTTGGGTTATTGTTCACTAAGATGGAGAACGATACCGTTTTAACATTTTCTTATCCAGTTAATAAATTTTACATCAAACACGAATCTCTCCATTACATCAAATAAGAAGTCCCTGTCAAGCCTATCATATGCTTTTTCCATGTCTAATTTTATAGCCATCCATCCATCCATCCATCCTTATCTTTCTTACCTTTAAATGAATGAAAAATTTCATGAGCAATAAGAACATTGTCAGCTTGTATAGCTCTATTGGCAATGAAGGCTCCTTGGAGGGGGTGAATAATCTTGGTCATAACTTTCTTTAGTCTTTCTATGATAATTTTTGCAATTATTTTATAAACAGTTGAGCACAAGCTAATAGGTCGATAGTGGTTTGTGGAGATTGGGTCATCACGTTTTGGTTGCAGTGAAATAAATGTGTGATTTACTTGTTTCAACATTCTTCCTGCATGGAAGAAACCTTTAATAGCTTTGATTACTGATGGTCCTACGATGTCCCAGTACTTTTTATAGAAATCAGCTGACATACCATCAGGGCCAGGGAATTTGTCAGAACCAATCTGCATTAGTGCATATTTAATTTCTTCGTTGGAAACTGCTTTGGTTAGTTCATTATTTTCTATGGGGGATATTTCATTTGTTATTAGTTCTAAGTATTCGTTTAGAGTGTCGTTATTAACTTGTTTTTTGGTATATCGTTTTTTGAAGTCCATCCTAATTTCATTCCTTATATTTTTTTCTCCAAATATTTGTGTACCCTCGTTCGTTCTTATTTCTCTTATTATTTTTCTATTTCGGCGACCACTAGCAATTTTGTGGAAATATCCAGCGTTTGTGTCAAAGAGTTTGATGTGTTTTGTTTTTGCTCGTTGCTTCTAGTATGTTTTGCGATAGTTCAATATACATTCCTTTTTGTTTATCAATCTTAACTGTTTTTGAACTACCGCCGGTTGTGGTGAGTTTTGAATTTGGATTTGTATATTCAACAACTCATTTTCCAGGTTCTGAAGTTGTTCAAAGGTGTTTCCGGGGGTGCGTTTATTCCATTGTTTGGCATGACTCTTAAATAGTTTTGTTTTCTTAACTAGTTGGAACATAAAGGAGCCCGTATATTCTACTCTCCAAGCTTGTTTCACTACGTTTTTGAAGTCTTTTCTTTGCATCCATATTTTTTCAAATTTAAAGGGTTGTGCTTTAAAAATTTGTCCATTATTGAGTTCGATAGCTATTTTGCAATGGTCAGATGAAGAGAAAGCATAATTTTTAGTCAATATATTTGGAAACCATTGAATTATTTGATTATGTACTAGTGTTCTATCTAATTTTTCATATATGTTATCTCTTTCTGTTTTATTTTTCCTCCAGGTGTATCTATTACCAGTTGTGGGTATGTCTAGTAGATGACAATCATCTTTAAAATTTGTCAATCGCTCGAATCTATTGGCATTGGGGTACACCCCTCCATTTTTATCATTCGGTTCTTGTATTTCATTTAGATCTCCCATAACTATTGTTGGGATGTGTAAGTTTTGTATTTCCGTGGTTAGTGCAGCCCAAAAGTTGTCCGTGTCATTTTCATTCGGTGGTGCATAGACAAAACAAATTGCAATTATATAACGAGTCGAGAGATGTGTGTATTTCATAATTATGTATCGGGGTTTTTAAATCATAACCTCTATCGTTCCTGAAAAAATATAAGGGATGATATAATCATACATAATGTTATCCCTGTAAAAAATGTTCAAATAACATGCTAAGTATATGTTAATAATCATCTTCGACCAAAAAAAATATGTTAATAATCATCACTTTGGCTTGTGAGTTACACACGTTAGTACGTTACTACATTAGCATACTAGATGCACACTTTTATATGACATGAAATTTTAGCTAAAATGTGAACTTTGTACTTTATGCATGCACCTGCACTATCGTTCAATATATATAACTATGCATTTTGGCATTTTTTTTTAGTTAAAGGAGAAGCGGTATGATAATCTTTGTGCCCTCGAGGGACGTATGCGTTTGACATACTTATGAAGTTATCCTGCTCTTTATCGTATTAATGTGAACCTTTATATATAAAAAAATGGACATGTAGCTAAAAATATACAATTGTAATTTTAGTGCATATACGTACATGCATTTAACGTGTTATTGCACATTCATTGTAGATATATACTTTAGAGGTTTATGTATGTATTTTTAGTGCGTAGATATGCACTCCGTACCTAAAATGTCCTAAAATTTTATAAGCATATGTATTTGCATTCTAACCATTTCTTTTAACTAATGTCACTTCCTTATAATGGGAGCTACTGTCCTAATTTTATTTTCCATATATATAAAAACAAATTCCAAGTATAATGATATTTTTTTTTTATCATTTCTACTTACTACATATGAAACTACCATTTCATTGCCCTTGGGTCGTCTAGTTCAACGGGTAAATCCTTAGGCTAGTACCCTGAGGTCACTGCTATGAACCCTACCGGGGGCCGGTTTGCCCTTTCTTCTTAGAATTAGTTACTAACTCGTTCTCATCACAAGTAGATGCCCTAGAGGAGTTTAAAAAGTACTTGGGCCAACCTTAATCTTTAACTGCTTTTTTTTTTAAAAAAAAAAGGAAAATTCCTTTTGGTGTCCTCATGGTTTTGACAATTTCTTTTGGTGCCCAAAAAAATTTCGATTTCCTTTTGATACCCCTCAGTTATATGATTTTGCCTTTCCGTAACCAAATTATCTAATTTACCCAAAGAGCCTAACTCTGTTAGCTTTAAAGGCAAAAAAAAAAAAAAAGGAAACTAAAACTAAAATCCCAAAATCACCATAAACAAACACAAAAACACTGACGCCACCTCCATTTCAAACCCAGACCTTAGGCCGGCGAAGGGCGCTAGGGGCAACACTAGACCAGCGACGGGGAGGCAACTTTGAGGCCGGCGACGGGGAGGCGAAGGAATCCCTAACGGAAGGCGAAACGGACTTGAAAGCCGCCACCGGAATTGCAGACTCGAGACGACGCCGACGCTCCATATACCGACCTTCAACCACTTCACATGTACCAATCTCACGCCGAATTGCTAATTAAACTCATCAAATCAACACATCCGGAATAAAAATTGGGGAAAGAGCCCTCAAATCAACACATCACGGATACCCTAAAACTAATCGGGGAAAGAGCTCACCCAATATTTATGAGATAAAAATTGCCTGGCGGCGTCGATCTGGTCGGACTCCGGATCCTCGGGCTTCCATTAGTGGTGGAGCCCTCTTGTGGCGTGGCCTGAGACGAAGACCGGCTGCTCAAATCACCAGCCTGGCCCTGAGACCGGCTGCTCAAATCACGCCGATTCCGTCAACGAGGACGTTCTCCGGCTTGATATCGCGGTGGATCATGCCGTGGCGGTGGCAGTAGAGGACGACGAAGAAAAGGTTCGAGAAGATCGCCTACGATTCGCGCTCAGGAAGGTGGTGGCGGGCGGCGTGAAAGGCGGCGATGTAGCGGTTTTCGTCGTCGTCGGAGAGGTGGTGGAGGCATGGGCTGTGGACGGCGTCGTTGGGAGGCGACGGAGGTGGTATTTTGGGACTGGAAATTGGAAGGAGTGTTTTGGGGTTTGGGTAAATTAGTGAATTAATTTCTTTTTGTATCTGGGGATTGGAAATTAGAAGTGGTGGTTTTTATTTTCTTTTTCTTTTTTTGCCTTTATAGTTAACAGAGTTATGCTATTTGGGTAAATTAGTTGATTTTGGTCACGGAAAGGCAAAATCGTATAACTGAGGGGTACCAAAAGGAAATCGAAATTTTTTTGGGCACCAAAAGCAATTGTCAAAACCACGAGGGCACCAAAAGGAATTTCCAAAAAAAAAAAAAAAAACTACCATTTCTTCCGTCCTTAATATTATCTCGTGTTTAATACATTGGGTTTGGATATATGGGCTTCTTTGTAAATCCTCTACGAGGGTTGGCCCAATATACTATGCTTGATTGCTTGTAGAACTTAAATCAATCATATGCATGAAGGAGAATAAACGACAAATCAATTCAGGAAATGCCATCAATTAGAATAAAATAAACTTATAGGATGTTTACATGCTTCACTATTTGTGATAGGACTTTACACCGTACACAAACGTCCTTATACAGCATCAAAGTCGACACTATGTGCATATCCATGGTGGTTAACACGAGATATCAAAGGACAACTTAAACTTTAGTCAATTACAAGACATCAAATCAGCACAAAAAGGACCCATTATCCGCGTGTAACGTGCCGTCTTTGTCCTTCCATCTCGGACGAGAGGTACAAGAGATATGGAGCTTGTAGTTGAAGCCAAAAGTAAGGCAGTGCAAACGCTAGCATCATAAAACGCGACGTTTTGTAGGAAATTTCTCAAAAGCTTCATCGTTTTGGGGGGATATAAAACACTTGTTTCATATGTAGAACGTACACCGACACTTGTGGAGGTCGAGTGGGACGAGTGGCCATGGCTTATCCCCGTGCATGGCCGTGTCTTTTTCCTGCCTTGTATGACGTCGGCACTGTGTAGATTGACACGTTTTCCTGTGGCCATTAAAACGATAGTGAAATTCTAACGCCACTTCGTTTGCTAGTTAGTTAGGTACGTTCGTGTTTTCTTCCATATGTGTTATAGTGATTAGTGGTGATGATTAATAATTGGGTTGGTGTACATAACTACATGAATTGGACTTCACTTAGACGAATGGTTATATACTTATATGATGGATATTTTATTTTCATGTACCTTTTTTTTGAAAAGTAAGAATTTAGATTGTCAAACAAATTGGTAGCTTTGAGAGACCGTTAAAAACGATAGTTTGTGAATGGCTAGGTGGGTCAAGAAAAGAGCCACACTTGAGAAGCGTAATCAACTGAAAAACTTATCATCGTAGGTAACAAATCAAACTTACATGGGAGGTGCGAATTGACATTATCGGATATGAACTAGCTACTTCCCTGGCTATAATCACTTTGAGAATAAATAATGTACTTAAAAATGGTTAGTTTCTTAAATAGAAATGGATTCTTTTTTTTTGTCGATAGAAATGGATTCTTAGTTCAGACGATATAAAAGAAAATGGTAGATGATTATATATTATAAGTCTGAGGAATTATAGTTTCTTAAGAGAGCAATTATTATATGTCAAGGTTTTTTTTTTCAATGGGAAGAGTAATATACCATAGACCGATAGACGTAGTAACACCCATAAAGCCAAATGATGTGATTTTGGATAAGATTTAATAGTTAAGCATAATATGCAAATACCAGGTACCTCTTGATTAGTGGTAATTGGTGTTAGGCTGCTTAAGTATTTGGCAAGAGATCCGAGGTCGAGACTCTCTAGCGGTGTGTATGCAGTGAGGCTTGAGAGAAGCAACGTCCTTGACAGGGTCAATCACACGTACTCCGATTCGATCCGAGCATAGGCACAATTGGTTGTCGAACAGGACGAGGGCCCAACCAAATCAAAAAAGAACAAAATATGTGAACAAATAATGATTTAATTACTTTGTGTAACTTGCAAAATCCTTACACTTGAAGTTTCATAGTGCTATAATATTAGAGTGTATTTTACTTGTCCCCGTTTAGTTAAAAAGTGCATAAAGGCAAAGGACGTGAGATTTCCCAAAACTAGCCTTTAATTTTGCTCCCCTACCAACTTGTTACACTGCAAAACATGATTAAACAGCTAATTAGGATCGAATGTGGTTGATCGAGCAGCCAGGCTAGAATTAATTAGCTCAGCCTCTAAATCTCGTCCCTGGCAAACTAATCCCTCAGCAAATTTAGGTGTTAGTTGAGTCCATCGCTAATCATCGATTCAAACATAAGCTACTCGACTTAATTAGCAAATATAGTATGTTGGTTTTAATTGGTTGATGATCTTTAATTAATCATAATGGCCAGTTTGGCGTGTAGACCTCATCTATCTAGGTTGATTAAACTGCTATTTTAAACCATAATAATTGCCGTAAAGACATTTTTCACTTGTTTAAAATAAAGTGAAAGATAATTCAATTGAATAGCTCCTTTTGAGAAATTTCTAATTCAAGTTTCCAACCCTAGAAGGAGTTTGCTCCTTCCACGTACGTCCACTCGAGTCAAATTCAAAAGCCATGGATTAGTCTTACTCCATTTTAAAAAAAAAGCACCTATACTTTTTTCCTTTTTACAAATCACGCGAAAACCAAAACCAATTTATAAAATAAAATTTGAACTATAATCAGATTTTTTTGTTGGAATTCTTGACTATATGACATTGTATAGAAAGTTAGAAACACGGTTGAGTGAAGGCCAAAATTACCAACAAAGTTTAAAAAAAATATATGTATGAAAGGGTATGTTTTTGTTAAATAAGAAAGAGATTCATTCAATGCATTAGGGTAGATTGGCATTTGGCAAATGAAAAATGTAATATGAATAAAAAAAACATCTCACTATAAAACAAAATGATCTTATCGTGTCTGTCCTTTTATTCAAGTTTGCTATTAATATATAGTTACAATTTCAGGTCAAAAAAATTATATTATACTCCCTCCGTTTCAAAATATATGATCATATGCTCATTTTTTCTTGTTTTATAATACTTGTCAATTTCACATTTTTTCTCTCATCTTTTTCCCTTTATACCCCTAATGATTATCTTTATCATAATCATTATATTTTTTCATATTTCTCTACACAAATAATTGACTCTACATGTGATAGTGTTGGAACAGTGATAGGAATATCACTGGAACAACGTTTTATCCTTGGAGATTATATTGTGACAAATTGATGGAAACATCATTAGAAACAATATTATCTTCAGTTTTGATGATTGACAAACTATCTTGAGCTAAGTTGTTCAAAAAGTATTTCAGGAACAATGACTGGAAGAATACCCATGCGTGGAAGGATACCCATGCCAGGAAGCGTTGAAAGTTCAACGCTAGTGGATGACAGCTAAGGATAGAAGCACGTGGCTGACGTCTTATCTGTGATGTCATCTTTCCGTGCCATGTCAGCGATCCGGATAAGTGTCTTCTCAAGGAAGCTAAGATGAAAATAAAAAGAAGACACTTGGCACTCATCCAACGGTGCGATTAAAGCAAAATCCATTCTCCCAAATTAGGAGGCAAATTTGGGAAGATTGAAAGAGACATCTCCTGAAGCCTATAAATAGGAGATGGTCTGCTACACTCAGAGGTTACGCCTTCAAACACAACAAACACGAAAACACTTCACTTCACAACTGAGAAAGAGAGAAGGCTGAGACAATCTGGAAGATTGTGAGATTGAGTTCATCTGCTCTGGTGAACTGTATTGTTGAGAAGGAGTTCTCAACTGAGGAGAAGAGGAGACGATTCCAGCTAGGGTCGTCTGGTGAGGTTTGTCTTTGCTGAGTATTATTGTGAAGAGTTGGTACAGATTCTAGGGAAGAGAAGTTAGACAATTGTTCTAGGATTGAGAGAATCGCTAGGAACAGATTGTGCTAACTGTATCTTGACGAATTGTACAACTAAGATCAATAATATGAGAGAAAGGCATTCAAAATCCTCCATGGGAGGTAGAGGTTTACTCTATTGGATTAGTTGATCCAATAGAGGTTCCTCTATAAGAAAACGTGTCCGTTTATTGTTTTTCTCTTTGTTTGTCATATCTCATTTTCTGTTTGTTTGCCTGCATACTTTGTTTTCCGCTGCTGCTCAAGGAACTGTTCCATAACAGTTCCTTGTAAGTTCTAACGTTTGTTGATCCTAAGAATTGGTATCAGAGCCAGAATAGCTCTAGATTTGTGCGTTAGATTGCAGGTTTAACAGGATGTCTACATATATTGATCAGGAAGTCGGTCTTAACAACAACAAGCCTCCTAGGCTCGTTGAAGGTCGTTATGAGGTATGGAAAAGTCGCATGATGAACTGGATGAAAAGTCATGACTACCAGGCGTGGATGGTGATAGAAAAAGGAAATTTCAAAATCAATCCAGCCAAGGAGAATGATCACACTCAATGGGGTCCAACTGAGTGGAAGTGCCTCGAAGCCAATTACAAGGCTAAGATGTACTTATCCAACGCTATGAATGATCAGGATGCTACTAAAATTGGAAACATTGATACTGCAATGGAAATGTGGACTGCTATTGAACAAATGCACATTGGGAGTGCTGATCAGAAAGATGATCATCAGATGTGTGCCAGGCGAGAGTTCTATAATTTTCGCATGGAACCTGGTGAGACTATTGATAAGTATCAAACTCGCTTTGAAACTCTTTGCACTAAACTGAATCATTTAGGAATAACTTCTGCTGAAGTTCCTGAAAAAATGAGAGTGCAACAAGTTATTGATGGTTTATCTGGTGAGTGGATTAACATGCGTACTGCCTTTAAAGAAAATTCAGCTAATAGATTGCTTAAAATGCATGAGATTTTTGGAAATCTAAAATCTTATGAGTGAAGAATGATGGATGCTGAAAAACCTAATAAAGGAATTGCTCTTAAAACTGAGAAAAATTCAAAAGTCTCTAAAATTGTTGAAGAAAAAGTTGAAGAATCTGAAAATGAGTCTAATGATGAGGACTTGGTGTTGATCACCAAAGCTTTAAAGGCTTTGTACAGAAAGAACAAGTTCCGTAGGAACAGTTCCAGTACGTACAAAGGCTCTGGAAAAGCTGGTGATAAAGATGAAAAGGACCTAACATGTTATAACTGTCATAAGAAAGGACATTTTGCTAAAAATTGTCCTAATCAAGCTGAGCCTTCTGAGAATAAAAAAGGCAAGGAAAAGGCCTACATTGCTGCCTGGAGTGATTCGGATGAGGATCCAGAAGCTTGGGTCAAACCGGATCTCTGTGCTATGACAACGGTGGACAATTCCTCTGACTGTTCCATCGAGGAGGTAAATGATGAACAACGCTTGATTAATTCTTTGGCTGATATTACTACAAATGACTTGATCAAAATAATCAACTCTACTGTGAAAGAAAATGTTGATTTGCAAGAACGAGTTGATATTTGTGAACAACAAATTGATGATTTGATTGCTCAGAAAATCTGTCTTGAGTGTCCTGTTATGACTAAACAAATTGAATCTGATGCTAAGATAATTGCTGATCTTAAGAAAGAAGTTGATGACTTGAAATCTGAGAAAGATAGGCTGATTAAGGAACTAGACAGGAACAATTCCTCTAAAGGGAAAAGTATAATGTCTGAAACTGTATTTGTTCCATCCAGAGCTGGACTTGGATATTCTCCAATGTCTGATGGCATGGAGGAATGCTCTCTGGCTAGGGAACTTGATGCTTGTAAGCCTACTGAGTTAGAAATTGAAAGAGAAAAGAATGCTCACCTTGAGGAAAGAATTAAAGTGCTTGAAAGTGGTACTAATGGAACAAAGGACTATTACACTGGGAACAATAGTCATAAGATGTATGTTAAGATGTCTCAGGGCAATGGATCTAAAATTCCTAATCCGGAAACTATGGAAAAGAATAGGATTCAGAAACCACATCCTAAGTTCTATTTGGGAGAGTACTACAAAACGTGTTGGCATTGTGGTGCTCATGGACATTATAAGGAACAGTGCCATAAAAGAAAAACTCATAGTCAAAAAGGTCAAAATGATAGGAACTATGCTAGGAACCATGCTTGGAAATATGCTAGGAACCATGCTAGGAACTATGCTATGAGATCTAATGATGTTAACATTGCTGATTATTCTTGTAAGATTTTCTTCCCATGTAATGAACCAGGCAAAGGTCACCTTGCCTGGGTGGCTAAAGTGTAGTTTCTTCTTGTAGGTGGAAGAGAGAAGGAACAGTATGTGGTATATTGATAGTGCTTGCTCCAACCACATGACTGAAAACAGGAATTATCTACTCTCTCTTCGCACCAGATCTGAAGGTGGACATGTCTCCTTCGGAAACAACAAGAAAGGAGCTATAATTGGATCAGGGGAAGTAAAGCTGAACAAATTGACCAAAGTCAGTAGTGTGAATCTTGTCAAGGATCTAGGATTCAATCTCTTAAGTGTTGCTCAGATGTGTGATCAAGGGAACAATCTTGTTACCTTCGATTCTAATGAATGCTTAGTCATCAACAAGGCAACTGGAAAGGTTATTCTGAAAGGAAGAAGATACAACAATGTCTATGTCGTTGATAACCAGTTCTCTCCTCCCAAGAAGCTTTGTCTCGCAGTTCCACTTGATGAAACGGAACTGTGGCATAGGCGACTTGGACATGCTGGTCTTCAACTCATTCAGAAGTTGTTTGTTCAGGATCTGGTAATTGGTCTTCCTAAGATTAATCCTGAGAAGGGAAAGATCTGTGAAGCGTGTGTTAAAGGAAAACAAACACGTAGTTCGTTTAAACCAAAGAATGCTGTTAGTACTTCAAAGCCGCTGGAACTGATCCACATGGATCTCTGTGGTCCCATGCGAACGAACAACATTAGTGGAAACAAGTATATGTTTGTGATCATTGATGATTACTCTAGGTTCACATGGGTGATATTTCTGTCTGCTAAGAAATATGCATTCCGTGAGTTCCAAGTTTTAATCAAAAGAGTTCAAGTAAGCCTGGAAGTTCCATTGAAAGCTATTCGGTCTGATCATGGAACAGAATTTGAGAATTCAGATTTTCTGGAATTTTGTAAAGCTCATGGTGCTTCTCATAACTTTTCCGCTCCCAGAACTCCTCAACAGAATGGAGTTGTGGAGAGGAAGAACAGAACTCTGGAAAACATGGCTCGTACAATGTTGATAGAAAGTGGTGTTCCACAACACTTCTGGCCTGAGGCTATTTCTACTGCTGTGTATATTCTCAATCGTGCCATGGTTCGTCCTATTCTGAAAAAGAGTGCTTATGAGCTTATCAAAGGAAGAAAGCCAAATATCTCTCATCTTCGAGCGTTTGGATGTAAATGCTTTATTCACAACAATGGGAAAGATAACCTTGGAAAGTTTGATCCTCGAAGTGATGAAGGCATTTTTCTAGGCTATTCACCTCACAGCAAAGCTTACCGTGTCTTCAACAAATGTTCAAGGAAAGTTGAAGAAAGTGTGCATGTTGTGTTTGACGAATCGTCACTCATAACTGATGTTGTTTCATCTCAAGTAGATGCAGTGTTTCCGCTTCCAAGGAAAGGTGTTGGAAGTGATGATGAAGGTGATAGTTCCAGCAAAGGATACATTGATCCAGACGAAGGAAATGCTGATCTAGATGAAGATGAAGATAGTGGGAACAGTTAGGAGTCTCTGTAACATACCCCTCCCACACGGGAACTAGGCTGTCAGGTCCGCAGCCAGTACACTTGGTTGACATATCTCTCCCATGTGGGAAGTTATGCCAAAGGTCATGGGTTCGAGGACCCTTGGCAACAACCTACCTATTTGGGGCTTGGGCCTCTTAGGTGATGGGTTGGAGTGTATTGGGCTGCGGACCTGACAGCCCAGTTCCCGTGTGGGAGGGGTATATTACAAAAAAGTGCAGTACACTTGGTTGACATATCTCTCCCATGTGGGAAGTTATGCCAAAGGTCATGGGTTCGAGGACCCTTGGCAACAACCTACCTATTTGGGGCTTGGGCCTCTTAGGTGATGGGTTGGAGTGTATTGGGCTGCGGACCTGACAGCCCAGTTCCCGTGTGGGAGGGGTGTGTTACAGTCTCAAGTTTCTACAGTTCCTAAAGCTAGTTTTCCTCAAAACAGTGATCCAGAAGATGATATCTATGAAGAGTTCCATGATGTTGATAATGTTCCTCAAGATGTCAGTGGACCAGTTGATCAAATTCAGGAAGCATCTTCTGAGGGGGAACAACAGGAGGAAGTAGATGCAACTGAAGTGGTGACAAGGAATTACCATCAAAAGAGAGATCATCCAGTCCACAACATCATCTCTGCATATGATAAAGGGGTACAAACTCGATCCTCTGTCCGTAATTTTTGTGCTTTTAATGTGTTTGTTTCTCTTGTGGAACCAAAGAATATTAGGGAAGCACTACAAGATCCGGACTGGATTCAGGCAATGCAGGAAGAGTTACATCAGTTTGAGAGGAACAAGGTCTGGCGACTAGTTCCTAGACCAAAGGATAAGAATGTTATTGGAACCAGATGGGTGTACAGGAACAAGCTTGACGATACCGGTGCCATCTCTAGGAACAAGGCAAGGTTGGTCGCTCAAGGGTACAACCAAGAAGAAGGAATTGATTACGATGAAACATATGCTCCAGTAGCAAGGATTGAGGCCATTCGGTTACTTATTGCATATGCTGTGCACAAAGGATTTAAGCTCTTTCAAATGGATGTCAAAACTGCTTTTCTCAATGGACATCTCAAAGAGGAAGTATACGTGGCTCAACCTCCAGGTTTTGAGAATGAAGAGTTCCCAGATCATGTGTATTTCCTGGATAGGGCACCGTATGGACTCAAACAAGCTCCAAGAGCCTGGTATGATCGCTTTGCTCAGTTTCTTCTTGCTAATGATTACATTCGTGGTTCCATTGATAAAACTTTATTTATTAAGAGAGTTGGAAAAGATATTTTGATAGTCCAAGTATATGTCGATGATATTGTATTTGGATCCACTAACCTCTCTCTTGTAGACAAGTTCAAAGAACTAATGAGTAGTGAGTTTGAAATGAGTATGGTGGGAGAATTGAATTTCTTCCTTGGACTTCAAATTTCTCAATCAAAAGATGGAACTAGAATTCACCAGCAGAAGTACATCAAGGAAATGTTGAAAAAATATGGAATGGAAACGTCCAAACCAATGAGTACACCAGCATCTCCTAACTCTCGCATGAATGCTGACGAGAAAGGGAACAGTGTGAATCAAAAGCTCTATAGAGGTATGATAGGATCACTTCTCTATCTAACCGCTAGTAGACCTGATATAATGTTTGCTGTGTGTCTTTGCGCACGTTTTCAAGCTGACCCAAAAGACTCACACCTGAAAGAGGTGAAGAGAATTTTCAGGTATCTCAAAGGGAACGACAAGTTATGTCTTTTCTATCCCAGGAACAGTTCCATCAAGCTTCAAGCCTACACTGATGCAGATTATGCTGGGCATCTAGTGGATAGGAAGAGTACATCTGGAATGGCACAGTTCCTAGGATCGTGTTTGGTGTCTTGGGGTTCCAAGAAACAAAATACAGTGGCACTTTCCACTGCTGAGGCTGAATATGTTGCTGCTGCTTCTTGCTGTTCCCAGGTGCTTTGGATTAAATTTCAACTTCAGGATTACGGTATTTCTCTTGACACAATTCCTATGAAGTGTGATAGTACCAGTGCTATAAATATAGCAAAAAATCCTGTGCATCATTCTAGAACAAAGCATATTCATGTTAGACATCATTTCTTGCGTGAAAATGTAGAATCAGGAATCATTTCCATGGAACATTGTAGAACCGAGGATCAAGTTGCTGATATTTTCACTAAAGCATTAGATAGACGTCCTTTTGAGCATCTCCGAGTGCTCTTAGGGATGATAACTTTAGATTAAACAAGTCCCGGTTCATTATTCCCTCGATGAAAGGCTAGAATTGATTTTGCTTTGATTTGAACATGATTGCATCATCTTGTCATTGATAATGTGTGCTAGTCTAAATTGATTGGAACTTCTTGAGTGCGTGAAACTTCAGTCGTATTCTTTTTGGCCCAAAATGATCAACCTGATCTTATTAACCCTCATTATAAGCCGAAATGATGGTTGATCATAAGCTTTCCCTAAGCCGTGGAACAGGTGAAACGTTTCCTATGAGCCTTGCTTGTTTGAAACCATGTTTTACTGGATTCACTCACCTGTTTCCTTGATTGTTCCTTACCGCATTACATATCTGTATATGATTTGTTGTTTGGAAAGATGCTCTTCCCATGTCTTTCCAAACCTGGCCTTTTATATTGATCATGGGGCATGATGGAACAATGAGAACCCTGGCTTACGGAACAGTTCCAGAATCAGAAGCTGAAGCGTCACAGAGTTTTGACAGGATAAAGGTGTGAAAAGTGTGTCAGAATTTGCTGCAGAATTTTTAATTGTGGCCGTTGAACAGTGATTTGAAATGATTTGCTTATGCCACGTGTTGGAAATCGTGGGGAGTGAAAATTGGAATTTTGGAAGTTTTTTTTGAAAAGGACAGACTTTTGAACAGTTATTCTTTTGCGTCCCCACTAAAACCCCACACTTATCCATTTTCTCGCCCATCCCTTTCACAATCTCTCCTTTGTCTTTGTCTTCCCAATTCCGAGCTCTCAAACCCTAACAATGGCGTCATCAAAAAACAAGAAAGTGAACTTTGGTATTGCTGCTGTTTTGAGACCCAAGCACCCTAACGAGCTTATCCAGCAATGGCTTGAGTCCAATCCTTTCTCTCTTCAACAAAAATTGAGAGAAGATCTGGAGTGTGCGTCTGAACTTGAGAAGGAGCATCTTGAAAAAGAGATCCAGACATATGTGGTGCCGTATCTGTATGCTCCGAGAAACCCAAATGCTCCTATATCTATTTTGGAGCATTCATATCTGGAATCTCAGAAAGCTAAGCACTACGCTGCTTATGGGCTTCCTGCTTCTAGCCCTGAGAGGACTCCTTCGCCACCACCTGAGAAGACTCCGGCGACGCCAACGACTGATAAGTTGCCCTCTCCCCTTAGCTTTCCAATTTCAAGTATGCTTTCTACTCCGCCTGAGAAAACCCTAGTTTCTTCTCAACCTGAATCAAATCCTCCTCCTTCTTCATCTCAAACCCAATCTAAGACCATCCCTACCAAATCTCCTCCACCACCTGTTATCCCTCCTTCATCCTCAACCTCTACTCAAGTTACAGTGGCTCTGCCCTCTGACAGTGATGAGGAAGAAGAGGAAGAACCTCTTGTCAGAAAGAAGACAGCTGTTACTAGAGGTCAACGTCCTAGAATCACCCGTTCTAAAGCTGCTCAACTCCAAACTGCTAAAGAAAAGGCTCAGTTTGATGAAATTGAGAAAGAGTTGAATGCTAAACCGGCTGATAAGACTAGGAAAAGAAAGCTTACTCTTCCTGAAGAAGATAGTCAAGATGTGGAAGCAGAACAGGTCCCTTCAAAGGAACAGTCTCCACCTGCTGAAAGTGGAACAGGCACCATGCTGAAAGGTGCTAAGCTGGCGTCACAAAAGAGTGGAGAGGAAACACAAGCTCAGAGTTCCTCCCCTCTCCCCAATTTGCCTAAGGGGAATGATGCCAAGCGTACAAGGAAAAGAAAGGAGACTGTTCCTGCAGAAAAAAAAATCAAAGCTGTTAAGGGAAAAGGAGTGCTAGAGGAAACATCAGGGGAACGGAAGATTGCTATTCCACTGGTTGTTACTCAAAAGTTTCTTGAAGATCATTTCTTTGAAGAATTTCTTGATCTCCTCAAGGCACAAAAATGGGTTCATATCTGTTGTGCAAAAGTATCTGTGGATCCTGCTCAGGTCCGTCAATTCTTTGCTCATCTCTCTATTAACAGTATTAGAGAAGAACTGTGTGGTACTTGGCTTAAGGATGGTGATTGCTTTTCTTTTACTACTGCTAAAGTTGCTCAACTGCTGAGTGTTCCTGTCTCTGGAATTAAGTCTCTTCCATCAGCTGGATGGGGTGATTTTAATAGATGTAAGACTTTTAAACGTCTGTTTAATTGCTCAATTCCTCAAGGAAAGGAACCATCTACTCAGGGGTTATCTCAGTTAGCAAAGATGGCGCATCAATACATTTCCAGAGTTGTGATTCCGCGCCAGGAAAAGCGCACAACAGTGACTATCCAAGATGCTATTCTGTTAGATGCTTTTCTGAGAAAGGAACCCATCTCTCTTGCTCACATAATCATGGGACACATGGCTAAGTGTTGTGTGAAGCCTACTCATTCTTTACCATATGCTGCTTTGGTAAAGCTGATCCTTCAAGAGGAACAATTTTATGATGAGGAAGCTCCACAGGAACTGTTTGGCCAGGAGTTGGATTTGGTGAACCTTCAGAAGATGAAGCATGCTGAACTTCCCTCGCCTTCTCCTTCGATTGCTCAAGGTTCCGAGTCTGGTGCTGATGTTCCTACAAGCTCTGTTGACATTGCTGAAACCAACTTGCTTCTTCGCCAAATTCTTGCTGTTTTGGTTGAAGTCAGGGACAAGCTCACTTCTCCTGCTCCAAGTGCTCCATGATCATGCCCTTTCCAATCCTATGAACCTACTATTCCTATGTTTTGTTGTTTTTGGACTGTGTTTTTAAGACTGCTGAAGTTTCACTGCATTTCGTTTGTATTTCCATGACATTAAGTACGCTATTATCCTCTAGTGGCTTGATATGCTTTCATGCTTTCAATATTAATTGCATTATCTTTTTAATGATGCCAAAAGGGGGAAGTATGAATTTTGCAGAGATGCGTTGTCTAAATGTTATATAGCTGTGCTAATGCTTAGGGGGAATTTTTTAGCGTAATTCTTGAGACTTGGAACTGTGATGAATTTCTGGATATATGATTTTCTGATCAAGGGGGAACTTTGTCGGGAACTTTGCCTAAAAAACTTGTGAAACTGTTCTAGTTCAAAGGGAAAGTTGAAATGTTGATTCTTTTGATTGTTCCTTTCTGTGGAAATACTTGCATCTCTTTATATTGTTTGTCATCATCAAAAAGGGGGAAAATGTTGGAACAGTGATAGGAATATCACTGGAACAACGTTTTATCCTTGGAGATTATATTGTGACAAATTGATGGAAACATCATTAGAAACAATATTATCTTCAGTTTTGATGATTGACAAACTATCTTGAGCTAAGTTGTTCAAAAAGTATTTCAGGAACAATGACTGGAAGAATACCCATGCGTGGAAGGATACCCATGCCAGGAAGCGTTGAAAGTTCAACGCTAGTGGATGACAGCTAAGGATAGAAGCACGTGGCTGACGTCTTATCTGTGATGTCATCTTTCCGTGCCATGTCAGCGATCCGGATAAGTGTCTTCTCAAGGAAGCTAAGATGAAAATAAAAAGAAGACACTTGGCACTCATCCAACGGTGCGATTAAAGCAAAATCCATTCTCCCAAATTAGGAGGCAAATTTGGGAAGATTGAAAGAGACATCTCCTGAAGCCTATAAATAGGAGATGGTCTGCTACACTCAGAGGTTACGCCTTCAAACACAACAAACACGAAAACACTTCACTTCACAACTGAGAAAGAGAGAAGGCTGAGACAATCTGGAAGATTGTGAGATTGAGTTCATCTGCTCTGGTGAACTGTATTGTTGAGAAGGAGTTCTCAACTGAGGAGAAGAGGAGACGATTCCAGCTAGGGTCGTCTGGTGAGGTTTGTCTTTGCTGAGTATTATTGTGAAGAGTTGGTACAGATTCTAGGGAAGAGAAGTTAGACAATTGTTCTAGGATTGAGAGAATCGCTAGGAACAGATTGTGCTAACTGTATCTTGACGAATTGTACAACTAAGATCAATAATATGAGAGAAAGGCATTCAAAATCCTCCATGGGAGGTAGAGGTTTACTCTATTGGATTAGTTGATCCAATAGAGGTTCCTCTATAAGAAAACGTGTCCGTTTATTGTTTTTCTCTTTGTTTGTCATATCTCATTTTCTGTTTGTTTGCCTGCATACTTTGTTTTCCGCTGCTGCTCAAGGAACTGTTCCATAACAGTTCCTTGTAAGTTCTAACGTTTGTTGATCCTAAGAGATAGGGATAATATAAGAATAACATTTTTTTCTTAATACATGTACAATGTTCAAATTGTCATGTATTTTGAAACAGAGAGAGTATTAATTTACGTAACTTAGAATGAAAATAAACTAGTGTGGTAAGTTTTACATATATTATGAAATTTTATTGATAAACAAGTCAGTCTCTTCGCAATTAGGAGCATTAAGTTTTTATCAAAAATTAGGAGCATTAAGTAATTAAACTCGTCGTTCATTCCGATTCACTAAATTTCGCGAACAAGTTCTGTCTCCGTTTCAAGGTGTTCTATTGCTCTTGTTCGAATTGTTTGTTCGGTTTACCTTTTTTCTCTACAACTAAACTAGTATAGTGCGAATTGGGTGGTGGTGGGGTATTAATGTCCCTTTGCACACATACATATAGTTTGAAAATTTGAAATTTAAAATAAGGGGTCAACAATTTGAAACAAACAAAGAAATCATAAGATGAGAAAATGAGGCGGTCCAGCTAAAAAGGGAAAAGGCGGTGGCGGGCAGTCGGGACACCGCCTGAGCAAAAGCCATATATGCACGGCCCCAACCTGGCCTGGCCTTTGACTTGGATCTCCCTCAAATTTGGCGGCAACGTTCCTATATTCTTTTTTGTTGGTTCAAGATCTTTGACCGATTCCAATACTAGTCCATTTGTTATGCACACGTACATGCATGTGGTTTCTATTGATGTACGTTTGGTGGGTTCCGGTCGGTAAGGACTAATAAAGGCTTATTATGCACGTTTATGAATTGTTCGATTTCAGACGTGCTTAAGAATAGATGTTATTTGGGGAAATAATTTGTAAAGGGTTGGTGTGACGAACTAATTGTCTACGGAAAAAAGATGTTTATAATTTTAGTGTTCATAATCTTGTGATTTTATGAAGGAAAAACACGTAGTTTTATGCATACACATAATTATAAAATAAAACTGTGTATTTATAAACTTGAAACTGACAAGCATATATAAACTTATTCGTTTCAACTACAGTTTTCTTGTTTATATCAACTTCATGCATGGTATATTTGCATGTCATATCAATGGCTTGCATGTTTGATTGTCAAATTTCTAGGTCATGTCATGATTATTATCAATATTCATGATCCATCTATTGTTTTTGATTGGGATTCATAGTCAATCCAATTCATAGTAGTTCTTGACTTGTTGATATAGTATGGTCTCCATGATTTTCAACAATCAGAAATTAAATAAGACTTGACTTAATATATTTTGAAAATTTTAAAACAAATAACATAGTCTCTAATGGTAATACCCAGATATATGTTATCGATTGGACTTTCATGAACAGTGTCCTCAACCAAAATAGATAATAACATGCAAAAGTAACGTAACTTAGCTGCATCATGCATATTTAGCTAGAGATTTTATTGGATCATAAAATAAGTATAATTGTCAAGAATAGATATAGTATATACGTAACGTAACTTAGCTAAAGTACACCTATTCTTTGTCTAATAAACATTTTTTTTTCCTCTTTGGAAAGTGGATATTGCATAATGACGATGGAAAAAACAATAAACTAATACATGAAAGTTACTTTCTTTCAGTTAACTACTCTAATCATATCTGATTATTCATTAAACAAAAGTAACCATGTCAACGTACGATCAAAGTTTGAAATATTTTCTTGATAGAAAAAAGTTTGAAATATTTTCTTGATAAAAAAAGTTTGATATATTTTCTTGATAAAAAAAAGTTTGAAATATTTTGCTAGATAATTTAAACAAAATGAGTTGCCGCTATTAATGATGAGGAACAATATTTGCGATGTTAAAGTTGGAACCTCTACCATCCCTCCATATGACCATATCCCTTATCATCAGGGTATTCAGAAACAATTTTCCTCACGAAATCGTCTAAAGTTGCAATTAAATTGATATCATTTCCCATTTAATCTAGATAAAATGTGTGAAGTGGCCTTGAACCTTCAAAATTATGACGAAACTTTGACATCTTCAATAAAAAGATAAGATTTAAATACAAGTCAGATGTTGTCATGTTGATAATTTCTCAAGCACTCGATAATAATCCATTACTTGACCTAATTATAACTCAATTGACAAAAATTAGGAGTGGAAAGCCTAATTGCGCACAAATTATCATGATGTTTGTTAACGTGACACCGAGAATGAGAAATGCAATACATAAGTGCATCTTCAATTAGTAACGGCACAATTTTCGCTTGATTAATTTTTTGAATGCGAGTGGGGGCCCACACACTCCCGTTAAATTAAGTTTAAGCGTTAACGGCGTCAGGCCCACAATGTTTATGTAACAAAATAAAAATAAAGAGCTACGAGTAATAAACAATCAAACAGATCGGTTTCTGCCTACAAATAACCGACGGCACGACTGCTACAATTTCTCAGCCTTCCACACATCTCTCTCTCCTCTCAGTCCCTTTCTTTCCTCTTCAGAAAACAGCGACAAAGGAAAAATGGCGAAAACTTGCGAATAATCAACACACGACCATTTCGTCTTCTGCTGAGATTGAGATTTAGATCGAGGGAAAGGAAAAGAAGGCTCAGGAGCTAGAGGTTCAAGGCTTTTCCAGGGGATCTCCTTCTCAGATCTGAGCTGGAAAGAGTAAGTATCGATCGGTATTTTGCTATCGAAGCCTTTTCCGTTACAAATCGCGCTTGAGCTTCTGTGTTGTTTGATTGATTCCTTGTTTTGGAGCCTTTGCCTGACAATGTCGCTTGATTTGTCGAGTACAAACTGAGAAATTGATCTACCTAATTTTTTATCCTTTTTCTTCGTAATTAGTCTTCGTTCTACCGATTTTAGGGATTTGAAAAATTTATCAGGCGCTCATTGTCGTTCGGATTCCTGAGTTTTTGGTTTGTATACTGACTTCTTGCTTGTAACCTACTACTAATTTCTTTTTTAGTTGTATCCGTGCATAATTGTTTGTTTTCGTTTCTATGGTGGATAAATGGTTGAATTGTATGAATAGAGTTGTTTGCTTTTGTAGTTTAGCTTTGTGTAAGTGGTTAAGACTGCTACGATCTGTGAGATTAGTAGGTTTGATTAGCGCTAATTTTGGATTTCGGTAGGTTGAAAAAGGTTCTTTTTTTTGAAATAAAGGAAAATTCCCCTTCTGATTTGTATCAGCCTTTTGTGGTCGTCGCTCATCATGTCACCTTGCCTTTTGCCTTCAATTGGCCCTTGCTTTCTTGCCGTAGATGGCGGGAAGACAGAAAAGCTGAAAGAAATATCACTCAAAAGTTGAATTCTGAAACCAATCCATTCTTTGTTATCTTTCCCTTTGAATTCCACTTTAGCATAGGTCTTTCCTTGCTGGTTTCCTTGTTTTATGGCCCTCTTCTGTGGTAGACGAGGTTGCTGTGTAGGTTCTAGTTCTGTATCGCCAAAATGTAAATATAGGTAGCTGTTGTTGACTTGTGCATGCCCCTCTTCACTTTGAGGATGGTTTTGTAGCTGGATTTGGACATTGTATAATATAAGAATCATGCACAGTGTTATGGAACATATGGAAGTGGATTTAGGTTGAGTTGATGAACTTATTAAAGCGTAATTGCTGATTGTTGTATGGCTGGAACTTGGAAATGGTGTTGGACATTTCCCCTTATTCATCTATATTTCAATATGGACCTACCAAAGTTCTAAATTATATGTCTGCTTTTCCTTTGCGGTTTATGGATTAGATTTTTGAAAACTGGTTGCCTTTATCTCTCCTTGAAGAGTGATGGGGCGTGACGTTGCAGGTGTACGCGCGTCTTCTGTGAAGGCAAAGCCTAACGGTGATCGGGAAATGAATCCCAAAACTTCCAGAGTAAGGTCTCAGGCAAAACTCGCTTTAGTGAAGGAGGGTAACATTGAGGTTGCAGCTGATGAAAATTCGCATGCAAAATATGATGCTTTGGGAGTTAAAATCCCAAATCTTGAAGCTGTGAAGAATGATGTATCATCTGAAGTTGAAGAAACAAAGTCCAGCTCTCCTGAGAAATCTGGATTAGAGAGAAATTCTGCTGACAATGAGCAAACTAAACACATCATTCAAAAATCTTTGGATGGCACAGGAGATCAGCTTGCATGTGCAACACCCGTAGCAGAAGAGACTCTTTCTGTAGGGGATAATACATCTCCAAACGCAAACATTCTGCAGTCACCTAGCTCCTCCAAGAAATCACAGGTATATCAAGAAATCTGGGCAGCCTGATTTGGAGAATCTCGTTATTTCTGTTCCTCCTTTTGCAATAACACTAGCAGTTGAAGCTAGATCAGATCCATCTCTTAATTTCCTTCTCCTTTGGCTTGCATTATTTCCATATCATTCATACAGGAAGTGCAGTTCTATTAATTTTAATTGGGATTTTACTAATTACAGTCACTTATGCAAACTCTTGCAGTTCAAAACTCCATTTGTATCAAGGAAGCTTTTGGACGATGAGGATAATTGGTCTATGGCTTCTTCGTATCCTTTGTGTTTGTCTATTCATGAAATATATTTGTGACTCTGTGTAACAATATCCTGCAGCACAAAACATAATGTCAGGATATTAAGTAATGGCTGTGCTGTTATTCCAAGTTTATTTGTAATGTTCTTCTTAACTCTGATCTCAGACATCGAACCACTATGTCAGTCAGGACAACACGATCCAGGACAACTGTGGGAGTAGCTCCCAAATTTAGTGTCAACGAACGTCTGGAGAAACGAAAGGAGGTAATTTCTCAAGCCAAAGGATTTGAATGTGTCGCATTAGCTGCAGAGTTATCCAGATTAAGCTCTATATTAAAACATCTTATCTTAATCTTGCTAACCTCCTCATTTCCAAATCTTAGTTTTACGAAAAATTGGAAGAGAAACACAAGGCATTGGAGGCAGAGAAAATGGAATATGAAGCAAGGAACAAGGTAATATGATATGTATGGACATTTAGAATCATGGATTCTTTACCTCTTTGCTGCAAAACTATCCAGATTAAGCTCTATATTAAAACATCTTTGTTGTATTAATTTATGAATACGTAGGAAGAGGAACAATCAGCTATTAAGCAGCTTAGGAAGGCCATGGCGTACAAGGCTAACCCAGTTCCCAACTTTTACTACGAGGGACCTCCACCTAAGAAAGAACTGAAGAAGGTATTACTGCTATACATATCATTGACTTGCCTTTCCATTGTTTTATTTTGCTCACCAAATTTATTAATTTCGAGTCCCACTTCTTGTAAATATTTTTATATCCTCTCACTTTTGTTGACCATTTATAGTTTTAAATTTAACAACACACTGGAAATTTCCGGTATTTGGCATTGCTTGTAAATTTATGACAATTCCATTTGAATATATCTTTATAAACCGCTTGGCCTCCATATATATGTTAGTTAATCAGTATTATCAAATATGCAGCTTCCCACAACTCGAGCTGTATCGCCAAAATTTGCCCGGAGGAAGAGCTGTGGCGATGCATTACGTTCTCCATCAGAGGAAAAGATAGTGTCTGCCCGGCCTGTTCGGCATAGCCTTGGGAATCTTAGTCAAAATCACAAGCTTAACAAACAAGGTTATGTCAAACCAACAACTACCACTTCCAAAACAAAGGGTCTGATTAGCAAGCAAAGTGGTGTTAAGCCCGGTTTAAAGAAGGACCGCCCCATTCAACCGCCAAAGGAGCCATCACCAGCTAAAGAACCAGAGCCAGCACCAGCAATTCCTCAGAACATGACCGAGATGGCAAACACCGACATCTCTGTTCAATCATAATCTTGCATGATTGTGTTTGTAATGCGTTTTGAGTGGGACAGACCAGAGTTTAGAAATTTCTCAGTGTTGTATGATATGTGATGGGCACTATTAAGACTAGAACCGAAGGAAAAACAAAAGACCAGGGAGAGCAAAAGACTGCTGTTTTGATTTATGTTTCCCTAATTTGCTTTTACTCCTTTCATTTGGCTGACTGATTAAACT
Organism: Polygonum maritimum; assembly: GCA_963924305.1. NCBI lineage: Eukaryota > Viridiplantae > Streptophyta > Magnoliopsida > Caryophyllales > Polygonaceae > Polygonum > Polygonum maritimum. The sequence goes on from OZ002736.1 coordinate 27,396,711, forward strand.
GCTGTGAAATGTGATGAACTTGTTGATGAGTTGTATATTTACTCTGTAATTTATACTAGTAGTAATACCAGTGTCTAAGTCTTCACAGCAAGATGTGGTGTTGTCTTTTGTTAAAGTTGATTAATCACAGCAGCAAGATGCTATTTTAACAAATTTTGTCATATTTTACTGAGGTCTGGATCAAATCTAGAATTGTGGTTTTGCATTGCTATTGTCTCCACAGGTTCTGCAATTTCACTGCATTGCTAGTTAATGATTCTAAGATTTTGATCAACAAAAAAACTGTTCTGAGGTTGTAACTTTGTAGAATTTCACAAGTTTCTGTAGAGCTATGGTAACCTATAAAATATATACACACATCTCACTTGAGATTAGATTAGGGTTTAAGTAAAAGCCTTATTGAGAGGGGCTGAGGGGGTGATAAAATAAGTAAACGATTGATTGTTGAAATTTTCAACTGAAACATACAGATTATATTACTTACAGTGATCATAAATAATTCATCAAAAAGCCCGTCTAGCTCAGTTGGTAGAGCGCAAGGCTCTTAACCTTGTGGTCGTGGGTTCGAGCCCCACGGTGGGCGAAACCAATTTTGTTTTTTTTTAGTCTGCCGATTTTTAATCCCAAAATCTGCATTATAACGTATTTCATCGCTGCAGGGATAGCCTAAAGTTTGTGCATGCACTTGTACAAGTACAAAAATTACATAGATAAGCATTTACTGGATCCAACAAAAGAACATGTTAAGTGCAGTGGAGGAGGGTAGTAGTACTACGGCTGGGCAAAGGATTTCCCAGCTTTCAACGAACTACCCTTTCTAGATCTTCCCGATGGCCTTGTGGTGAGTGAAACTTTAAGGCCACATCTCGAAGATTCTGTCGCCTGTCTCTCAAGGACGGTGAACTCTATGTTGATGTTGAAGGATGCGCCAGCTTCCCGCCGTTGAAGAGGCCCAAATTCTGGCCTATAGTGGAGATGATTGTTGACGGCGATGAAATACATGTGTTTGAATCTCTTCCTATATTCTGCGTTGGGCACCTCGATCCTGCAGATCACAACAACTCCTATACACATGAATACACGTTCACTAACAGTTATCTTTGCAAGCGCTTGTAGTCACGAATCCCTGGTCCTTGACATGAAAACGAACGAGTGCAAATCATTGTACGAGGATCGTCGTCGTGTACTTTGGGAGAGAATTTCTGTTGGGGAATCACATTTGCATTGGCAAGTCCCGAAACAGAAGTAGTGACTCGAAGGAGGATCCCTTGTACTTGGTTCTTGGGATCGGAGACGTGATCGTAGACTATAGTCACTACACATATACGATTGACACTGAAATGACGGCCAGAGCGTACCTAGTGAACCCATCTGGCGAGATTCGCCGCTCTCAGAACCTGCCTTGTGTCTTCGAGGGTCTTCTTAGGCAGAAGCGGCTCAGGGTGATTTCGTCAGCAAGCCTGTGTAAGGTTGATGATGAGCAGAGGACGGTGTGTATTGTTGCTTTTTTTTTGGTCAAGGGTGTGTATTGTTGCTGTTGGAACCCACGACGCTGAAAACAGTTTCCTTTGCATATGTGATATGTTCCCGACGTGTGGAAGAAATTGGCGATGGTGTGGAAGAGTTTGTCAAAGTTGATGTCAAGGAATTCCGTGCATACCATCTGGGGAGTCATAATTCACTTGCGTGTAGGAGGTACTATTTGCCAATGACCCCCTCCTTTGAGTGCCCTCTTCCTTTTATTTTTGGGAAATTCCTCTTGGTACCCCCGAGGTTTCGACTTTTCCTTTTGGTGTCCCATGGATTTTTTTTTTCCTTTTGGTGCCCCCGTAGTTTACAAACTTTCCTTTCCGTACCCAAAAGTACTTATATATCACTTCTCCGTCCAAAAATAACAAATTTCCGTTAAAAATAAAACTACTTTATTTACTTTTTTTTCTCAAAATCATCTCCGGGAGCCGTGGGGTGGTCGAAGCTCTGCCAGAGGACGTCGTAGCCGGAGGAGGAGAGGAGGACCAGGTTTCCAGAGTCGAGGAGCCGGAGCTCCGTCGCTAGAGGCCTAGAGACGAGTTGTCCGATTGCCAGGCGTTGGGGTTTAGGGAGTCGTAGATTTTTCCGGCGGAGGGTGGAGGAGGCGAGGCTTTTGAAAGGGGCTTGGCGGTTGGCGACCCAGACGTAGATGGGGCCTGGGATTGAGGAGTATCAGATTCCGAGATAGGAGTTTGAGATTTGGGGGTTCAGAGTGAAGGTCTGGTTAGGGCTCTAGAGATGGGAATTGGAGGTGAGAACGATGAAATTGGATGGAATTGAAGCTTCTGAGAAGGTGGAAATTGAGACTGAGATGGAGAGGAAGTAGTAGAACAGTGAATTGAAGGCCATTGCTGTATGGTTGTGAGTTCAATTGGTTATTCTTCTTCTCATCTCCATGGAAGCTCTGAATTTGGGGATGTGATTGTGTGAAGGTGTGAAATGGAACAAGAACACGGTGGAACCAGGAAAGAAGAATGATTTAAAATTGTATAGTAATAAAAAAGTAATACTAAAACAAAGTAGTTTTATTTATCTTTTGTTTTTAACGGAAAATTGTTATTTTTGGATGGAGAAGTGATGTATAAGGATTTTTGGGTACGAAAAGGAAAGTTTGTAAATTACGGGGGTACCAAAAGGAAAAAAAAATTCCGTAGGACATCAAAAGGAAAAGTCGAAACCTCGGGGGTACCAAGAGGAATTTCCCTTTATTTTTTATCGGGTTCTTCCTTCCTTCACTATCTTTAAGTCATTTTCCCTCGTTTTCAAGCAACAAAATTTAAGCCTATTTTCTTCACAAATGGAAAAACATGTCACTTAATTAACAAAAACGGTTTTTCTATCGTATAATCCGTCATAAAAAGATTAAAAGACCAAAATTTTCAAATTTATAAAACCTTTTGTAGGTGAGTAAAATCACCCTATTAATTAGGGATAATATTTCCGCCAGCCAGGTAAGCATATCTAATAAATATCTTTATTAGCCTATTAAATCGTGGTAGTTATTCAAGTAGTTGGAAGATTCCATCATATTTAAGAAGATAGAATTATTGATTGGGCTCCAAGGAACTAACTCTAGCCCTCCCTCTCCACTATAAATACATGGCTTGGCCATGTAGAAAGGAGATACACAAAACTACCCTAGAGGGGCTGATGATCGCTTGTCTCAGCCCTACCCTCCGCCTCTCTCTCTCTACTGTTACCCTCGCGAATACTCTACTGACTTAGGCATCGGAGGTGGATTAGGGGGTCCCCGCCCCCTTTGTCCATTGTTTTGCAGGTCTAGGTCATTGAAGGAGGCTTGGAGAAGAAGGTCATTGAAGAAGGAATTGAGACTTGTACACCGCCATATTTCGTGTACTAACACCTTTCTATTATTAGCTTTGTGTGTCTAAGGCACATGGTAAAAAAATCATTATAAAAATTTGAAATCAAGAAAAAAGTTTGGAGTTTGTTGGTAACTTTTTAGCTAGAATTTCAAGAACCTATCTTCCCCTAGAGTACAGATTTTTAACGCTAATAAAACGTTTTAGCTTATAAAAAGATGTCGAAGGGAGCCTTATACACTTTTTTTTTTGGTTGAAGGAGCCTTATACACTTAGCACAGGATATTTACCGAGTAGCATAATTCCATACACTCAAATTAGGGCCGAGAAAAGTTATCCGATCCGCCGATCCGATCCGGAAAATCCGCCGATCCGATCCAAAAATATCCGCATCCAAAATGATCCGTTCAAAATTGATCCGTATCCGGTCCGATCCGCTAATTTTTCCGGATATTTGGACCGGATACGGATCGAGGTTTTGAGTTTTCGGATATCCGAAAATATCCGAATATATATATAATGTTTATAGAAAAGAAAAATAAAATACTATTAGGTCAAAATCCTAAACTTACCTTTACCACTTTCTTAGTTCTTACCGCAGGTTAATACTAATTATACCTTAAGCAGATAAAGTATGAAGTTGTTGATATTAATTATCAGTTTATGGGATGTAATTTTGACTTTGAGTTTGATAATAGCATAAGCAGGTTAATATTAATTATTGTTTATAACTTTACATTTAATTTCATATAATATATTATAGCTAGCTAGATTTTTTGACATGAATTGAATATAAAATTATACTACATTTTTTTGTTGAAACATTAAAATGGATAGTTTGGATATCCGGGATATCCGGTTCCGGATATCCGATCCAATCGGATAATTTTTAGCGGATATCCGGCCGGATATGGATCGGATACGGATCGAGCTTTTTGCAAGAAAAAATTTTCGGATATCCGGGTTTTCGAATCGGATAATCCATGCTCAGCCCTAACTCAAATATAGTGTCCGTTTGGCACCGAACATTTTCACAAGTTTGTTCCGCTAGCCTGAGTGAAATTTTTCACAAATCTAACACCTTTATACCCTGGTCCAGTCCAGAGGGTTGGACATAGTCCATGATTTTTGAGAGCCCAATTTTGTTCTTTTATTGAAATAGTATTTTTACCTTAACTAAATAGGTCGTGAGATTAAATTCTATCACACATTCACACCTTAATCTATTAAAATATGGGTCCTATTTTATATTTTTTATTTAGTTTGTCCTTTTTGATTATTAATCAATTAGTGTATTCCTGTTTTTTTTGGTCAAAAGGAAGAGGTAACCTCTTAAAGCAGAACTTAAGTTTCGGGCGCTACAGAGACGACGCGCGGGGTAGCCCTCCCCCGTGCGTCCTGATCTAGCAAAGTAATGACCTCCACAGGCGGATTGGTCAGAGTATGAAAACCTAAGGGGTACGAACAGGCTAAATTGGCGAGGGAGTCCGCGAGGTTATTTGCTTCCCTATAGACATGGAGGAGTCGGACATTCCATTGCCGACTAATTAGGCTCTGACATCTCTTGACGATTCTCGAGAGCGGGTGATGATCGGAGATGGGGTGACTGATGAGCTTGATTGCAAGGGATGAGTCCGAGTCCATCTGAACATTCCTGAAGCCCATGTCCCAAGCTAGCTTGAGGCCATTGTAAATACCCCACACTTCCGCCTTTGGAACTGAGCATGAACCCAGGTTGTGCACGAATCCCTGGATCCAGCGGCCATTCGTGTCCCTGATCACTCCCGCAGAAGTGGCCCGTCCATCGTTCTGCCTTGTGCCGTCAGAATTCATTCTCACCACGTTGTCCGGTGGTTTTGACCAGGCCACCATCCTCTCTTCTTTAGTATTCCTGTGTTACTTACTATAGTTATTGTAATGAATAAATGAATCATACTCATAAAGTTCTATATATTAGTTACTTTTTATTAGATTTAAAATACATGATATATGCATTTAAAAAATCTTATTTAATTTATTCATACAAAGCTATACGATAACACCCAAATTTACGTGTGTAATTAAGTTAAGTTTATGTAAATTCTTATCATATTTCATATACTCTTCATAATTTAATGTTATAAAAAAACGAAATTTTACAAAAATTATCTATTAATTATATAAAAAGGGATTTTTTTTTTTTGTAATTCTTCCGAGAAATCTAACGAGGACCAAAACTCTTTATTCCACACTACCCACTGGTAGGCGATCGGGCACATAAATACATCCAAATTTAATTTGATCAAATATAAGGAGTATTGATTAAAATTAAGCTGAATATCCACAAAAAGGATCTTAGCCGATGGATCAATGCATCTTTATAAATTATTTATATCAAGACATCATTTTTTTTGTGATTATTATCATTTTTGTTTAGAAATATTTTTTTTTCAAAGAACTTAAAAATAAAAGAAAGAATTTAGAAATACATTATTCTAAGTGAAAAGAAAGAAAATACATTATTCAACGAATTTCCAAAAGCGTTAACGTAAGTTCGAGTACCTGTTCGTAACGGCGTTAAAGGCACCAGACGGCAAAACTATACGATGACATAATAAACTTTGTATCAAGGGAAATTCCTTTTGGTACCCTCGTGGTTTTGACAATTCTTTTTGGTGCCCTAGGAAAAAAATTATTCTTTTTGGTACCCCTATGATTTATACATTTTCCTTTTCATAGCCAAAACTCTATTTTAACCTACTGTATTTTTCATCCACAAAAAATATTTTTCATTTAAAATTTAAACTAGAACGAATTTGCTATGAAAATATTTGAATATTTAAAATTTAAATAAAAATATTTTCCATCAAAAAATTAACTTGTGAACTTTGAATATTTAAAATTAATGAGTTTTGGGATTTGTAATTCATTAATATCACATATACATGTTATCAAAAATATATTGAGAATGGTCCAAAAATATATTGAGTTTTGAGATTTGTGAATTTACTTAGTAGTATTATTTATGATTTATTAAATTGAGAATGGTCTAAATTAATCCCAAAAAATTAAGATTGTTGAAATATAATCTAAAAATAAATGTATATAATATAGTCTACTAATTGTAGCATTTTGCAAGAAAAAGTAAATTCGTTTGTATTTAAATTTTAAATGAAAAATATTTTTTTTAGATGAAAAATGACTTAAAATAGAGTTTTGGCTATGAAAAAGAAAATGTACAAACCATAAGGGTACCAAAAGGAATAACTTTTTTTCTAGAGTACCAAAACTTTTTTTCTAGGGTACCAAAAGGAATTGTCAAAACCACAAGGTACCAAAAGGAATTTCCCTTGTATTAATCCTCGTTAATAAGCCTCATCTGAAACTTTATATAGCATAAACATCACAAACGAGCTACAAATCCCATAACACCCCTACATCCATACGAAATTTACATAGAATACCCCTCCCTAGCAAACACCCGAAACCTCAACAAACTTCTAGAGCACACCAGACTCTCACTTGGCCGCATTCCTTCCCGACGTCCTCCTCGCCGGCGCCTTGACAGCCTTCTTCACCGTCTTCGCCTTAGCCACCGCCTTCTTCGCCGGAGCAATCACTTTCTTAACAGGAGCAGCCTTCTTCGCCGACGGTGAGGCCGCTGCCGACTTCTTCGCAACCTTCGAAGGCTTCGCCGTCGCCTTAGCCTTCGCCTTCACCGGAGCCTTACGCTTAGCGGCGACGGCGGTCTTCGGCTTTGAAGCCGCTGATTTAGGTTTCGCAGCCGTCTTAGCTTTCGGCTTAGGCTTGGCTACGGCCTTCGATTTCGCCTTGGCCGGCGACTTAGGAGCCGATTTCTTCGCCGTCAGTTTCTTAGCGGCGGCGGATTTTGGCTTTGCGACGGCGGCCGGTTTCTTAGCTGTCGGCTTGGTGGCGACGGCGGCGGGAGACTTGGCTGAAGGGAGCTTGTAGGAGTTCTTGACCTTGACGAGCTTTCCAGAAGAGGCGAGTTTCCTCAGCTGAACCAGCAGCATCTTCCTGAAATTCGGAGGCAATTGCTTGTGCTTCTCCTCGGCGAATTTCTGGATCGCGTATTGGCTCGATCCGCTCCTCTCCTTCAGAGTCGCAATCGCTTCGCTCACCATCTACAGCCACAGATTAAGCAAAATCAGGATTTCAATTTTCAGCAATTAATCTACAGATTCGGAAATAAAAAGAATCAGATCGATACCTCATAGTAAGGAGGATGAGCTGACGCCTTCCGAGGAGCAGATGCCTTCTTCACCTTTTCCTTCTTTGTCTTGGCATCGCCGGCGGGGACTGCCTCCGGCTTTTCCTCGACGGCCGGCGGATCGACGGCGATGGTAGTAGCCTCAAACTCAACAGATGCCATAACTGAATTCTTCGCAGCAAAGAGAATTTATCGAGTGATCAATTGGTGGAGAAACAGACAAGCTAATTTGATTCTTCGTATTGATTTTTTTATGTGTAGACGGAGAAGTTGCAGGCGAAGTTTAAATATTGGGGGCGAAGACGAAGGTGGAGAAATGATGAGTTCTGATTGGTTGGAAGGCCTACACACGGATTGATTCGGTCTTAAAAGTTTAAATATAGACCGTTGGATCTTGGTGTTATCTACGGCTGATACTAGGCCTCTTTTTGTGAAGAGGATAGAATGGTAGTGGATAACATTGTGAAGGTTTTGCAAATATTAGGCTTAGAGGTGTGTTTTCCACTTGATTTAAATCGGGTGTAGCATGAGTTATACTAAGTAGATTTCCTCCAAATTTTGATGTTCATGAAGATAAGGACTTAAGCTTTCTAATAAGTGTTTACCCGCAAAAAATCGTCGTGAAATGCACTAGAAAATCGATTGTAAAGTGCAACTAGTCTGATTTGAGACGTGTTATACGTTTGTGGAGTTAGATTTGATATTTTAAGGAATCCTTGAACCAGAAATCATATTTCTCGGTTGTAGATTGAAGTTAGGTTATGAAGGATCGTATAGGTTAAATAATATAATGGTAGAATGATACTAGATGACATTGGGAAGGTTTTCCAAAGATTAGGTTTAGAGGTGTGTTTTTCACTTGATTTAAATCATGTCTAGCATGAGCTATACTAAGCAGATTGCCTCCAAATTTTAATGATCATGAAGATAAGGACTTAAGCTTTCTAGTAAGTGTTTACACGCACAAAATCGTCAAGAAAATGCACGAGAAAATCAATTGTAAAGTGCAACTACTCGGATTTCAGACTTGTGATATGTTTGTGGAATAAGATGTGATATTTTAGGAAATCCTTGAACCGAAAATCATATTTCTCGCTTGTAGATTGAAGTTAGGTTATGGAGGATTGTATAGGTATAAGAATCACTACACTTAGATGAAAATTGGTTCGGCAAACTTTAATTAGAAAACGATAAAAGATAAATGCATATGCTTATTTAAAAGGAATTATGACCATAGATGGGATGTAAAGATTGAATATTTTTGAAATCGGGAAAAATCATAGGATCCAAAACAATTCTCATACCATTATTAAAATTCTTCACCAAACGTTTATCAAGTCATAAGCCCTCAATGGGTCAATGACTAATGTAGCAACTAGCAATACAACACCTAAAATACTTGATACAATGGCTGATATAGCATCATGACTCTGCCTTGTTTTAGGTACTACGGAGTAATTTATTTCATTGCATTACAATACCTAAATTGGCATGCCTTAAGCTTTTACTATATAATCTTATAGCTTTAAAACTTCATTTATACACATACACTACACTAGAGTATCCTCTAAACACACATTATCATATTAATCATATTCAACGTAGAATTTCCCAAGTGACTTTGTAGAATCATATTCCAATCCGGATGTTTTTTCGTAAATATAGTAGATAAAAGTAGAATGCCATAGCTATACAATTAACTACCATTGCCTAGACACGCATTATCAAAGTAAATATACCATTGCCCGCGTCAATGATGCTACATATACATCAACATGTAGATCAACTTGTAAATGTTTAATCAAGATTTTATCTACTACTGTATATCATATGCAATTTATATCGACATGACATTAACTCGACGTCATTGAACACCTTGATAAAAGCTTTTCAATTAGCAATATATATTGACATTAAAAATGTTCTAATATAACCATGAATATTGCTAGCTATCATATATTAGCAATTAATCTATTTTCTTCCTATCTTCGCTACACTACCGTGTCTTATATATTGTCGCATGAGTCTCATTGATATGAGTCTTTATCATTTAACCCAATTGACCAACTAGCTGTTCAAACACTAAACCTTGACTCCTTTCCCCTAACACACTTTAAAAAAGATGAAAGAAAAATGTTTTTGTTTTAGCATGTCACTGAATTATATTATAGGACATATTACATTATACAAAAATAAAAGTATTCATTTCATTTGTGGGTTCAACTGGGGCATGGTATAATAACTGAAACCGGTGGATCTAATTAGGGGGCATTTGGTATATAGGAATGAGAATCAGGGTATGGGTATGGGTTTGGGGAATGAAAACTCCATACTTGTGTTTGGTTGGTGTATTTTCGGGTTTGAAACCGATACATCATACCATCTAGGTATGGGTTTCTATAATTTACCCTAAGCTCGGGTTTGGATATTATTCCTGCTAATCTAGTGCTCCTCATCTTGAATCTCTGTCTCCCACTCGTCTTCTTTGTGAGAATTGGATCTATAACGAATTTGAGCCTTCAATTGGTCGGGAAAAAAAAAAACTATTTACAATTCTCGCTCCTAGCAAATTTACAATGTTTCATCAAACCCCTATTTTCATTCTCTCTTCAATTTTTACAATTTCATGATTTTTCAATTTTGGGATTTAATGTGATTCTTTGCCTTTTTTGAAAATATTTTATCAGATTTATTTATAAAAAAAAAAAACTAAAATCACACTCATGTATCACGTCTGCACATATTCCACTTCGTTTCCTGTCCTTCTCCTTCTCTCATGTTCGTCGAATCTCCATTTGGGCAAATAAATCTTGATCGGTCGGTGCTACTGTTAGTGATGCTTGAATGGCGACTGGCGGGTGCTTGTAGAGAATAAAGGTTTCAGAGATTCTCGTGATCCCCTTATTTATCCAACTTACGTTACTTTTAGATACTCATAGTTTAGTTACTCTAGTATACTACAGTACTTCGTTTTACATAACCCTATCATTACATAACTTTGTCTCACATGCTATCTACATTTTCCAAAGTCGGACAATTAGACTTCAACAAGAACAAACTTATATAATCATTTTCTTTTCATCGTTCATGAAAATACACTACTATATTTGATGATACCCCTATCATCTTAGCCATTGTGAGTCTCGTTAAATATTCACCTTTAACTCATACATCATCATATATCTTGTAAATCTAAATCTCTTAAAGAAACCCCTTTCATATGATCTAGCACCGTATGAATTTCGCTCTTCTAGATAAATTGAACCTTGGACACGGTTATAAGTCTTGATATCTCTCTTTGTCCTTGTCTATTGTGTCAGACATTTTCCCTATCCAAATTTAAATTTAACCAACCTTTCGATGAGACAGGCTTGACTCTTCTATCTACCAATCCTATAAAAGTGTGTAGTATTAACGGTCTATTTGGATTGTAGTATATAATTACTTGTCTAATGAGATGATTATGTGGTTCTTGGGAAGTCCAAGGTGCTTCCATGCATAATTGCAAACTAAACAAACACCTTAAATACTCATAGTAAGGGCGTAGGAATATAGTATATACGTTGTATTCAAGACTAGTCTAAAAATATAATATTGATAAATTTTTGACTCATGTCATGTCCGGAAACTCTTCGATTGTTGAAACCTTAGCTTCATTGCTCATAAGGCAATAAAAGTTTCATAGCTCATAAGACAATGAAAGTTCTTCATTTCTATACGGTTCAATCCATCTCTCTTATATATAGATGTCACAAGAATTAGATATATTATGCCACCTAAAATTTGGTCATATGTCATTCTTATGTTTGATTCTCATAAGTGTCATTTTATGATGTTTTTTATTTTTTACTAATAGTTTGGATCCTACTTTATTTTAATAAATTAGTTCTTACATTTCTAAATCCACATCGATCATCAACCCATTAAGATCTCACATTAATTTTGTTTACTTATTGATTAATTTATCAAATTTTGAATTCGCATCAACTAACAAATGTACAAAGTTCATTTTGTAAAATTATTTAATGTCCTCTTAACGTTATTTCATATTCTTAAAAAATACATTGAAAATTACCTGCAAATTGTGGATACGAGTTGTTTCAATTTTTATTAATTATTTATCACTTTTTGTTTAACCAAACTATTAAAAGGTATATCATGAATTTGCATATGCATTCAAGTATGAGGTAATAAGAAAGAAGGCAATCGACTGTTTTTGTGATTTAAATACAAACTTGGCCTAAAAGTTATTTCATACTCTGTCAAAACTCAATTAGGTTCGACCCGAATGTTATGGTCGAAACATGAAAATTTATATATGAAACTCGAAATAAACCGAAAACGATTGATCTGAATGTGATTGGGATATAAATCCCGAACCCGACACAACTTGTTATCTTGATTTGATTTATTATAAATGCAAAATAATTAAAATATATTTAAAGTATTATGATATGCTTTATCATAAAAAACTATAAAAATAATTTTTTATTAAATTTTATTATTTTAATAACCATAAAAAAATAAATATTCTTAACCCATTAACGAACCCGAACATTAATCTACCACAAACGGACCTGCATTGACCCGCAACTCGATCGTTCCGAATCCACATTCAAATCGAATCCGAACCCGATAGTTCTGATCCATTCGACAGGTAAATGATACTAGGAATTCAAATGAGGCCGGCTAGGAAATTAACCAATGCACCAGCTAGAGGGCCAAACTCAGGCCCACGAACAGCCCATAACTCCAGATCCGGTTTTCTTCTTCTTCTTCTATTTTACACCCTTCCCTCTTCAGCTCTCTCTGTACAGTACCAATATTCTTCTTCTCCACCCCCTCCTCTGAAGAAAAAAAAAACCCAGATCAGACAACAATTCACCGGAATTCCAAATGGAGGTTCCGAGATCGAGCTCCCCTTCTTCTTCATCGTGTTCATCCTCCTCCTCTTCTCCATCTTCCCGTTCATCCCCGCCCTCTCTGTCATTTTGCTTTTCTTCCAATTCAACCCCTCACGCCAAATGCGAAGGCCTCGATCTGCTCGTCAAGGCCGTCTATTGTGTGGCCTCCGGATCGGCCGTGGCCGTCCCTTACATTCAGAGGAGGGTGATCCGGAGGAGGAAGCCCGCGATCCGATTCAGCCGTTTGATCGTAACGGAGATCGATAAACGAGGGGACGGCCAAATTGAAGAGGGTTTGGACGGCAAGAGGCGCCGTAAGTTGAATAGGAGGGCGAAATTGGCTATGCCCTCCAAATTCAACGACTCCGTTTTCCATAAATGGAAGCCTCCCGTGGGTAGGCGGGGTAGATCCGGATCCGGGCTGTAATTCGGATCTGAGTGGTCTTCATTTGAATCATAATTCGTGATTGGAAGATCCGGGTTCAGGCCTTGTTTTCAATACGTTACAGATCGTGATGTAAGATGTTAGTACTATTCTTTTACAAGATACATTCAGAAATTAGTATATCTGATTTTGTAGATTTGTGAACGAAATTCCAATAGCCTGTGGAATTTCGTTTGTAGCTCTGTTTATGTATACTTTGTAACCCAATCGCCTTATGTTCACGTAGTCTCATTCATCTGGGTTGTCAAAACTGTTACATTCTTTTAATTCAGATGCTGAACTTGTTACATGTCTTGTTTCCAATTTTTACTTTCATGCACACTGCTCTTCAGTATCGCTTTGGTTTATGAAGTTTCTGGCTTGGAACTGAACTATTTTCGCCATCACACCAGCCATATTTTCCCTTGTTTATGCGTGTTCGATGAAATGTGTGATACCGTTAGTGGCCTCGAGTTTTGATCGATGAAAGCTTGCAATTGAAGTTCAGGGTCCAAATCCGATCGGACGACTTAATACTGATTGATGTGGTCCAACATTATTAGCCGGGTGAATCTGCTGATGCTCATGACTCGTGACCAAATGATGGGGTGACTAGAGCAACTGATGTTTGGTAACATATCAAAAACAATGCAGTTAGCATTGAACTTCTCTCTGATATAGGCATCAGCACAAGGATATGGAAGAAGAGGCAATTGAAAATCCAACTGGGTCTACCACTATATAATCATTTAGCAGTGAACTCTGTATAGGTAGCTGAAGTGAACTCTCAACCTCCATCCTGATATGGATTGTGAGGAGCCAAGATTTTGATCAATTTAACTCACAAATGAATAAACAGGACTTGCCAAACACTAAGAGGAAATTTGCACAAAAATGCATGATTTCAAGATAATATAGAGTAGCCAAGTTTTTGGTGCACTATGACGACTACCCATAGAAACCTTGTTGATCCAGAAAGATTGATTAAACGGCTATAGAATGAGGGGGGAACAAAGTTCTGAACTTCGACTAGTATATACAAGAAACAAAGCACAACATTGAAGATCTACATGTAAAGCCGGATATTGCAGGGTGATGCAATGATTCTTGCACAAAAGCGCAAAGGTTTTCCTACTCTCTATCTATTATACCAGAAGTTGTTGTGTCCCTCCATGTTTCATAATCTGCAGAGGCTGAATTGATAGAACCCTAGGATGAACGTGTTCACCCTCATAGGTCAAAAGCAACATTGAAGGATCGTCCGGGCATCTTTCGACGTGTTTCCTTGCTGGACAGCCTCGGACGGTGCTGCATTTGTAGTATGCCCTACACCATCAAAAGCCCACAAAACCAAGTCATCAGATCCAACAGCACAATAGATTATGAGTCTTTTTTCTCTAAAAGAAGAGAGAATTGCAAATCACTTGATCTATCAAGAGACCACAAACTAAATCACTAACAAGGCTCAACTATTACAACAAAACCCACAATCAAGTCACTCAACATTAGTGCATAGATTGTGAGGTGTGAGCAGCTGTCCTATAAGTTTGATGTGTTAAATGCTTTGTAAGAAATAATGACTTAGCAATGAATACTGAAATAATAAATGCCAATTATCTTTCAATAATGAAAATTTGTAACGCATGAGCGGTGGAATTGCAGTTACCTAGGATATGGAGAGCCCTTAATTGGCTTCTGCCCATACTTCCTCCATGCAAATTCATCAGCAGGAACATCTGGACTATTATTACTACTGACAGCAGGCACCTTAATGGATCTTTTGAACCTCGATTTCCTAAGAAAACAGATCACACATGAGCTCATGTTAACAAAACATCAAGAGAAACACACCAACACACAGCAAAACAGTTCAATCTGACCTCCTCTTTGAACAATGACATTTCCCAGTGCTAACACATTTCAACTTCCCATCTTGATCCTTGAATGTGCACCTCCTACCAGCCAGTTGCTGAGAATTCTGATCAGACGGGTTAGGAAATCCGATCACTTGGAACAAGTTCCCACTAGCCGGATTGACCACGCTACCATCCATGCTCAAAGATGACATAAACGACCCGTTTGAGGACCCGGTGTGTGTGCCACTACTTGGCCCACCACTTGAACACATATCAGCATGATACTTCATCTTTTGCTGTTGGTGAAAATGCATCATTTGCATTTCACTTAGCCTTGGAAATTGGACGGTGTGCTGTGGTGGGTTTTTTTGTGCAATTTCAGATGAAGGAGGCTTGATGGACAACCTGGTATCAATCCCAGGATTGTTAAGAAAGATGTTGTGTGTGATCTGGGTTGTTTTCTTAGATTTTGGGTCAATTTCAGAACCTGGGTTCTGAGGATAAGCAGCTGGGAGTAATTGGAGAGGATTTTTGGCTGAAGGGTTTGGATGACAATGAGGGGTTTCTAACTCTAAGAGATTTCTTTTAGGCAGAACAGGTAAGCTTGAAACTCTCAATCTTCTAGCTCTTGCAGAAGCAAACCTATTGTCAAGAAGGGAAACAACTCTCCTGAACTTAACAACAGATTCATCAGCTTCTGTGGTTAGATTTCTAGAAAAGACTTGATCTTGTGGTTTTTGCTGGGTCTGTTGACCCAGAAGAGTTAGTACTCTATGGCCACTCTCCACAGCCACTTTCACGGCCACTTCCACGTTCTCCGTATCCATTTTTTACCTCCTGGTCAGTAAAAAGGAAAGCTTTTTACAAAAAGGCTAAACAAAATCACTTCCCCAGACCCAGAAAAAATAAAGCTTTGGGTTTTCAAAGTGAGCACTTACCTGAGCTGATGAAAAAGGCTCAAAATCAAAAACCCAGTTGAAGAGGAGAAAGTGCTTGAAACCAGAGCTGAAACGACTCGTTTCAAATGTGTAGAACCCTAGAGAAGATCATCCTGTTTTGGGGGGCGCAGAATTTTGAAGGGAGCGAAGCTGTAGGGGAATAAAACCTGTGTGAAATGGGTGTGAAGAAGAAAAGCAGACAAGGCATGGCTTTTAATTAGAATAAGTGGGCTGTGTTTTCAAAGGGCAAAAGGAATTCTGCTCGGTGGGGGAAACCCCGAAACAGGAGAGAAGGAAAGGGCAGCCATTGGAGAAAGAGAAATGCAAACAGAAAGGAGAGAGATAGAGGGAAAGAGAGAGTGGAGTGCAGAAGATGGCAGAGGTTATTTGTAGGGGAACGAAAACAGAGACTTGAGAGAGAGGCCTCGCTCAAAGATACCAATGCCCCTGGGTGGGCCACTCCAACAACAAACCTCCTGCATTTTTTATATTTGTTCGTGGTGAGTAAGTTTAACATAGCGATAAATAACATGGGTTTTGGTATTGTCCACCGGACATATATCATAGACCTACTAAATAAAAAAATTAAATTTTAAAGAAAAAATAGTGATTTCATCATCAAAAATATTTATAATTTATAACTTATTTGATATTTCTAATATTAACATTTTATAATGTACTTTTAGTATATATATAATAGAAAAATTCAAATACACTTCATACCTTTTGTAGTTCTATTAACAAGTCACCCGGTGTGAATTCTATGTTATGAATGATATCTTCTTCTATGAAATAAGTTACTTTAATAATATTTCATAAAATGAAAAATATAGTGCTTTATAAAAATTAAGCAAATAAGAAACTCTATTTTATGTTCGGACACTTGATTTGACGGTTAAGTCTTTAGGATAAAATCTCAAGTTTACCGTTTCGAATCTCATAGCAAGAGTTTATCCTTTCTTTTCTATCCCACCGAATGCTCTAGATCAAGCTCAATTACAACTTGACTTACCCCAATCCTTATCCTTATAAAAAAAAATAATCTACTTTTATTACAGCAAATGATATTAGTATTTTAGGTCATGAAACAACAACGGGAACACGTCTTATGTGTAGCATAAATAAGAGAAATTAGGAAATGAGGAGCATAGTTGTTCGAAGAAAATTATGATTTGTCACTCTCATCATTAAGATGTCTTGAATATATTTGTCCTTGATTGGAACTCGGCAGGGTTTCAGAGACGGAGCCCCCGACAACAACAGGGGTCCGTTGACTGTGCCTCTGGTGGGGTTTTGGGGGACATCATTCACCCGCCCAAACGATATACTATATCTTTTTGTGTTGGGTCTATCGTAATCTATTTGCGACCTGCTAGCTATCTTGTAGAGTTTCTTGAATATCTATACATACTTATAAAATGCTTCATAATGTACGTGTAATCCCAATTCAGTCACCTAATGACATGTTGTTTCTTTGCCAATCATCATAACTATATACTAAAGCGGAGATTAGATTTAATATTTAGCCCGACATGTGGCACTTCTTCATTGGACCGCGTCACCCATCTTTAATAAAACAATTCAATTTATTTGATTGGTTGACATTTCATTGTAGACCCCACATTAGATTTTTTTTTATCTACTAATTCCCATTGTAATTAATTAAAATTTAATAAAACAAACTACCGTATGCTATATAATTTTTCTAAAAAAAACAAATCCTACCTTACCAAATCTATTAGTAGTACCGTATGCTATTGTCATAGAAGCTATTAACCGAAAAATCTATCTAACACTTTCTACCAAAAAAAAATCTATCTAACACCAAATCTATCTAATATACCACGGTACGTTACAATTTGTTTTTGTCAATATACTTTTCATAAGTATCATTTGTACTTTCTTTGTATATATATATTATTACTACTAGATAAGTATTTTTTGTTTTTTTTTCTACACGGTAAATGTGTTGCTTTTATGAAAAAATGCTTATTTGCAAAGTTTGAAAATGCGGTAGTTCGATGAGATCAAACCTCGAGCAATAAAAGATATTTATTTAGTTGGTGAGTACGTTCAACTTTACTTAATTTGATATTTTTCATATTTTTATATATAGTCTTATATATTGAATTTATACGTGCAAATGTTATTGGCTACATATCAGGAATTGGTAATATTGTTGAATAGAGGGTTTATTATGATAATAAATTACATCCAAAAATTGACACTCATCTAAAAAACATTCGGTATGTAGTTGTAACTTACTTTATTTTAACACTAAGTCTTTTTTTATCTACTTTCTTATGTTAATTACAAAATTATATTTTTAAAGAAAATAAGGATATTTCCTGCTATTTGTATTAGGAAAAACCATATTATATTATACTATAAAACATACCAACATATTATATACTAGATTTTATATATACAAAAACACCACGGTACTGCCACTAATGGATATAACTAAGAGCCTAACACAACGTTAGTGAATCTAATTTAAATTATTTGCCCGGCCGCACGAGTTGGGCAAGGTCGGGATTTTTCATATAGGTCGTTGTGTGAGGGGCACGTGACATGTATTGAGGCTTTTATTGAACTTTAAAAAAAAAAGGAGTGTTACGTAGTCAGCAAGGTCTACCTGGATAACTCTTATGAGGCTTTTCTCTTTTCTTGTAGATTTTTCTCATGTTAAGGACGAAAATGCAGTTGAGTTCCGTAGGTGATAGATAGATAAGACACACAAGGCAAACAATCAAAATAATAAATAAATTTATAGATGCTGCCGGTGAAGTTTTGGGGTAACACTCGACACTCATGTACATGTACTCTAAAATCTTCCTGAACAGTATTCAAATTGGTTGTTGTTTTGCTTCCATTTTTTTAATGGCCTATCTGAATATTTTTATAGCGTTTATACACTGTCCATACACTTAACTCTTTTTACTTTAAGTTTGGGATGAAGATACTATACACATGACACTACGTTGGACAAATAATGTATGAATGTGTAAGATATAATGTACCGATTTTATGATTTATGATTTGCAAGGAACTCGTATTTGGCGGTACATTCTATGCATATATATAACCCAATCAATAAGAACTAGAAACTTAATAAACCATTTAAAAAAACTAATAAATCGGTTTACACGATCAACTCAGTCCAAATTTAAGATGAGTGATGAGACTTGAATTTTACTCGTAACTCATTAGAACAACAAAGGGATATAAGTATATAACATCTCACCATTCTCTCATTATTTAAACAAGAATATATATTCACAAAAAAGGAGCTAATATATATAATCGTCATCCATTTTTGTTACATGAAAATCTATACTGTCTATAGTATAAAGCGGAAACAAAGTCATCACAAAAAATTACGCCACGTGTCATATCTTTAATAAAATCATCAACCGGGCCCTTGCGTATATTAAAAAACAATAATCACAATAGAAAGATAAATATATATGATTTGATAAAAATAACCAGCTGGACTCTCCTCTATATAAATTAGGTAGTTAGAATCTCATATAATCGTACAAATTGCCGAAAATTATGAATCACCCCGAAAATTATGAATTATCCCTTACCAAGAATTAGTTGTAATTTCCAGATAAATATTATTAATTAATAAAACATGATATTTATCGTAAAATAATTTTTGAACAAATCCAACTTATTTATATTATGAGTTAATTTACTATTGGTGAAAAAAATACTAATTATAATACGAAGATACATGTATATATATGATCTTATATTTTTAAAGTGATTATTGACATTACATATCTAATTAAATTGAGTTTATAATCACATTACTTGTACATGGTACGGGGGTTAAACTAGTTTCATTTTACTCGTACATTATTTGTTACACCAGCTAGTATATATTATAAAAAATATAATCCACGAGATATGCGTACATGAGTTACAATATTCTCTCGACCAGATTCAATAGCGTGGGTTGTGCAAGTTGGGGGTGGGATTTATCATGCGCCCAACATCTTTTTATTTCCCTTCGTCAACCGTACACTGGACGTCGGATTACCCGCAATCCAAGTAGCCGTTACGAAGATGGACGTGCAGGATTGCGCCACGTGGCGTGTGCATACTATATTATGCAGTGCATGGCGTGGTCGATCTCTAGTTGTTGGACACTTTGCTTTGCTTTGGTCTGAAAACCGGTTGACCTGGGGACGGGGACGCAAGTTTGGCCTCCGATCAAATGCTTTGGGCCTTGTTTGGTAGCGAGCCAATAATTGCGGGGCCCGCCAGCCCCAGTCTCAGTCGTATACAGTTGACCAGGCGGGCAGAGATTCTCTTGCCGTTTTCGTTCCAAACAATGCCTTACGAGGGAATAGCGCTCCTTTGCCTTTGCCGGCCATGTCTAGTGATTTACCCTTGGTGAAAACACAAGACATTTCACCATCTAGCCCGGGTACCCTACAAAACACATAAAAATATCGTTGTCAATAGACAACGAGATCTATCGTTGAAGCAATCAAGATTGCCACGGATTTAGGCCAAGCCCGACAATGCGAAAGGACTTTGCCGAACTGAATCCATGTGTAGGACCGAGCAAAGCATATGCGTTTGAGTCAAAAAGTTAGGGACGATTACGATTGGATCGGAACCAAAAAATTAGACTAAACCGAAACCGATGGTGTTTAATTCGATCATCGGTTCAATAAATTTCAGGATCTCGGTTCGATTCAAATGCTTCAAAGAAAATCCTTATATTTATCTAAAAATGAAAAAAAAAACAAATCGTAATTAAACCGAACCAAATCTTTTCTAGGTGGTTTTGATTCACCAAATTCAAGAATTTTGGTCCGGTTCGATTCGAGTTCAGACAAATGTTGAGCCCTATATAAGTTTGAAACTGGTTTGATAAATTGTCCATGTAAATTGTGATTTTACATGAATTCTCTCTCAAGTAGAGTTCCATGAGGTAAAAAGAACCGTGAATTCGTGATACATTGTGATTTAGCATTAAGCTATGAGCTCAACGTAGCAATGAGATAATATATTGATCAAAATCTAACCAACTTCATTTGTATAGTTGTAATAATTGGATCCCATTCAACTTAGTGCATGTCATGTCATGGTCTCTATATATATGGACAAAACTAAGAAATGTTAAATTGTTCGTATATATGCTACGGAGTACTTCTTTTCTTTACACACATGAAGTTAGCTTTTTAAGAGTGGTCTCGTACTTGCTCGTACGATATATTAAGAACCCAAAAATTAACAATAGATATTGTATTTGCGCGTAAACAAATTAATTAACGCAGGATTAATGTTGTGGCGTGGCAACGTTTACAAATAGTAATGACGCCTCTAGCAAAATTTAAAAGTACTTCTTTTTGATCGATGCAAATTTTAAAAGTACTACGGACTACGGAGTATTTATAATCTCCTAAATTTAATATCTTATCCCCTTCTAAAACTATCAATTAACAATATACTATGATTTTAGTGAAAACTCAAATTTTATTCAGGTCAATTAAACAAATGATGAACCTCCCAGATATTAACGTTCTCATGAAAAGTGGAGACCGATCGAGTATCCGTAGCACCCAATAAGAGTGAAGATTGATGGCAATCTACCCATCAACAATTAGCGCGCAATTGCACTCCCACTCATGCAACAGTCCATTACTAAGGTGAAGCCAATCTTATCTCATTGTAAAATATTAAGGCTTTTTTAAAATATCTTGTTAGGTCTTAAAGAGGGTTGCTTGCTTGTAATTCTTTTTTCTTTTATATGACGTGTTAATATGTCTGGACTTTGAATCACATACTCTAATCTGAATTTTTTCTTTCATAATAATAGATTGTTCTCTGCCCGTCGTAGCTAACACATCGTTACCGAACCAAGTAAATCTCTGTGTCGATCTTTTTTATTGTTCTCGTTTGATCTCTCGTTACAACATGACGAGACACTATGTTTCAATAACGAATTTCGAACTCATGATCTAATCGACAAAGACTATGAACCATGTAAATCTCTGTGTCGTTCATTTTTTATTGTTCTTGTTCGATCTCTCGTTACAACATGACGAGGGCTGAACATCGAACCGACAAAACCGAAGATTTTAGCCGAACCGACCCGAACTGAACCGAAAAGATTCGATTCGATTCGGTTTTCGGTCCCCTGATTTCAGAAATATCGGTTTTGGTTCGATTTTTTCAGTTCGGTTAAACCGAATTTAAAAAAAAAACATTCTATTTTTATTAGGGTTGAGACGTGTTGAGTTGAGACTTCAATTTCTTTGATGTTCAGTGCGCCGCTACTCAACTTTCTCCCTCCCTCTGACTCCCCTCGTAGCCCTCCCGGAGTCTCCTCGGGACGACGGGACCTAGGCTAGCCGGCTCCGCTTCTCTAGAGTCCATAGTCCAGTCCTTTTCCCGGCAGGTGGCGGGCGGTGTCAGACCTCCCACTTTTCCCGGCTCCTCGTCGCTGCCCTCGTGCGTCGTCTCCGGCCACCTCGCGCGTCGTCGCTGTCCACTCGCCCTCGTCCAATTCGGGCTTCGTCGAGACGGAACAGTTCGGGCTTCGTCGTCCACTCATGCCCTCCTCCTCTACTTCTCTGATCTCTAGCCCTCTTGCCCTTGTACAGTTGTACTGATTTATGATGGCTTGCATTTAGTTCATATTTAGAGTGCATATTAGTTCATGTTTCATTTGGTTTCGGTTTACTTTTCTCTCTTTTAAGTTAGCTTTTTAGTTGTTTTTGGTTTAGTGTCTTCGTTCGGACTCTACGCCTTGTTTGTGTGTTTTCAGGTGAAAATGGAAGAAATTTGGCGATGGGAGATCAAGAGGAATCAAGGAGGCGATGAGAGCTCGACGACGGAGTCAAGAAGAGGCCGAGAAGACGCCAAAAGAAGCGAACCAAAAGCCGATCAAGACGAGAGCAAGACGTCGAAGCAAGGAAGCCAAATCGGGCCTCCAGGCTCCGACCCGGCCGGGTCACAGCCCGGGTTGCCGGTTCTTGCAAAAACCGACCAAAGTGCAAAAATCAGGCCCCGACCCGGCCGGGTCACGGCCAGGGTCGTGGCCGGGGTCGGGGCTTTTCTTCGCGTTTGTGTGCGTTTGACCCTCCATTGTCGGACCCGGCCGGGTCACGGCCCGGGTCACGCGACGGCGCCCCTCTTTTCCTCTTTTATCCCTCTTTTCCTTTTAGGGTTGTATAAATACCTCTCCTTCCCCTTGGAAGACAATCTCTTTTCCCCCTTTTGGGGACTTTTTCCCATTTTAGGACCTCTATGGTGTTCTTGAGAGATTGAAGGATTTTGTTGGAGATTGGTGCCTTTTCAATCAATACAATGTTTGTTGGTACGGATTTCCTCATCTCTTCTTCTTTTCTCTTGTTCTCCATGGATTGCTAAATTCCCAAATCCTAGGGTTTGGGGAAAACCCTATGGATTCTAGGTAGTGCTTTGAAATGCTTGCTTGAATTGAGATTTAAATTGTGGTTTGTGTCAATCCTATGTGCCTAATGCCAAATTGATTGTGATTTGAGACTTGTTGATGATTAGAACCAAGAGGTTAGGTTGTCAATAGGGAGATAGGTTAGGGGTTTGTGTTGAGAGACCTCTTCCCTAACTTGAACTATAGGATTGATTGATTGATTTCCCTTTGAAATGAGAATTGATTTGGGAACTCATGAGAGGTTGACCTACCGATAGAGGGTTGAGTTAGACAAGCTCACTCAAGCCACGACGGTGGATGAGGGCTTGAGCCGATTGAGCCCCTATTGAGCCTAAAGGGCCTAGTCTTGGATCAAGCCACGAAAGTGGATGATTATCATATTCTAGGTACGATTTGTTTGATTCAATAGGATTAGACAATGATTCTAGGTAGATGCCTCCAAACCATGATTTGATCTAGATTCTTGTATGCTTTCAAAGTGTTGCTTAGATCCATAGCGTGAGTACTTAGACTCTAGGATTGCTTTTTCCCTTATTCATATTTGCATCATCTTGTTGCTTGTTCTCTTTGTTTGCTAGTTGATTAATTTAAGTGTTTTCCATCCTTTGTTGCCTCATATTTGCCTAGCTACTTCGATTGTCGGT
Organism: Polygonum maritimum; assembly: GCA_963924305.1. Classification (NCBI taxonomy): domain Eukaryota; kingdom Viridiplantae; phylum Streptophyta; class Magnoliopsida; order Caryophyllales; family Polygonaceae; genus Polygonum; species Polygonum maritimum. Next base: position 27,420,481 of record OZ002736.1, read on the forward strand.
TCACCAACTCTACTAAAGTCCTAGAGTTCGACACCTTGGTACTACGCGACCCGTACACTTGCGGTATTGGTCTAGTAGCCTATCAATTTACAGATCTAATGGCAGATTGGTACTTGAACAAAAGAGTGAAAGTGTATTGTCGTATTGAGGGATTTGCATTTGATCGAACATGTCGTTTTGCTCATTTTGTATAAAAACCGACCCGTCCAAACCCGAAACTGAATTGAACCGAACTCGGTTCGGTTTTCGGTTCACAATTTTCCAGAATCTCGGTTTCAGTTCGGTTCGGTTTTGGTCGGTTCGGTTTTGAACCAATGCACATCCCTAGCTAGACGAGACACTATGCTTCAATAACGAATTTCGAACTCATGATCTAATTGACAAACACAATGAACCACGTAAATCTCTGTATCAATCTTTTTTACTGTTTTCGTTCGATCTCTCGTTACAGTATGATGAGACACTATGTTTCAATAACGAATTTCGAACTCATGATCTATTTAACAAAGACTATGAACCAAGTAAATTGCCTAAGTTTGTTACAAACCTCCCTGTTTGTAACGCTCGTTGGTATGATATAGACCTCAAACCATCACTAAATCTGTGGATGTACAACAGTACTTGATGTTAAATTAATGATTCCCTGAAACTATCGTTTTCTTATTGTTAATGTGCCTTAAATTAATAATTGTACCTAGGGTTTCTTAAGTCACTATATAAGCTCTCGAAATACCTAGATCTCTGTATTCCGAATTCAGTCTTCCATAATAATGTACGGTTTCTCTGCCCGTGGACGTAGGTAACACACCGTTACCGAACCACGTAAATCTGTGTGTCGCTCTTGCTTTATTGTTCTCGTTCGATCTCTCGTTACTACAAAGTGGTATCAGAGCCGATGGTTCGGCATTAGACATCAGTTGCACTGGGCTGGGTGGTGGTTCGGTGCATATCAGGTTCGGGCTTGTGACGGATTCACAAGGTGAAGGGGGGATTTGTTGGGTCAATTGTGAATCCCACATCGGGAATTCAAGAGATCTAAGCCTAACATATAAATAGATGGGCTACTCCTCCTATTGCCAATTGATTTTGGGATGGAACCCTACAGGTTATGTGTTGAGCTTGGTGGCTGAGGCCGATTCTAGTTGTCTCCCCATAACACTTACAATGAGACTCGAAATTCGAACTCATGGGGTGCAACCATACTCGTGGGCTAGTAGTCACAAACAAATGTCATAGTTCACCGCTACTAGGCTTGACCTTAGAGCACCAGAATGACAGAATCTTTTATGATCGTATGTAAATCAAGGTCATAATTTTTTTTTGGTCAAATAAATCAATGGCATAATAGAAGACCTAAACACCAGCCGCCATCGAACACAAATGGTGCATTAGCATGACTGCATATATTCATCCAACCAAGAGATACACCTTGTTGTAAAGATAGATGTACAAGCCTATGTACATAAAGCCCATGTACACGAAGAGGCCACCATTGGATCAAATATATGTGCAAAATTTGGAACAAAGAAACTTTTTCCTTCAGCACGGAATATTTTCTATCACCACAATTTTCAAAAAAAAAAAAACATGTAGCCGGTTTCTTCTTTTCTCTTCGAAAATAGCAGTCCATTAATTCTTTCCAAATTAAAAACGAAAGAAGAACTCCTTTTTCCTTTTCCCGCCTCTTTTCCTTCCCAGTTTTGTCTCTCATCTTCCTACTCCAAATCAGTTCGCAACACAATGCCTCTAGAAAGTTTGCATAACGGAGCAAGCTACGGCCTGAGCCCAATGCCTCAATTTGGTCTTCACTTGCTGAGGATCATCCCCTGCCAACAATCAATCGATTTCAAAATTTGAAATGTGAAACGGATTTTCCAGATCTGGAGAATGAAAACGGAAATCGAAGATAGAGAGAGGAGGAACCGAGGAAGGGTTCACCTGGACTGCAGATCCGCCATGAATCGTCGTTCTGAGGTCCGTCGGGGGAGGTCGCCTGAGGCGTCGACACCGGACTCGGCAGAACTCGCCGGTTGACGGCGAAGTACAGATCCAACGCCGGCAAGGTATTGGACAGCCTCTGGCCGCCTTCCTCGTTGAAACCAAACCCTAGCTCAATGGATCCCTTCAATTCGTGCCAATCGGCGTCCGTCAGCCTCCCTCCGTCGGCCGCCTGAGAAGGCGCGATGTCCGCCACGCCGGAGATGCTGTTCCTCCGCCTCTCCCGGCGCTGGACCTGCCTCTTCCGCCTCTCCCAGGCCACGTCACGCGTCTTCTCCGACATCGAGAGCTGCTTCGTCAGCCTCTTGTTTGTGCTCTTCCCGCTCACCAGGCTCTCCAGCTCCGCCTCCTCCTCCGTCGTCACCGCCTTCTTTTCCGGCAACGGCGGGGGAGCCGGAATCGGACGATTCGGTCGGGGCGAACGCGCTGTTGTGCGCCGTGATGGTGACGGTAGGGGCGCCGGAGAGGAGGACGGCGATGAAATTGCGTTGTTGCCGTAGAATGCTTCCATTCCTCTGCATCTTGGATCCACCGGGATGGTTAGCCCTAATTTGTTTCTGTTCTTAGGAGGCATAGTCTCTGGTTAATGCTGGGCTTGTGTGATTGAATTAGGAAGGGATTTGCAGGTTGAAGGCGAAGGGATTTGCCGGCGACGGCGATAGCCAAGGGTCGGCGCAATTGCCCTGGCCAACGCCGCCGGGAAGCTTCTACACTATCTTTGGGGTATTTCTAAAGGTGAATATTTACGCCGGTAAATTTGTTTTTTTTTTTTTGAAAAATTATTATTTTGTTTTTAGTTTGAATTTTTTTAAGACTTAAAAAAAACAAAATGGATTTTCAAAAAAAAAAAACAGAAATGGGATAGAAGGGGAAAAAAGAGGGAAAATGAAAAACCAGCCAAACTAATGAGAGAAATTTGGGAGGAATATAAGTTCAGACGAGGGTTGTTGGGCTGGCGCCCCGGCTGTCACGGCCGTCCACCAAAAGACGGTGTTGCTTTTCTGTCTTTGCCGTTCATTTTGCACAACTGTATTTTTCATGTTCATTTTTTGTTTGTTGTTTTTGGGGAAAGTTAGATTATAGGAAGGGAAAATATAGCTAGAACCCCTTTTTGAGGGTCTTAATGGGGAACAAGAACAGGATCATCTTGGCTCTCATCAAGATAGTACTCAAAAAGAGATTGCCTGTGCTTCTGATTACAAGCATATTGACAGACAAACTACATACTTTGTTTTGGTCAAGACAAACTACATACTTTGTTGAGCTTGCCTAAAGCCAATGTTTGTGAGGTGTGTGGCTGAAGTGACAATGAGGTGAAATTAACTAGTTGCCAAGGAAACCATCAACCAATAAGAGAAGCAAAAAAGGCACATCAAAGAGATAGTTGGGAACTAGCTCACGAAAGTACTATGTAACCGAGTCAAATTTTCTATCCCCTCAACACATCCCACAACAATAACCATTAACTCAACCAAAACAACAGCGTCAACTTCACACCGCAAATTGCATCTTGACAAATTTCGTGCTATGACATTTTTATCCTCTGAATGAACACTTTTCATGGGCTCAATCCGGCCCATATCTTCCGGCCCACCAATCGCTTTGCCGACTCAAATCCACTTCCCCCCGTTTCTCCATCCGCCATTGCTGTTCGCTAATCGCTACTTACCACTTCACCAATCGGTCAAATACTCTATAGATCTACTCCAATGTCGGCCAAATCTCCGATCATCCATAGCGGCGCAATCCCGACGGCCAATTCCCCCGAATCCTCGGCCTCGGACCCCTTCGTCTCCCGCTTCGCCCGCCAATCCCAAACGCTTACCCACACGCTCCGGCCATGGCGGGAGCTCTTCTCCTTCTCATCCCTCTCCCTCCCAATCGGATACCGAGACGCCATGTCTCGAATCCGTCGAAACCTAAAATACTACCGCTTCAACCACGCGCTCATCGTTCTCTTCGCCGTCTTCCTCTCCCTCCTATGGCACCCGATCTCCATGATTGTCTTCCTCGCCGTGTTCGCTCTCTGGCTCTTCCTCTATTTCTCTCGCGACGAGCCGATCGCGGTCTTCGGCCGCGAAATCGATGACCGGATTGTGCTCCTAGGGCTCGGTGTCTTGACCGTGTTGGTTCTTGTGCTCACACACGTAGGGTTGAACTTGTTGATCGCTCTGGCGGTCGGTGTCTTCGTTGTCGGATTGCTCGCCGCCTTCCGGAGCTGCGATGATCAGTTCTTGGATGTTGATGAGGTCACCGACGGTGGCGCTCTCGCCGGCGAAGGTTTGGTCTCGTTTGGCGGTGGTGCCCGGCCGATGAGGTCCTATGGAAGGGCTGCTGTTTGAGTGGTTTTCAGTTGATTGGTTGTCAACATTAGGGTTTGAGACTGACTTTGTAGTTTGCTGAATCGGTTCTTTCTGATGTGAATGCCTGATTCTGTTGCATAAGATGATGTGCTTCTGATCAATGTGAGTCTAGGGTTTAGCTAGCTAGGGTTGGCTGAGTTTGGGGGTGAGCTAGGTTGTTCACTGTTCCGATTTGTAAATGAATGTTGAGAAATCTGTAAACTATGCAGGCTTTTCATATGCAATGATAATGCAATTGTTTTAACTGTATGAAGAAGGTTTGTTTCTCGCAAGTTTGTAGTTGAATGGTGTATTATCCCCCAATGTGTACTGGATTTGGATCAACTTTGGATCAACTTTGGACACTTGTTATGCAATTTTGAGTGTATGGTGTTGTTACTATCTATATCTTTGACAGGGAATAGATTTGCAGATATGTTGCATGTCATTTAGGATGAGTTCATGAGCCCTTGGTTTCTCTTGGACAAGATCTTGCGAAGGTCTCAAAAATTAATCCAAGCACCTGCTCAAGATAACGTCAATCTTTCCAATAACAGGATACTAAAATTCTCATGTTTAAGATGGATTTAGGTGGCAAGTGGAATGATTCCCCATGCGAACTAAATGGGGCATTTGGCATGTAAAGTCAAGTCAATAAGCTGGCTGAAGCAGATAGGCTATGAACATAATCTAAAACTAATCTAAAACTAGCAATTAAGCTATAGGAAGAGTTATTACCAATACTTGTAAATGGCAGCTAGCTTGTAGGAGTTGTAGTTTAATAAGCTAATGGCCCAAGCTATTAGAGAAGCGTAAGTTATACATCAATACAAGCTATGCTAAAATAGCTATACAATGTCAACTCTGCAACATGCAAAGGACTGCTGAGAAAGGGGGAAATGTATATATTTATAGAGCAAAAAAAAAGCATCAATATAAATTTCCTACTAGTACTGACAGAATTGCGAATTTCTGCAACAACAAGATTTATCCTTTTGGTGAAACGTGATTCTTACCTGGAGAATCCTAAAAGATACAAACAGTTATGCCGGGATATTATTGATATTCCCCACCTTAGTTGAGGCTTAAGGGAAAATCGGAGCAGTTTCTCTTACCTGTTGCTTTATTACCAATGGCTGCTGAACGGAGGCTTCAACGGGCGGTTGCTGAACGGAGGCTTCAACGGGCGGCTGCTGTACGGAGGCTTCAATGGGCGGTTGCTGAACGGGGGCTTCAACGCACGGCTGCTGAACGGGCGGCTGCTGAACGGGGGCTTTAACGGGCGGTTGCTGAACGAAGGCTTGAGGCGGCGGTTGCTGGACGGAGGCTTGAATCGGCGGTTGTTGGACGGAGGCTTGAATCGGAGGTTGCTGGACGGAGGTTAGGACCGGTGGTTGATGAGCCGAGCCTTCAACCTGCGTCACCTTCCTGGAATAAGTCAGCACCATGACAAAGTCCTTCCCGGAGCTGCCCACTCTTGTCTTCACACGTCTTGAGGCAGATACATTTCTAAGCCATGTCTCTAAAAGGCCACGGAGCTGAAGACTGGGAAGTACGGCTTGGCCTTGGCACATTATTTGCACCTGGAACAACAATGGCCGTTAGATTCTGCATTTCTACTACACATATCAATATATGAACCAAGAGTGAAGGTTACCTCATCTGCACTGGCAAGTTCAAGCTTGTTTGCGACATACTTTTGAATGGATGAAACTGGCATATCTCCGTTTCTGCAGAAACAGAATTAGAGCAGAAACAGACAGTTAATTCCAACAATGTTAGTCTAACTCTGATTCATTTTCAACGCCAGTGGGCCACGGCTAGGAAGCAAACAGGTAAGGTTCAAAATCAAATTCTGACCATGACAAGTAGATTATTTAATCAAATTCTGGCCACGGCTGCATAAAGATAACTTTATTTTCAACATGAAAGGCTTGCGATTACATTCAACTACATCTAACTTAATCCTTTGTAAGCACAAGTAACTAGACTCGGTCCCATCAGATTCAAACATATCTATGGAATCAAAAGATGAAGCAACTAAAGTTTTGCCAGACAAGCACTATGTTCTAAACACTTGCAACCAAGGGCATTTTATTCATCACTCTCTTAACTATACTAGATTATATATCTCAAATCAACAAAAAAAAAACTACAGACTAAATGTGAACTGCATCCGTACTAAGTATATGTTCTGTGCGCCATATAAAAAAGAGAAACATATAGGCAAGACTACAGGTGCACAAAAGTTCAACACTCACTTTATTCTCAAAAAACCAGAAGATATTTGAGGCAAGGGAGCAGCTCCTTCTCTGAAATTCAAGGAAACAGTGTTAGAACACAACATAGGAGCAGAGGCATTTAGCAAAACCTAACAATACTTATGTAGCAATAAAGAGTAGTCTCTTACTGGTCTTCTGAAGCAACTAATGAGAACCAAATGGGTACATTCTGCCGGTTGTGTCTCATGCCATCAACCACGAGCTTTGGTGAGTTGGACGAATCCCCAGATGCAGCTGCTGCTTTTCGGTTTGGCTGGCGCATCCTTTTACGCTTTGCTTGTTGGGCTTCTCCCCTGTGTCCATCTTCCACAGTATTAGCATCTTGGGCAGGATCTGGCACGCCTTTGACCTGAGATGGCCCTAATGAATTAGACTTTGAAAACTTGTTTCGGTTTGCAGCTTCAACAAGACAATTCAAGGGCTTCCACGATTCAACCTTCCTATTTACATTGCTGTTTCCAGCATCTTCCGTAGAAATCTGATTGTTGGAAGACTTGGAAGAATGTGCCTGAAGTCATGGAGATTAATCACTCAACTCCCTAACACTAACTGCATATCTAACTGCTACATAACTATAAATAAACTTCTCCCTCCTTACCAGCTTCTTATTTTTTACAACTTTGTTTTTGGTCTCAGGAGAGCTTGTTTCGTCTGCATCATCTTCCACCAAATCTTCTTTACTGGGATGCTCTTCAGTAGAAGGACTTGATGATTTAGGAGTAGACGACTTTCTCATGGAAACTCTCCTCCTCCTTCCAGTTGTACCAGCCTGTGCTGATACTCTAGGTGCACTGACAACCAATGATGACAATGACCTCTCCTTCCTTTTAGCTGGATGTGGCACTGAAGGTGTAGCTTCAGGAGGATCAGCCATGCTTCTCTTAATGGGAAAAATCTTAGCCCTAATATCCTGCAAATTGTGGTCAGGCCTGCAACATGTGAAAGAGTTAGCATGCAAGCATTTACTTTTGAAGCCTACAAACTCAGTAGAAGATATGAATATCATAGTTCATTAAAACAGATGATGGAGAGTTGCAAAAAATTTGTTAAGTTTGGTGGCAATTTTCCCCAGCAAGGATGTAACAGACCTGAGTTTATCCACAGGATCACCACCGAGATTGATGTCACACACAGGGCATGTATCACATTCATCATCCGAGAGCTTCTCATATATACACTTCCTGCAGACTTTATATTTCAAGGCTATGAGATCAATACTAATGAACATTATGTTTGCTGAATTGTAGAGTAAAGCTTTAAACATTATGCATGAACATTATGTTCACTGAATTATAGTGTAAAGCTTAAACATTATGCATGAACATTATATTTGCTATGCACGTTTCTTCCCCTATATCTTCAAATAGCACAAGAAGTTTACAAACTTGTAACTCAGATATAAAATATAGAAAAATGTATGAAAATTTTGAATTATCAACAGATGCGGATAAGATATGCAGGAAATGCTTCATGCATGTTACAGAGTTCACAAATATAGCTCACATGAATTCCATCAGTAGCTTGAAAGTAAAAAAAACTAGGAACTTCATACAAACATAATTAAATCAAAACATTCAAAAAGATAGCTTTGACATTTTTACATGAAATTAAATTTCCTAGGACGAGACTAGCATAAGTTGCATTGGTGAGACTAATATACAACCCGTCTGATTGAGATGAGCCAATAGGTCATGAAGCTTTCATATACACAGGTTTTCGTTATCCCTGGTAGGAGAGAATAGTAAACACACAGCCCAACAGCCATGGAAAGAATCAATCTGATATTTGCAGGAAAATCTAAATCACAACCAAAAGACCTCTAGAAGCTGCTCTACTTCGATTTCAATCATAAACTGATCTGGCTTGCAATCCTATGATGTTGAATGAGATTTTCCACATGTAAAACCCTACCTATTCATTCTTACATGCAAATCCAATCTTTAGATCAATTTATAAGTGAAATACCCATGAAGTGTTTGCACTAGCCAAAACAATCCTAAGATATTGAGTGAGATTTTCCACATGCATTACATTTACTATTCATTCTTACATGAAAATCCATTCTCTAGATCAAATTGTAATTTAAATAAATATCGATAAAGTGTTTGAAGTAGCCAAAGCCTTGGATAGAAAGGATTCATTTTTTAATGAGATATTTAGTTCCATGTCATAAAAACTCCTCTTACTGGAGGTGTAGTAAATTACCTTCCTTCATTAGGGTAGTCAAACAAAACAGAAGTTCATTATCCTCTATTAAGACCTTTCCACTAATCTATCAAATAACAAACACACAACTACTAGTCATGGATAGGCTGGACCTGATATTGTTGTAGGAAAACCTAAAACTCAGGTAACAGACTCCAAAAAGCTACGGCCTTCAACTTCCAATACCGCATGGATTTCAAAAATATATGAAAACACAAAAAAGAAATAGCTCAGTATCACTAACTTATCCATGAAATCCCTACACGAAACGAATTTCCAATGAACTAAGTATCAACCATGAATCTCGAACCAATTTATCCAGATATACCACCAATTAACAACACCAGTATGAAGAATCCTGAGCGCGAATTAGACACCCTATCTCCAACACACTCAAATCAAGTCCTCATTCGACCGGAACTCCACATTCAAAAATCAAACAACCAAAACTAAATCCAACTCAAGACATCAGCACAAATAACGAAGCAATTACACTACAGCAACGCCAGACACCTCACAATCGGAAAGAAGCCACAAAATGCAGAAACCTAATCGAGATCAAAAGACTAACGGAGAAAAGGAAGGAGGAGACGTACAGGTATGGAGACAAAGAGAGATGGTTGTGGCCTCCCTGAGAAGCTTGGAGCAAAGAGGACACGTCATGCATGCCACGACGTCGGAACGGCGAACCCTCGCCAGCCGATTCGACATTGCTCGCCGGAGAAATCAGCGCCCCGAGGATTGAGCACGAAAGAGGGAAAGGCCGATACGGATCGCTCGATCTGTGCAATTGAAACGCAAAACGGAGTTAATTAGTAGCAACGATTTGAGAAACCTCGATGGATTGATTGGGGATTTGGATTTGAGCGTGAACGCGAACACACACACAGGAATTCTACGTGAGGAGTGAGTTCGGGGGTTTGGCAAACGGAATTCGTACAACAAAGGAAGAGTTTGGGCTTCTTTTTTTTCGTGAGAGTTGCGAGCTTCGAACCCCAAAAGGAAGGCTTGCGAAGCGAAAGACAGCGGGCCCCGCGGAATGGCGAAGTCACGTTTTATAAATAGAGTACAACTAAGGGACTGTTTGGATAGGCATCCAAACTCTTTTTAAATTTTGTTGTCCCTGTCTCACTTGAAGTTTTGACACGTGTGACTAGTTTTTTATGTGTTTTCCGTGAGAATTATTGTGGCATAGGACCATAGGTTATGTGTCCAAGTCCAATTGTGATCAACTGATCGATGGTAAATTGGTAACAAAAGTAAGTCAATTTAAGTAAGACGAATATTTATGTATCCATTTAATTGTACATTCTACATGTTCATTTGTATGTCTTTCGAGCGGAAGGAATATTGTTTGTTCTCATAAATTGTTATGGTTGGAATACTAAGTTCATAGAAATAAATGTGCTTCACTTGTAAGTTATGATGTGATATGGGTACTTGCAAATTTACAATATCAAGTGAGATTCACCAGTTTCAGCAAATACCATTCTTTCAAACGGTTCAATACAAAGGGCAACTAGAACTAGTGGAGCCCATTGGGCCAATTGAATGCGGCCCAATTAGATGACACCGAAATGCAATTTGCAACAAGTGGGGTTAAGAATTGGGCTTGTTCTCGATCGTCATTATTATTATTGAGAGGTCTCATCTGAAAGTCAATTACAGTATTTTGGTTCGCACAAGTCACAAGTTTATCTCTGTTTGACACCATCCTTAATAAACCCCACGTTTTGCAACCAAAATAAAAGGAGCTATCAAGGTCAAAGCCTCTTTATTACGTGGAACAAACTAGGCCATTACAGCAAGAATAACAGGGATACAAATTGAATCATGACATAAAATACACATTATCAGGTCACTTTCACTATTATCGCATGTCTATTACAAACTTTGGATGACACTTAGCTTACTTTTTAATCCATGTCTTAAAAGAAATAGCACTAAGATATAAAGTTGATTGATTATTTCTTTCATTACTATAAAACCCTATTAAGACTTGATAGCTGGGCATATATTATCACCCTAAGCACACAACATGCGGGAAAATGTACGTACGCTTTTTTTTTGTCGAAGGAAAATGTACGTACGTTAGAGCTCAATACATTAGCACTGATTAAGGAACAATTATTGCACCATGTGGGAGCAAACTAGCTTAATGGGTTGTTTTATAGCACGTACGTACGTGTGTAGAGTAAAAACGACTCATTCTTAATTAGCTTGAGCATTATTACGTTGTTAAATGCACGTATGATGTATTAGCTTCCAAATGCAGATCGAGGTTATCTCGGCGATATATGGAGTAGGGCAGCCCACGGCCAATCGAAGCTGGTAGGTGAGTCGGAGAAAAAGAGAGTTGGAGCGCGCTTGGAGGCGACTGAGAGCGATGAGGAGAAGAAGAAGAAGTTTTTGAGTGGACGACATACGGCTTTTGATTTTTTTTTTAATCCTTTTATTGTATATATGGATCAAAACAATTTTGTATAATTAGGTCATGAAATACGCAAAATATATACAGAAGAAAATCAAAAGATTGCATTAAACTTCATTTACGCATTCAACGGACGAGCTATATATGGCGCGAGCTTGATCGCTTATTACAACTCCTTTCCGGATAATATAATTGTAGCTCCGCGACGGATTGTTTAATTAGTGAAGACATCTTAAGAAGCTCAATTTGTAAGACTGTAAGTGTAATAAGCTAATAATCGAACGGATGGTATTAACTAGATGTATATTTGTAGTTAGAGGTTTGCCATTTTTAATAAGTAATCAGCAAAGACAAAACTCATTACAATTGTAAATCCCGGGTTTTCTGCATTTAAACCAAACAAGTGATCCTGTCACTCTTGTAGCTTACCTCTAGGCCGGGCTTGTACCTACTACCCCTTTTCTAAGGTTACGGGATTTAGTGGTCCTGTCTCGTGCAATGTTTACCAAATATTCAAATTGAATCTCAATTTAAATGCTACTAATAAGTTTCCGTTCTTTCCGATCAAAATGTTAATTAAAGTTTCCGTTCTTTAATATCGAAATGGGTAGTGTAAAATTAGAGACGGTGGAATTCACGGCAAACTTACTTGCTTAATTACGTAGAAGTTTACAGCTTATATATGAGGAGAACTAGGGTTTACATTGTCTAAATTACCCTCCAAGATATAGACTATGTACAAAGATATGCTAAATATCATTATTCTCCCTCAAGTTGGAGCATGCAAATCGAGAATGCCCAACTTGCGAAGTAAATATCCGAATTGGGCCTTGCCAAGAGCCTTGGTAAACATATCTGCAGGCTGCTCAGTCGTTTGAACATAGCTAGTGACAACGGCACCGGACTGAATCAAGTCTCGTACAAAGTGACAACCCACCTCAATGTGTTTAGTACGCTCATGAAACACTGGATTGGACGAGATGTGTAAGGCAACTTGACTATTACAGAACAGTCGCATAGGAGTCGAATGCCGAACACCTAGAGATACAAGTAGAGACTTGAGCCAAATAAGCTCGCAACAGGCGGAGGCCATAGAACGATACTCGGCCTCTGCAGAAGATCGAGACACTGTAACTTGTTTCTTGGTCTTCCAAGAAAGGGGAGAGTTTCCGAGACGGACAAAGAAACCTGTGACAGAACGCCTCGTAAGAGGGCAGGATGCCCAATCAGAATCACAATAAGCCGACAACTAGTGATGGCTAACAGTGCGGGCCGGCCCAGCCCGGCCCGGCCCAGCCCGGGGTCATGGGCCCAAAAAGCCCGGCCCGGCCAGCCCGCAGGCCAAACGGGTCAAGCCCGGGTGGGCCATGGGCTGGGCCCGGGCTGGAGTTTTCCAACCCAGCCCGGCCGGGCTGGTCAACGGGCCAGGAGCCCGGCCCAGCCCAACCCAACCCGGCCCGGCCCGGACCAGCCCGGTGCATATTAATTTTATTTTTGTAAAAATAAAATTAATATGCACCCTATTACTTTTATTTTTGTAAAAATAAAATAAATATACACCCTATTAATTTTATTTTTGTAAAAAATTAAATTAATATGCACTATAATTATTAAAATTAATTAAATAAACCATCAGCCCGGCTCGGCCTGGTAAGTGTGGGCCGGCCCGGGCCGGCACCAGCCCGCTCGGGCCTGTGTAGGCCAGCCCGGCCCGGCCTGTGGCCCAGCCCGTTCCAGCCCGGTAATTTGCCGGGCCGGGCCTGGGCCACAGTTTCTTGGCCCGGCCCAGCCCAGCCCGGCCCGGTTCCATCACTACCGACAACTGTAGATCACTATGAGCTGAAAGCAACAACCCCTGACCAGGATGCGCCTTCAAATAATGAAGTACACGGATTGCAGCTTGCCAATGAGCAGTAGACGGAGACTGCATAAACTGAGCTAAAGTGTGAACGGAATAACAAATATCAGGACGAGTGATCGTGAGATAAATCAACCGACCTATCAAACGACGATACTTATCCGGATGCTCATATAACGGACTCGAAGCAGTAGCAAGCTGATGCTGTTGTTCCATAGGGAACGAGCAGGGCTTAGCAGCCAACAATCCTGTCTCAGTAAGGATATCCAAGGTGTATTTCCGTTGAGATAAAAAAATGCCCGAAGTTGTACGAGCAATTTCTATGCCAAGGAAATACTGAAGATGCCCAAGATCCTTCATGTAAAAACATGCACTAAGATAGGATTTAAAACTAGAGATGAAGGTAGAATCATCACCAGCAATGATCAGATCGTCCACGTAAACCAACACATGCAACGTATGAGACGCCCTCTGAAGTGAGAAGAGCGAGTAGTCAGCACGACTCCGAACAAAACCGAAACGGCGCAAAGCAGATGACAACTTTGCGAACCAGTTACGAGGAGCCTGTCGAAGCCCATACAACGACTTCTTAAGTCGACAAACCTGACCAGATGACGCACCAGAGTATCCAGGAGGAAGTTTCATATACACCTCTTCATCAAGATCACCATGAAGAAAAGCGTTATGAACATCCATCTGATGGAGTTCCCAACCTCGAATAGCTGCAACAGACAGAAAAACTCGGACTGAAACCATCTTAGCTACTGGCGCAAAAGTCTAGAAATAATCAATACCTTCAACCTGACGGTTTCCGAGAACGACGAGACGAGCCTTATAGCGTTCAATGCTACCATCCGAACGGTACTTGATCTTATACACCCACTTGCATCCAATCGGATGCTTTCCGGGAGGAAGCTCCGAGAGAACCCAAGTACCATTACGTTCAAGAGCAGAGATCTCGCTGGCCATAGCCTGTTGCCAAGCCGGATGAGCAGCCGCATCCCTGTAATGAGTCGGCTCACAACCGGCCGTGATAGCAGCCAAGAAGCCATTGTACCGTGGAGAGAACCGGGAACTATCAACAACTGAAGAAACGGGGAACCACGGCCCGAAGCCCATAGAAGAGGAAGGACCCGACCGAACTGTGCTACACACAAAATCACGTAGACGAATCGAAGGTTGTCGGGCACGAGTACTATGGCGAACAACAACCTGATCATCAGCACTGTCACCGGAGTCATCGGTCTGTGGAGGAGTGGAGTTGGACGGAGAGACCGGCGACAAAGGAGGGTTGTCACCGGAACCAGCGTTACCATCATCGTCAGAGGAGGTGTCGACAACAGGAGAGACACTCCCCCTGACATCTGAAGGCACCACATCGTCATACACAACTAGACTGGGAGGCATCGGTTCTGGTAAAGGGGAGGAAGGCGGGTCGGTAAACGGAAAATTTTGCTCATAAAAATCAACATCCCGACTAACAAAGACTGAACCGGTCTCGAGATCAAAGACCCGCCAACCACGTTTCCCAAAGGGATACCCGACGAATATACATTTCCTACTCCTTGAGGCAAACTTATCTCGTTTACGAGGGACTTGCGAAGCATAACACAAGCACCCGAAAGCACGAAAATGAGAGTACGAAGGTGCACGACCATACAATAACTCGTGAGGAGTACGATGTTGTAACAACGGAGTAGGTGTGCGATTAATAAGATACGCAGCCGTTAGCACACATTCGCCCCAAAATTTCAAGGGCAACTGAGCATGAAACCGAAGTGACCTCGCAACATTCAAGAGATGGCGATGTTTCCGTTCGACACGACCATTCTGTTGCGGGGTTTCTACGCACGAGGTCTCAAACAAAATACCATGACTAGAAAAATACGATTTGAGTGGCAGAAATTTTGTACCATTATCGGAACGAACACGTCGAACCTGCATACGAAACTGAGTAAGCACCATAGCACAAAACTGCTCAACTAGACGTACCACCTCGGTTTTGGATGACATCAAATGAACCCAAACAGCCCGAGAATAATCATCAACTATAGTTAAGAAATACGAGGAGCCTGAATGAGAAGGTGTACTGTAAGGCCCCCAAACATCACAATGAATTAACTCAAACAACTCGTCTGCTTTATTCAAACTAACAACAAAAGGAGATCTTGTCTGTTTCGACTTATGACAAACGTCACAAGGTTGCAACTTGTTCACAGTAGAGCTACTAAGCGACAAATCAGAAATAGAAGATAAAACAGATGCCGACGGATGTCCAAGGCGATCGTGCCAAAGACGAGCCGAAGACAAAGACGACACAGCAGACGAGGCACGAGCACCCGAACCAAGAGCCCGTAACCAATAGACACCACCTCGTTGTTCACCCACACCAACCACCAGCCTGGAACTGATTTCTTGTAACACACACCAACGAGAAGTCAACAAGGCTGTACACCGCAGATCACTAGTCAATCGAGCCAGAGACAAAAGATTGCACTGCAGACTTGGCAAATACAAGACATGAGAGTTGCAAAGAACCGAAACTGGCATGGCCTTCTTTTACAGCACTAGCAGAAGAACCATCAGGCAGCACAATGTTTACAGACTCAACAGATACCAGATCCGAAACAATACTAAGATCACAGTCATATGATACGTAGCGCCGGAATCTAGAATCCAAGGAAGAGGAGACGGACCCGACGATGAAGACGCATTCAAGGTCTGACAGAATTGACGCACAAAATTCCACTGCTCGGCGGTGAGATGCTCACCAAAAGCAGCGCGATCAGCAGAAGAAGGGACGGAACTGAAACCAGTAGTGGTACCCGGCTGGACAGCAGCAGCAACTCCGGACGGTGGACGACTAGCGGCGTCGGATTTGACATCCCGACCGGCGCCAGCAGAAAGGTTTTTGCCATCGGTCGACATTGCGGAAGCGAGTAGAGCAAACAAGCAGAATCACTCGGTGGAGGACCGAAAGAAGCGGCGGCGGCCAGAAGAGGGGCGGCGGCGCTAGGGATCGAACACCGAAAAAAAATCGCCTGTGCTCCGATACCATGTAAAATTAGAGACGGTGGAATTCACGGCAAACTTACTTGCTTAATTACGTAGAAGTTTACAGCTTATATATGAGGAGAACTAGGGTTTACATTGTCTAAATTACCCTCCAAGATAATAAACTATGTACAAAGATATGCTAAATATCATTAGGCAGCGTGTTTAGCTAACTGGTCGGGGCGAAATCCTCCAAAATATAGCACTTTTGTACCCTAATGGTCGGACTGGATTCCGCTAGCGTTTTACTTTTTTCACTCTCTGTTACCTGGCTTGCCGAACAAATCCTAAATCGTTAAAAAAATAGTATCTTTGTGCTTAAACTCTAGCCTGCTTAGACAATTTGTGATAAATAATGTAGGTATATAGGAAGAATTTGTTTCTCCCGACAAAAACAAAATGTAGTCGTAACACTAAACCACGTATATAATATAGTCTAATACGGAATAAGACTTAATATCATCAATAATATAGCAATTTGGCAAACTTGACATTGTTTATGCGTATCATGATTCATGGTCATGGGACACATAATGGCAGTAGTGTGTTTAGTTTAGATGCACTCATCTACGTGGCTAGTGTAAATATCTCATATACAGGTTTTGAATATCAACTCGATCATTTAAGTTTCTAAGAATATTATTTACGGTTTTTCGATTCGATACCCATAAATAACATGCCACGATAATAATAGAACAATAATATATCAAACCGCAAGAGGAACAATTTTTACGGTGCGTCAAAACAGGAGAAATAATTTATAAGCAAAGTATGATCAAAAAAATAAATGCGAATCCAATCATATACTGTATGATCATATATCCAGCTTATATATAATTAAACTCAAATACAAATTAGCTGGAAAATATTGTGCCAGCTCGAATCTAGGGTGGGTAGGCAACTGGGCAATTGATTGAACAAACTTCAATAATTCAATGCACGTCTTCAAATTAATGCTATATATACCATACAGCCTTATATACACAGTTCGACATACCCATATGGAGTTATGGACGCTTTGTAACGCCCGCATAAAACGATGAAAGTTTGGAGCCTAATTTAGTCTATTTTCCATAGACAAGCCCTGGCCCGCCTATGTCGACATTACATAAGTTTTATATTCATATGATAAGCATCATTTAAAGATGTGTGTCAATTAATTCATTTAACAAATAGAAGGAGTATGGTTTTGTTGGAAATGCCAAATTGATAAATTAAAGTTAGGTTTAGTAAAAATGTCCCGGATAAGAGGATCATGGTCCACTTGTTGCCAACAAGATCCACAAATCATGCTACTCATTGTGATTTTTTTTAATAAAGTAAATTTAAAAGAATAGTAATAAGTGGAGATCAAAACAATCATGAAAAAGCATCTTGGCTATTAAGAAATGTAAAGTTGAAATTTATTAGTGGGAGGGAATAATAATCATAATAATAATCTCGAGGAATCATTATATTCCCACAAGATAAGCACATGGGGAGCATTCATAATCATCACACATTATATACAATTTCATTCATACTTAAACAAAACCCTAGAAAACTCCAAGCCAAAGTGTATATATATGTGTACGTTCTCTTAATAATACAAGCTTTCTTCATATCTTATATTAAAAATTAAACTAATACAAACACATCTAGACATCCGGTTCGCTCGACCGAACCGGTTTTCAAAACTAAAACTGGCACATATCACGTTCCACACGGGCTTCACGACTTGGCCTTGCATTTTTCGATCGCCCTAGGAGCTGCCATAAGTAAAAATATATGCAAGTATGAGTTATAATGAGCATGTAACACGATGAATAAAATCATTTGATTTGTATCTATGTTGTGCATGTACTAACCAAGTCCAGCAGCTTCCGATCCTTTCATGATTCTTAAACGCTTGCATGATTCGACGAACATCCTGGTATTCCAAAACAAATCAATCGTTACTCACAAGTCGATGATTTACATCGAAACTATATTGGATCGATATTGTTAGTAAGTAAAAAGAACTTACTCCCAAGGAACATCGCCAACGAGCATCCAATCTCCGTCCTTATCTTCGTAGGATGGAACGTACTCGGAATCATTGAGAAAGTCGATCAACTTGCTCTCGGTTATGAAGTCCTTTGTCCCTTGAGATCCACAATTTCCTAAAAATAAGAAAAACAAAACAAAAAGTTATGGATATTCTCTACATATTTATTTGGAATTTACGAGTAAAAAATATTGTAAGGTAATTAATACAGTACTTACCAATGGTAAATGAGCTAAACATTTTGGCAAGTGCGTCCGAGAGCTCTTGGTAGCTTTTGTACATCTTGAGGTCCACCTTGCGTAGATAAGGTGCGCCGTCCATGCTAACCTTCACGAAAGCAACGCCGTTTCCGGTTGCGGCCTTTTCTGACTCGTCCTTTGCGCTTGGCTTTTGGACGGTCATGATGTTCTTGCGGAATGATCGGACGGGCGGCCATCCCACTACCTGTGCCCTGTAGTTTACGCAACTTCTCAAATTAATCGGATTCATAATTTATTCATGACTCTGGCACTAACTTTTGACATAATTATATTTTATGGCTACATCTTTTTGAAGTTGTCAAAGAGTATAAGATTCCCCGTGTTTTGTATTTTTCCACTGTCTACCAGACAGCCAGCCCAGCTGATTGAAATATGTTTGCTAACTATTTTTATACTATAAAGAAAAAAAACTTCGTTACGTATACGGTCGAGTTGTGACCACGGGCTGTCATTTTACACGTGAGTATACGTGTAACCTAACAAATTTTGACCCTAGTTAACTCCAACCACTTTGAATCAATAATAACACTGAACTGCCTAACTTATTCGTATTCAAATTCCCATATGTCAATTTGATGAATAACTTTCCCACTAACAATCCTCCACTATACAAAAAAAAAAAACCTTCCGAGTAGCGATCGAATCTCAACACGCACGTTTTGAGGAGCATAGAACTCCACGTATTATTAATTCAATGTGTGGACTATAGTTAATTATTCACATCGTAATCTAAACGTAATTAATCGTTTCGCCATACACTAAACCATACTCCGTAAAACAATTTTACCACACATGGTATGTATATAAAAAACAAGGTAAATTTGAGCTACAAGAGGGTTAATATGAGCTTACTTGGCCGGGGGTTTGGCGTGGTCGACGCTAGCCTTCTCCTTCATTTTCTGGGTCTGGTCAACGCCCACGTCTTTCTCAGACGTTGGTGTCGTGACCGTGGAGGACGCCGACGATAAGTTCAGCTTGAGATCAACGCCTTCGGTTTCGGAAAACCCTCGTTTTCCGTTACCTTTGGCGTTGTTGGAGTTCTTGGGGTCAGGTTTCGCGACGCCGCCTCCTCCGGGCAGTCCTAGACACAACTCCGTCTCCTCGAAATTGATCGTTTGGTACTCGTCTCGTTTAACACTCGACATCTTTACGTGCTGGTTCGATCTTATGCTCGGTTGGGTCGGTTTCGGTTTCGTTTTCGTCGGTTGGTTTGTATGCTATGAGTTTGAGTTGGTTTAGAGGTTTTTTTTTTGGTGTGAAAGTGGAGCAAGTGAAAAAGGTTTGGCTTTGGTTGCAATATAGGGATAATATAAAGGGGCAAAGGCTTAAATGATCGAGGGCGTTTGAGGTGAGATACGTGGAGTGATTTTGACGGCAGGGATGTGGACACGTGGATGGTTGGATGAGGTTGGCGCCCCGCGGATTGTCGGACATTTGACGCAACGGATGACGGAATAAATAAATTAAAATGCAATTAGGAAAGAAGAAATGAAAGAATAGTCAAGAACTTATAAGGTTTGTTTGATTAGTCAAGTTGTGTGAATTTTTTAACGTTTTTGTAAAAGGAGACGAACCCCGGTGGACCGTGCAAGATGGGGTTTTGTTGCCCATTTTAGCAGACAAAATTATTTTCGGCTTTAATAAAAAGAGGATCCACCAAATGCATTGCATAATTACCTTGCTTTATCCTTTTTATACTGAAAAACCGATCTTAATGTAATACAAGAAACATGTACTGTATTCTTTTGAGTGGCCAATGCTCAAAATTGGGGTAGCATCTGGGTTAAGTGGGTATTTATATAAGGCCTAAAACATACACAGCCACCTAAACTTGCACACATTGATCACTTTAGCACCTGAATTCATCGGGTATTCATTTAGACACTTGAACTCAACATTTTGTGACCTATTGAACACCTGGATGCTGATTTGGCAAAAAAAATTATCATAAAAATGCCACCTCAAGTCCATTTGGCTTCATTTGGCTGCCAACTCATTATTTGAATTAAAAAATTAATAACAAAAAAAAAATCCCAAATACCCCTCACCTCTTCATCCCAAACTGCCAAACCACCTCTGCATCACCACCCTTTCCTCTCCCTCATCTCCAGATTCTCCACCCACCCACCTCCGGCCACCTCTGCGCGCCCACCACTGGCCCCGACGACCACGCTCTTATCCTCCCCCTCTCCACTCGCTAGATCTGGGACTCCGACGGCGACCGCTCCTCCCTCTCGACGCTGCCCTAACCCGACGCCGACCACTCCCTCTCTCTGCCTCCGCTCACTCGCCCTCGCACACGCCCGGCCTCCTCTCACGCCGGCTCTGCCCAATCGCTCACTCTCCCTCTCTCTGCCTACCATTCCAGATCTGGGTCGTCGTCGGGGTCGGGTTTTTAGTCGGAGTCGAAAACGGGGCTGGAGTTCAACCGGTGGTATCTGTAGAGGGGTAATTTTGGGTCTGGTTCATCGGGTTGGTGGGCCTCGGTCGCCGTCGCTGGGTCTTCGTCGGGTGGTAGCGGCATTGGGTCGGAAGCCGGGCTAGGTCGCGGTCGAGAGGCTGAGGCGGGAGCATAGCGAGGTCGGGGAGTCGGGCAGGCGGCGTGTCCGAGCCTAGGAGAAGTGGGCGAGCAGTAGGGTGGCCGGTGTCCTGCAGATCCGGTAAAGTAGAGGAAGAAGAAGGATTGGGCGTGGGTGGGTGGAGATGAGCAGGTGGTGGTGAGGAGGTGGTTTGGGGATGAAGAGATGAGAGGGGGTTGGGGTTGTTTTTGTTATTAATTTTTTAATTCATATAATGAGGTGGTAGCCAAATGGACATGAGTTGGCATTTTTATGCAATTTGTTTTTCCAAATCAGCATCCAGGTGTCCAATAGGTCACAAAATGTTGAGTTCAAGTGTCTAAATAAATACCCGATGAATTCAGGTGCTAAAGTGACCAATGTTTACAAGTTTAGGTGGCTGCGTATGTTTTAAGCCATTTATATAAGTTGTGATCTTTGTACATAAGAGATGATATGATGTGATTGGACAGTGCAAGTGGTGCACACATTTGTAGTACTGTAGTAGATAATCACATTTGGACCATATGGTGGAATTTGGCTTGTACAAGCATAGTTCCAATCCATTTTACCGCACAAGTAATAATGTAGAAGTTAAAAAATGTTATTTTCATCAAACAGGTCGAGACACCAAATCTACAATCACCGATCCCTTTCAAACTTGTGAACACCATTATAGACCTTTCTAGTACCGCATTATTAATACGTGGAATATTATGGACGTGCACATTTCCCAAGTCCGGACTATTATATTTTTTTTTACCAAGGTAAATGAATATTCGTAACCCATTACATATGGATAATTAATCATAGGCAGAATACATATACGGCCCCCCGTACTTGTAACTTTTTTGCAAACGGCCCCTCCTACTCTAAAATATTCTATCGAACACCCCTACTATTGTAGCCCTATTCTATTGGACACCTGTCAAATCACACGCGCTCAATTAATATCCATGTGGACGCCACATAAGCTCATTTCATCCTTGTCAGCTTGCCACATAGCTAATTTAAAACTTTTCAACGTAAAATGCTAATCTATAGATTTAAAAACAGAAAAATAAATCAAAGTCTAATATTGAGAAGCCCCTCAGACGAAACAAACCATTGCCACTCTCGTCGTCTTTCTTGCTCTGCCACATGCGAAAATGGACGCCAGCCTGGCGGCCATCGCGGAGTGCGGGCGGCCGGCGAGCGACATCACGCAAGTGGTCTACGTCTCGTCGAGCAAGATCCGGCTCCCCGGCGGTGACCTCTACCTCGCCGTCCGCTGGGACTCCGGTTGGACATCGGCCGAGTGATGCTCTACTTCCTCGGCTGCTACGACGGCGTGACAGGGCTTCGGGTGGCCAAGGACATCGCTGAGAACAACCCTGGCTCCCGCCTCCTCCTCGCCACCACAGAAACCACCATCCTAGGGTTCCAGCCGCCGAGCCCTGCCCGAGCGACATCACGGGTGGGCGCTCTTCGGCGACATCGGAGCGAGCAGCCGGTCTCCTGCGCGGAGTCGAGGCCATTCATGGAGCTCAATTTCGCCGTTCAAGAGTTCTAGCCGGGGACACACGGGGTCATCAACGGCGGATTGACCGAGGAAGGGATCAATTTTAGGCTCGGGAGGGATCTTCTGGTGAGGATCGAGGAGAATATCGAAGCGTTTTGCAGGAATTGAGAGTGAGAATGTTGGATTGAGATTGACAATGTGGGATGGAGCTCAAGAACTCAGGAATGGCCATAGAGGATGAAAACTTCGGCTTTTTTTTCTCAGAATAAAGAAAGCAGATTTAATTTTTAATTTTTTTTTGTTTTGGTAAAAGCCATGTCACCCAACTTTAATGATTTCAACTTGCAAAATGGAGAGTGCAACGCACGCGTGTGCCACGTCAAAAAACAGGGGTCCAATAGAATAGGGCTACAATAGTATGAGTGTTCAATAGAATATTTCAGAGTAGGGGGGGCCGTTTGCAAAAAAGTTACAAGTACAGGGGACCGTATATGTATTTTGCCATTAATCATATTGACCATGTGAAATGAAGTAGTAACTAGAATAACTAATTCTAAGAAAAAATGACAAAACATCGTACGAAGGGGTTCAGAACATCGACCTTAGCATATACCTCAAGGAGGCAATCGCTAAACCAGATGCTTAAGTATGTTTTGATTGTACAATAAACCGATCTATTTATTGCCCAAAAAAACGTAGTAAGCGATTGCCAACTAGCAAAATGTTAGGCAAGGAAAAAGGGAAAAGCGCGTATAGTGATGGCTACCAAAACTTAAAACACAAATATGGTTTTTTGATGTTGATTATATACGGTTTAGACCTATACTTACCAAAAAGGCGGTAAACCATTGCCAACTAAACACAATTAGGGAAACAAATGAGAAATCCGCGTTTTAATAATTGCTAAGAAAATGAATTGCTTTATATTTTTATTTTATTGTCAAAGGAAAAAGGAAGATGTTGATTAGGTGAGAAGATTTTGAAAGGACAGAACAAGAGACAGGCACCAACCTTGCGAAAAAAGCAGCGGGCCCCGCAAGGCAAGACCCGACCCGGCCCGTAATTGAGTGATCCGCACTATACTAGTACCACTAATTTAAAAAAATCATGGGACCCGCGCAGAAGGGTCAACTCAACGAACAACCCATGTGGCCAAGATGGTGCACTGTATTTGTATTTGTATTGTACGGGGAAATTGTGGGACCCTACGCAAAATCCATAACATGTATTCCCTCTGTCTCATTTGGTTTGTTCAAATAGTACGGTTGGCACGTAATTTATAAAAAGTTGAAAAGTGATAAAACTGATGAGAAAGGTGGACAATTGGGGGTAATATATAAGATTGGATGAGGGTAATTTTGTACTAATTTTATAGAAAAAAGTGATAAAGGTGATGAAAAAGTTGGGTAATGGGGTAATATATGAGAGTGAATAAGGGTAAAAGTGTAAAAACATATAGATAAAAATGGAAATATTTGAAAGATGGACAAAGCTAATGGGACACCCAAAACGGAAATATGGACAAACCAAATGGGACAGAGGGAGTACCGTAGTTTTAGCCTATGGTCCGTATAGAAGATGGCAGTGTGTAATTAGCGAAAATGGCATGGTCATCCATATGCACTTTAACAATTGAGATCGTGTTTGCCTTATACTGCTTCCTACACCCTCCAGCGGTTTCATAAAATTTATCCATAAAGTACGGCTTTTATATTGATTAATAAAAAAATAGAAAATTTGTACTATAATTTAGTTAATATATGAGATTAAATGATATTAATTTGATAATTTGTATATATATATAATTAAAAAATGTTCTAAAGATAATCAGAAAGCAGTTAATATATGAGATTAAATGATATTAATTTGATAATTTGTATATATATATAATTAAAAAATGTTCTAAAGATAATCAGAAAGCTGGGTAGATATATAAAATTGCAGGAGGATAATGTTTTAATTTCTTAAAAAACAACGATAGAGTTGATGAAAAAATTGGATAATGAGATAATATATGAGATTGAATAAAAATATATATTTAAAAAAAATATGATATAAATGAAAAGTTGTAAAGATGAATATTTTTATTGGGACAACGCAAAATGAAATGTGAATAAACGGTAATTACACTGTCGAGGAGAAAGGTTAGTGATCATAGTGTTACATTAATTCATTTATCAAACGACTTTCTTGTCTAAACATTTTGTGTACTTCTCACCAATATTAAATTTGTCATTAATTAATTAGTTGACACGTACTGATTAATGAACCCGATTAACTTGTACGTTGATATAATTAAGTCAATTGAAGATTCGATAATGCATGTATTCTTGCTCGCATTATAAGTATACATCTAGAGTAAAATATAATCGATCCATCACAATTTCCTGTAAAATCGGCTATTTCTACGTTCATATTGGAAAAGGGGCCGATCTGTTTTTGCCACCCATGTGCTAAGTTCCCACTTTGTTAAGCAATCTGATCTGCCATTTCTCTCTTTCTTTCGTGCCCTTTGAAGATGCCTGGCTTTGGCCTTTGCTAGCTAATTAGTAGCTTGCCCTTTATTTGGCATGCCAGTTTATTTAGAAAGCTAGTAACCAGTAAGTGTACTTATGTTCTTGATTCCACCTATTTTGTAAATGTGCATGGCCCATGCAAACACATGCATGATCCGTATATCACGAGCTAGCTACGTACCTCCCTCCAAAAATATTCACTTTAATTCATTGTCTACCGCCCATTTCTATACATATATCCTTAGCTGGATGCTGATCAGCCCTTCAATGGTTCAACGTACTAACTAGCTAGTAGCTACCCGATCTCGTACTCGATCCATAATTGAAAGCGTGTAGAATCAATTTAGTGCCTTCGTTTTTTTGCCACCCCTTGAGTTGGCATGTAAAGGATGGGGTCATGAAAATACGTACAGGACATGGGAGTACAGACTTCAAATAATTTTCTTGAAAGTTTTCTATATATAACTTAACGGAGCAAAACCCTACATTTATTGTTAGATTCATGCATTCATACGGATCGAGAGGAACTAGAAATGGATGGGTATAATGATGTGAGTTATTGCTATAATGGGCATGTATACTTGGCACATGGATGGCTAGCTCTAGACACAGCAAAACAAAGGGCTTATGCATAAGCAATTAAGCATTAAGCACCCCACTCATGTACTTTAGGACCCGTTTGGTACCCATATCTAGATATCAGGTATGGGTATAGATATGATCCATACCCATACCCGGTGTTTAGAATTTTAGTATATAGATATCAACCGATATCTCTTGATATCTAGACTTCAATTCTTCAAGAGGTTTGATATACCAATATTTTGGGGTAGATAACTGATATCTTTTCTTCTTCTTATTCTTCTACCCTCTTGTTCCTCTCGGACCTCTCATACCCATATTTTACCATCCCGTGTGACCACAACCAACCACCACACTACCCACGCCAACCACCATACGGCCCTCCTTGACCACTGCTGACCACCGTACTGCCCTTACCGACCACCGATTCCCCCTCCCTGACCACCTCCGACCACCGTACTGCCCTTACCAACCACCGATTTCCCCTCCCTGACCACCGCCGACCACCGTAATGCCCTTGCCGACCACCGATTTCCCCTCCTTGACCACCGCCGACCACCGCATTCCTCTCGGCGAGCACCGTATTGCCATCCCTGACCAACGTCGGCCACCGGACCTGCCCTCCCTGACCACCGCCGACCACCGTACTGTCCTCGCCGACCATCATTTTGCCCTCTTTCACCACCACAGAGCCCCATCGACCATTATTACCCTCGTCGACTTTACCTACGGTTTAACTTGAGACATTTTATCTCGTACCATCTATTGCTCGGATCTCGTTTCAAGTTTTCAACTTCCATTTTTTTTTGTTCAAATTTGGCAATTGCATATGAGATTTTGGAGCTGATTTTCAAATTCTTAAAATGGGATGGAATTGGATTATTGTTGGAAGTTTCTTGAATTGTGTTATTGCTGGAAGATTCGTAATTGTATCTACCCACCATGGGAGTTTCGGGCAAGTTTAATTGCCAGATCTATTTATTGAAAATAAATTAATAAATTTGGAATTACAGTTTTATTTTAATTTTTTGATACTTAATTATATTTTGATAAAATTTAGGGTTAATAATATCGTAATTTTGATAACTTAGAACTAAATTATTTAATTAAAATAAGTCATCAATATCAATACCAAAATGTAAGCTATCAAACGATAGATATGGGATATGACTGATATCTAACCTATACCAAACAGTTGTATAGGTATTTGATATCCATACCCATACCTCAGATCTGATATCTATACCCATACCTGATATCTGATATCTTAGATATCGATACCAAACGAGCCCTTAAGTCTTTTACAAAACCACTATATTTAAAGATGTTTTATTACACTACTCTAGTTAAATAAATTTGTTCTATTTTAAACAAAGAGATTTGTTACACCGGATGAAAGATTAGCGATGAGAGTTTTACTAAAAAATTAATTCGAATAAAATGATCTAATACACTCTCTCCGTCCGGCCGTCCCTGATGTTTTGTACAAAAATACACAATTCACGATTATTAAGAAATGTAAAAATAATATGGGTAAATGGGAAATTAGGATCATGCCTATGGGAGCAGTTTACTTACAAATTGTAGAGATACAATTTTTAAAAAAGATAAAATAAATTAAAACTTAGATAGTATTAGTAGGATAAACGATAGTAATATTAGATGGGAGAAAAGTATAAATATAACAAAAAAAACAACCAAAATGGGATAAAGTGGACAAACGGTAATTCTTATACAAGCAAACCACAGAAATCAAAGGGAAATACAAATATGAGGCCATGAGGGTAGAAGCAGTAAGGAATTCTGAATGCAACGCAAAAAGAAATCAAAGGAAGCAAAGTCCTCAGAATGTTAATCCAAAGAATACAACAAATCTTTCAACCAATTCATCAAAAAAAAAAATACGTATAAAATATTTCAACCAGGAAAAAAAAGCGAAAAAACAAAAACTGGGTACGACACAGAAAGCAAGAATGAGAGTGACGTTCCTCCTACTTCAAAATACAGCAGGGGACGGCCCCACCGCTCTTCTGCCAGCCAATCAAGTTACAAAATACAGGTATTTTATGAAATCTGAAAAAACATACATGTATTATCTCGTAGAAAAAATACTACAGTTTTCAAAAAAAAAAAAAACGTTGTACGAAAGAAATAATAATTGAGATTCTCCCAATGGAATGGAGGAACGGGGTGTTTTTTCACTCTTTATGTTTATGTCGTTCAAATTTGTACCCTGATACTCTCGGTTCGATGACAACGTTTTTCCACCATGCCAATAGAATGACACTGGCAGTAAGGAGACGAACGGTCATCGAAATTAAGATAAGATTACATGTTATTAATTGTAATGACCTATGTGCCTATGTTTTTAGATTCTAATTCCATATTCTATCCATCTATAAAGCATATGGACATAGCAAAGGGGGTTGGTTCAACCAGGGATACATTGTATCAAAATAGCTAGAAAGATTGAGGAAACGATCTAGCCACGAGAAGCCATGGAAACTCTAGATCAAAACTCACATTCAATCAGAGAGAAAATGGTTCTGTTACAACAAGCTTAACCAAAATAACAACCCAAGAGCTGTATTTAAACTAACAGACTTATTACACAAATGACCCCAAAGTTATTACATTTCTCACAATATGACCCTGCTCAATGCCCCATCCTCAAGTTGGAATTGGGGGTGCAACAACCAATCCCAACTTGAAAGCAAGAAACTTGTATTGATCTTCTCCCAAAGCTTTTGTCAATATGTCTACAAGCTGAAGATGACTCCTAATGTAAGAGGTCTTGAGAAAACCTTTTGCAATTCTTTCTCTAACATAATGGCAATCAATGTTTATATGTTTAGTACGCTCGTGAAATACTGAATTTGAGGCAATATGTTGAGTTGCACGACTGTCACAATGAAGCACAATAGGAAGAGGAACTTGCACGGAAAGAGCTTGCAAAATACCATGTATCCAAACAACCACACTTGAAGTTGCTGACATACTTCTATATTCAGACTCTGCATTAGACTTGGACACGGTTTTCTGCTTTTTAGTTTTCCATGAAACCAAATTCTTCTTAAGGAAATCACAGTATCCACTAACAGATCTAGCAGAAAATTTGCAAGCAGCCCAATCTACATCACTATAACTAGACACCACCAAATCTGTTTCAGCTGAATAGAAAAGACCCCAATTAAGAGTATGCTTTTTGTACCTGACCACATGAAGAGCAGCTTGAAGATGAGGCTCTCTTGGACAACCAACAAATTGGCTCAAATGTTGAATAGAGTAAGTCAAGTCAGGCCTTGTGATATTCAAGTAAAGAAGCCGTCCAATCAACCTTCTATAAACTTCAGGATCTTCCAAAATCAGTCCTTCATCAGTAGACAGACCCAGTCCTCTTGGAAGTGGAAATACAGTTTCTTTACAATCCAACATGCCAACATCTTTTATAATATCAAGTGCATACTTTCTCTGGTTTATGACAGGCTCCTTAGCAGATCTAGCAACCTCAATTCCAAGGAAGAAACGTACTAGTCCAAGATCTTTAATAGTGAATGCAGTATCTAATCCAGACTTTGTTTGCAAAATTGTCTCAGCATCATCACCAGACAACAACAAATCATCCACATATTTTATCTCCAGAATGCTTCATAAATATAGAATAATTCTGTTTAGATTGCTCATACCCCATCTTAAACAAGAAATTACTAAGCTCTATATTCCACTACCTTGAAGCTTGCTTTAAACCATAAAGAGACTTTTTGAGATGACAAACCTGCCCTTTCTTTGCTTTGGTATACCCCTGAGGTGGTATCATATATACTTCTTCCTCTAAGTGTCCATGCAAAAAAGCATTATTTATGTCAAGTTGATGAATATCCCAATGTTTGACAGTAGCTAAAGCAAGCAAAATCCACACAAATGTCAACTTAGCAACAGGTGAAAAAGTGAATTTCTAGTCTTTATCTTTCACCTGAGTATATCCTTTAGCAACTAACCTTGCTTTATAACGTTCAACAGTTCCATCTGGCTTAAACTTGGTTTTCAACACCCACTTTGAACCTATAGCAGTCTTCCCTGGTGGCAATTGTGTGAGCTCCCATGTCTGATTCAACTCCAAAGCATCAATCTCCTTAGCCATGGCTTCTTCCCAACAACTAACACCCTTAGCTTGCTTGTAACTAGATGGTTCTGGAGTAGAGCACATATTACTAAAAGATAACACAAAGTCATCAGAGTACACAGACAAATCAAATAATTTTGTGACTTGAAAACCACAAACATAGTCTTTCAACCTAGTAGGAGGTTGACGCAGCCTATCTGAATGCCTTATAACAGGAGCAATATGAACTTCTATAGGAACACCTTGTTCTTGAACAACTTGATCCTGATCCACACTTCCCTGAGCAACATGATCCTGAGCATCACTATTCTGAATAACATGATCCTGAGCAACAACTGGCTGACTCTGAAACTGATCATCCAAATCATCACTATGAGCAGGATTCACTAAAGGCAAATCAACTACATCTGTCACAAATTCAGTATGCATTGTAAAAGGAAACACATCCTCTTTGAAAACAACATCTCTAGTGATAAAGAAGTATTTAGATTCCAAATCATACAACTTATATCCTTTCTGTCCAGCAGGATATCCCATAAACACACACCTCCTTGATTTAGCCTCAAATTTATCCTTTGTGTGTGTACTTGGCTTACCAAAACACAAACAACCAAGAACCCTCAAGTGATCATAAGATGCTGCTTTCTGAAACAAAGATTCAAAAGGAATTTTCCAGCTCAAAATAGAACTAGGAAGCAAATTAATAACATGAACAGCAGCTAAAACACACTCTCCCTAAAATCCTTTTGGCAAACCTACATGAATCCTCATGGCACGAGCAATCTCAATGATGTGCCTATGTTTTCTCTCAACACGTCCATTTTGCTGAGGATTACCTGGAACACTAGTCTGATGAACAATTCCTTTAGCATCAAAAAACTCCTTACACCCTCTTTGCATAAATTCAGTACCATTGTCACTCCTTATGACTTTCACAGCAGTACCAAATTGAGTTTGAACATAATTCAAGAAGGAAATCAAAATATCCTTGACTTGTGTCTTATACTGAAACAGGTAAATCCAGGTATACCTTGTGCAGTCATCTATAATAGTGACAAAGTAATCTGCACCAGAAGTACTAGACACATGGTATGGCCCCCAAACATCTAGATGTATCAAATCAAAGGAATTGATTGCCAAAGAAGTACTATTATTGAAAGGAAGTTTACATTGTTTAGCAATAATGCAACTTTCACAAAAGAAATCAGACATTACTCCAAAAAATAAGTCTGGCATATGTTGCATTTTGCTACGAGAACAATGACCAAGTCTATTATGAAACAAGCTAACATCTCTTCCTATCTTACAAGCCTTATGAGAATCAGTCAAAACAACATCTTCAAGTCCACATTTATCCTTCTCTAACTGCAACAGAAACAACCCTCTTGATCTCTGCCCTTGAAGCACCATCTCTCTAGTGTTAGGGTCCTGAAACCAGATTCTGTCAGCATCTATGTGACCTAACAAACCATTATCATCCAACAACTTTGTAACAGAGAGCAGATTATGCTTAAAACCCTCTATCAACAATACATTATGTAGCTGCAACTTATCACTAACTCTGACTGAACCAGTGAACTCAACCACCTTGATACTACCATCTGGCAAACAAACTATAACAGGTTTCTGCAATCTGTTCTTAATAATCAACTTACTAGAATAAAAAATCATGTGATCTGTCGCTCCAGTGTCAATTATCCACATATCAACACTTGTACAAACTGTAGCAGCAATAAAGATAAACTCATAGAATCATCAAATTCCATACCTGAAAACTTGACTTCTTTGGAACTTGATGCACCAGAATTGTTAGCCATATTGACAGCATGCTTTCCAGTGCTGGAACTAGCACCTTTCCCTTTGAACATTCGAGCCATTTCTTGACACATAGCAGCTACTACCTTAGGATCAAAATTAGAATCCTTCCCATCTTCTCCACAATCAAAGGGAGTATCAAACTCAGGTTCAGCAGCATTAGCCCTTCTATCATGACCTCTTCTTGAAGTTCTATCATTGAACTTCCAATTATCTGGATACCCTATAATCTTGTGGCATCTTTCTTTTGAATGACTAGGAACCTGACAATGCTCACATTTCTTGTCAAAACGACCCTCAAAACGATCCTTGCCTCTTCTGAAATTATCCCTTTGACCATAACCTTCTCTAGTAGACAAACCTCTACTTTGCATTTCCTCTTTACTCAAGAAATATCTTCCAAACTGCTGATGTCCTCTCCCTGACATGCTATTGACAGACATAGCATTACTATCACCTTTAAAATCCATAGAACTAAGAACTAATTTCTGTTTTTCAACTTGCTGAACCAAGGCATATGCTCTATTCAAATTTGGCAAAGGATCCATGGCAGTAATGCTACCACGAATTCCATCAAACTCAGCATTTAAACCCATCAAGAAATCAATCATCTTGTCATGTTCTTCCCGTTCTTGCTTCCTAACAACATAATCACAAGCACAATGTGTCCAGATCCCACAATCACAATCAACTACAGCCCTAACAGCTTTAAGCTCTTCCCATAGCTTCTTTAACTTGCAGTAATACTCACTCACCGACATCGAACCCTGCTCAAAAGTAGCAAGAGTTCTCTTCAATTGATACAATAAAGGACCATTTGCCTGTCCGAATCTCTCAGTCAATTCAACCCAAAGCCGATGAGAAGAATCAACGTAGATAAAAGTCTCTGAAATCTTACCATCCATGGAATTCAACAACCAACATCTTACCATGTGATCAGCTCTAATCCATCTGGCGTAATCACTTGTTCCCAGCGGCGGCCTTCTGCAAGATCCATCAATAAACCCAACCTTGATCTTCGCACCAACAGCCAACTTAACATTCCGACTCCAACTCAAGAAATTCGTGCCGTCGAACTTCTGTGGAACTAATTGCGTCCCTCGCTGATCTGAATTTGAGAGAGCTAGTGGATCGTTTGAAGCTAAACTGGAACTGCTCGAATTCGGCTCACTTGATCGATTTCTGTCTCTCCGAACAAAATCAATGCGCCTCCTTCTTCTTCCATGATCTCCATCATCATTTCTCTGAACAGAATCGTCATCGGACGGATCTGAATGACTCGACATTTCTTGATCGAACAAGAATTCTCACACAATCAATAAGAATTGAAAAAACTCTCAGCAAAATGAACAGAATCATGTCTGCTCTGATACCATATCAAAATAGCTAGAAGGATTGATGAAACGATCTAGCCATGAAAAGCTATGGAAACTCTAGATCAGAACTCACATTCAATCAGAGAGAAAATGGTTCTGTTACAACAAGCTTAACCAAAATAACAACCCGAGAGCTGTATTTAAACTAACAGACTTATTATACAAATAACCCCAAAGTTATTACATTTCTCACAATATAACCCTGCTCAATACATTGTGATTGTGTGGCTCATGATCTCATAAATAACCTATCGATGTCCTAACCTTATTAAGCCTACTCTCGCGTTACATTGTGATTGTGTGGCTCATGATCTCATAAATAACCTATCGATCTCATAAATAACCCCAAAGTTATTACATTTCTCACAATTAAGATCTTGCCTTACTGCCTTATTCCATGTACCTCCTAACCTTGATTATGTCCTACATATCATCGAGAGATTTGTTGCACTCAGACTGTATTTAAATGTATGGGCTCCTCAAATTAATAATCACAATAATAAAATGTATGTGTGGGAAATAAGCGAACAAAGGGTTGATCAGCCGAAAGATTAGTTGCCGTATTGAAGTGGTTTGGAATGTGTTTTGTGGAAGGTGGCCCAAGCTAGACACATCTATATTGATTATTACTAGTAATGCATATTTTTTAACAATTGTTTGAGGTGCAAACTCAAATAAAATAACTTGGGTCTATTAGGAGTTATTAGTATAAGTTAATCGGTTTTTAATCAAGGAATTATATTTATAGCTAGTCTCTAATAGGTGTCCAACTCAGAGCATTACAATTCCAAATAGTATAATTTGATTTACGCCTTACTTCATTTATCTCGTGTGACGCTACAACTTTACGTTAAAAAAGTACTCCGTAAGTTTGATTAAGATGATAATTCGTATGATAACATAACGGAAAGCAAGCAAAACACCCATAATTGTTAGTTGAGTCAAGTCTATCTGGTTTAAACCCCGTACCATATACGAGTAATGTCATTATAAATCCAATTTAATTAGATATGTAATGTCAATGATCACATTAAAAATAGAGGACATATATATGTATCTTTGTATTATGATTAGTGTTTTTTTACCAATAGTAAATCAACTCATAATATAAATAAGTTGGATTTGTTCCAAAATTACTTTACGATAAATATCATGTTTTATTAAATAATATTAATTATTTATCAGAAGATCTATACTACCTATAGTATAAAGCGGAGACAATGTCTTCACAAAAAATTGTGCCACATGTCATTTCGATAATAGAATAATCAGTCGGGCCCTCCTTTACACAGATTAGGTAGTTAGAATCTTAAATAATCTTATCCCGTAAAAATTACTTAAAAAATACCAAAAATCCCGAAAATTATGAATTCTATCCTACCAAGAATTAGTTGTAATCTTCTCATAAATATTATTGTTTAATAAAATGTGATATTTATCGTAAAATAATTTTTGAATAAATCCAACTTAATTTTTATATTATGAGTTGATAAACTATTGGTAAAAAACACTAATCACAATACGAACATAAATATATAATATTCTATAATTTTAACGTGATCATTGGCATTGCATATCTGTATTAAATTGGGTTTATAATCACGTTACCCGTACATGGTACGGGGGTTAAACTAGTTACAACTAATTCTTGGGGTTTCATAATTTTCGGGATAATTCATAATTTTCGGTAATTTTTACGGGATAAGATTATATGAGATTTTAACTACCTAATATATATAGAGGAGGACCCAGCTGATTATTTTTATTAAATCATATATATATTTATCTTTCTATTATGATTACTGTTTTTTTATATACGCAAGAACCCGATTAATTATTTTATTAAAGATATGACACGTGACGCAATTTTTTGTGAAGACTTTGTCTCCGCTTTATATTATAGACGGTATAGATGTCCAAGTTAAATCAGCATTTTGACAGGTCGGCACTCGGCAGGGGTAAATTGGTAAATATATGACATTAGAGATTCCTCGTGTGCCAAAAAGTGTGGCCCACTTTGCTCTTCTGTTTCCTACGTGTTAGCTTTATTGGGCCGGGGCCCACTTGGCCCAGCACACGCGTGTGGATATCGACCGTCCATTTTCACCGTCTTCCCGAGTTTTTACCATTCGGATAAAGTATTTTCCGTTCGAAAACGTGCTTTTGACTGGCCGATATTTACTTTGACGGTTTGACCCACTGTCAATCTGTCATATTGTCATTAATTTATTTCAAGAGTTATTCGCATAAAGTACAGCTTTGTTTGAGGTAAGAAGGCTGAAAATAAATTTCAGTAAAACAGTCCTGGCAGAAAACCTTTGGGTTGGTTCAGATGTTAAATCAGTTCAATAGTTTGTGCATTTCTGAATATTTATTGCACATTTTTTTTTTTTTGATGAATTTATTGCACATTTAAGGTGACAAACATATAGTGTCACCTGCCAACTTAACTTTTGACCAAAAAAAAAAAAAAACCTGCCAACTTAACAAGCTGTTAATGAGATTGTGATAGCGCCAATAATTTCCCATCGTTTTTATTTTTCCCATCTTTTTAGATTTATCTATTTTTGTGATGCTTATAACTTCTTAGGATAAACCCTACTTGTAAGCAAATGACAATTAAACAACGAAATTTTGAGATAATGATGATATTAAGCACCATCCGTACCGTATGATTTGATGTCACTTGATGATTAAATTTGTTAATCTCATTTGATTGATTTGTGGATAACTATCCACCAAAATAAAAGATCATTGGGTGAGTTACATTACGTGTTAGATAGCTATGTTCATATCAAACGACCTAGGTTCACAGGGGATCGAACACTGCCTTTTACCGATATTGACATAAATAAGAAATCGCCACATTGTCGTTTACTCTTTTATGCACTCGAAATTGTACTTTAAAGTGGCGATCTCTCCGAGTTTAGGTAACCTATGATCGTCAGAATTCGGAACAATGTACGGTGTATGTAATGTAAGGATTTATCTTCTAACCAGAAAATTCAAAACGAAGGTATTATGCACAGTGTGCCACATTCTGTTATATATTACATGTGTTTTTCCTTATGTTTGGTCGACAAAGAAAGTCTTAGGAGAAAATTGAGGCATTGATACACTTTTGGCCAAAAAGTACTTTCTTGTGGAAAGTATACTTTCTTTACCTTGAAATGTGTACATTCTAGTTATTTTTTACGGATTTCGAGATAACGAAAGTATACTTTCTACAAGAAAGTACTTTTTAGTCACAAGTGTAGCATGGCTTGAATATGAACAACTTTTAATGATTTTTCCAAAGTGTAGCCTACAAAAATCGAAACAAAGACCTCATGATACATGTAGCTGCATCTTAGCTGCCTGACTAGATAGACATAAACCTTCAGCATGCATTCATTGTATCACGAGAAACTGGCAAAATTATATGATACGGTATTACAATTTACTGGAGTATCATTTTGTTAGAACCACTGCCACATAAAAAAAAATATTGATGGGAAATGGATAAGCTTAAGCTACTCACGAGGCATATAGTAAATGGTAAGACAAGGGATGATGGGTTTGCATTCGTGGTCCAAGCCCAACCCAAAAGAGCTTGTGGGCCCATATTACAGTATGGATGTGGGCCTCGGCCGTACGTTGGAAAAGAGAGTCCACCACTCGAGCTCCACAATTTTGTCTCCTATTTTATTTTCAAGAT
Organism: Polygonum maritimum; assembly: GCA_963924305.1. Classification (NCBI taxonomy): domain Eukaryota; kingdom Viridiplantae; phylum Streptophyta; class Magnoliopsida; order Caryophyllales; family Polygonaceae; genus Polygonum; species Polygonum maritimum. The sequence continues at coordinate 27,457,105 of OZ002736.1, forward strand.
ATTGAATTTAACATTTTAGAAAACATGAGTTAGTATACTGTTTTTTTTTAAGGAAAAAATTAGGAAAAAATATTACAAGATTCGTATTTTTTTTTGATCTGAAAAGATTCGTATTTTTATAGGAAAAAATTACAATATTAGAAGGAGATTAAATTTGGTGTTTCAAAGAATTTAACAACCCATATAAGTACGTTATTATTACGACAAATACGGAAGATCTGTCGATCATTTTAGACGATATTCGACAAACTATCTTGTAGATGTAATGAACGAGGGACGATATCAAAGATCTACATTACTTCATAGGCAAACTTTACACGCCTGTTATGTGATACAACCCGTTCAATAATGCGATGCTAAGTTGAAGTTTGAGTAAATTTGTCCCGATATAGTTGATATTCAATGCTCTTGTCTCTTTCATTTAAGCCTTTTTGTTGTGGTCCTAATGCTTAGTATGGCCTTTTTCCAAATTATTACTAGTCTGGCTTGTGTTAGCTAGGAAGTTGGGCTGGCCTAATTCTAGTGTTCCCCGATGGACATGGATCCCTACACCCTTACTCAGTTACTCTTTTTAACAATGGTATTTTGGATTTGTATAGTTATATCTATCATAAAGGACAATACATAACTCTAGCGATAAAGTGACACTAAACTTCTTAAATATCCCTTGAAAATAAAAAGTATCTTAGTTCAGAAATAGATCGACATTACCCAATCAAAATTGAACAAACTATAGACGAGACCGAAAAGTAAAGACTAGTAAACTGAATTTTTATGCGACATCAGATGTTGTACAAAAGAATGTACTGATTTTTTGCGCAACACCGGATGTCGCACAAAGAACAACATGAATCGAAGAAGCATGTCGAAATTTTAATGTTTTTCTTTATGGCCATAAACCTTCAAGACAAGTTGTTTGTTGAGGTGTTTCAGAAACTATAACTCCTTGCCATAAAAATTTTCCTTTCATCGATATAGATTATGAAAATATATTATTTTTGTATATATGAAGTTAGATCAATATACAAAAATAATGATAATGCAAAAGGGAGAAGTCGCTCGAAACATCAATTAGATCCCCAAACCACAAGCCAATCTTAGACATAACAGCAATTCTTTTAATTGGCGCTGTCGACAACTACAACATGTCTGATTATTCCTTTGGTCTAACCGGGGAATCTTCAGGTTCAAAACTCCACCTATCTTATTATTATTAATATGCAACTTGGATGGTTAGCATTTTCATTGAACATCAAACAACTCTCAAATCACATACCATCTCTATATATAACATTTTGTTCCTACCCATTTCCATAACATCCATCGTTTGATCAGCTTCATTTTGTAGGGGTTTGCCAAGATTTAATCAAGAAGATCAAACTCTTGATCGGTAATCAATCAAATTGATCAAGATAGAAGCTCATTGAAGTTTTGGCATATCATTTGTGATCAAGAATTAATGGAGACTTCAAAGAGATCCTCACCATCATCATCAAAAGTCCTTCTTAACCATGAAGACACGAAGCTTAGACTCGGCCTCCCGGGAACCATTGATGGATCCGAGAAGCAACAATCTCAAAGAAAGCGCTCGTATTCGGAGGAAGAGTCTACTTCCGGGACAACTGATCTCGCGGCTCCTCCAACAAAGTAAGCATATTTGATACATTTTGGTCATGTAACATAATCAATTCATTACTCCAAGAGTTACAATTGGGGTTAACCTAAGTTTGTTTCTGGTAATGTAGGGCACAAGTTGTGGGTTGGCCTCCGGTTCGATCCTTCAGGAAGAACTTGCTTGATTCGAACACGACAAAGAAACCCGAGCAAGGAGTTTTTGTGAAGGTCAGCATGGATGGAGCTCCATACCTTAGGAAGATTGATCTTAAGGTCTACAAGGGTTACCAAGAGCTCCTAAGGTCAATGGAGCAAATGTTCGAGTTCAAGGCCGCGACTTACTCGAACGAGCAAGGATGCATCAAAGGATCAGAGTTTGAGACCGCGTATGAAGACAAAGACGGAGATTGGATGCTAGTTGGAGATGTTCCTTTTGAGTAAGTTTCTTATACAAATTTCTATGATAGTTTCGTAACGTTTTTTTTTAGGACATATGTTTTGATTAAAGTATTTACTTATGTGATCTTTATTGTTTTGTGACAATAGGATGTTCGTCAATTCGTGCAAGAGATTGAGAATCATGAAAGGATCGGCATGTTGTTAATGAGACCGTGGTTGGTTTTTTTTCTTTTTTAATGATCTATAATCATGAAAGTGTAATGTATAGTTGTTTGCCAGTTGAGGCGACAAGCTAGTTTTGCTTGCTTATAGGAATTGTTTTTTGCAAGCACAACTTGGATTGTAACGTACTTGAAATTGGCATCATTTTATGCCCATTTTGAAAGGGCTTTTTATTTGTTTTATGAAATTTTTTCGGGTCATATATATACTATATACATCTTATGGATTTCATTTTTTGAAATTAAATAAATTGAATTTGATTTATTTTTCCTCATGTCACGATATCACGTTTTTACTTGAGGTTATAGAACATTATCGTTGGGTGACTGACCGGAGATCCAGAAAAACCGAGTTGAGTATATGATTGATAATCCAAAAGGGTCACTCAAAATCCGTGATCAAGGATTGATAAACTAAAGGATTCACAAGTGTGGATTATTTGGATTAATAATCCGAATAAAAATGCCCAAAAATCAATTGAAAAAACCTCGACCCGTATTTACTCGAATCCCAACAAACCCGACCCGCTTTGTATCGAGCCCAAACAAATGGCGACTTGTATTAATCAAATTTAAGTAACTCCAGCCTACTTTGGTCCAAAACCTACACAAGCACAAAATAATCTTAAATTCAATTCGGTCAAATCCAAACCTACTTGAACCAAATGAATAATTGACCCGAAATGATCCAACCTATTTATGGCTCAAACCTGAAATTAAAACAATCAAACCTGAATCAAGTGTTGTTAGTTGTTACTAGTAAAAAAATTGCGCAAAAAGATAATTCATAGGTTAAGTAGTCGTATATCTCCACTTTGAAATTATTGTTTGTAAATGCGACATTTGATCGTCCATTGCTTAAGTAGGTATGATCTTATGTACGTTTCTATAAATTTCCCTCAGTTCAAAGGGATTGGCGTTCTTCCTGGATGATTCCTTCCGAGTAGACAAACATGGAACAACCAACCTTGTTTGTTTTACTTTATTCTTTGGGTTGGCCCTTCTGTATTATTCATTCAATCATTTTCGTTTTAGCGTAAGAAATTATTTATCAAATTATTGTGCTTAGATGTATTAAATTGAACATGTTCGCAAATATAACATTTAGTATTAAAAAAACGTATTAACAACCACAAATTGTCAAATTCAAAGCATCTAAATCACACTTAAATTAACCGTATATTATAGTTTATCTTTCATTGTAGAGGGTGGCACAACTTAGCAAGCTAATGACCCTGTTCATGTGAAGATTCAATCTGACTAGCACTAGCCTTTCTTGGTTCGATTGAAGCCCATTTTGTTACTAAAACCAAATTCAGGCCCAACTCTAGGCCCAAATTTGTGCCATAAAATTTTTTCAATTTACATAGAACTATAAACTTAAGTAGCTGTAAATTCAAACAAAAAGACACTTGTTTCTAATCCAAAACAAAAAAAGTTCAATTGCTAATCTCCTTTAGTCAGAAGCCAAAAGTAAGGATATACCAACACGAATTCCTAACCAGGGTAAAGATTGATAATTTCATAACACTGCCCAGCCTCAGCCTTTATGAAAAAACAAAGTAAATAAAATAAAAAAGTAGCTCCACCGAGATCAAACTACACCTGAAAAGCCCAAAGATAGGCAAAAATGATGAAAAACAACATCCTTTTTTAACCCCTTTGAGGACATTTGTTTTCTCTGCATCTCCCTCTTGAGTAACAACTTCAAAATCATGCTTCAAAGTTATGATAATGAAAGAAAGGTATCACCCACAAGTCACACCAACCATAAAAGAAGAAAGGTATTTTTTTTAAAAAATAAATAAATAACTTTCACAAAAACAATGACATTTCAAAGCTGACTCATAAACAGAATTCAAAAGTCTAATGTGGCCTCACTCCTTTTTTCTTTTTTACACACCATTGCTTTCTGATTCACTTTCACTCACCTCTCTACTCTCTTTTCATTTTTCTTTCACTCCCCTCCATCATCTTCCTCAAGCAAGAAGCTTCCAAATTTGCTGTCCTCACAAAGCCAGCCAAACCCATTCATTAACTTAATCCAAAGTTACCAATTATACACAAAAAGCTAGCACATATGGTATATTAAACATAACAAGTTAGAGACTACAAAATCCCAATTACATCATCATAGTGCTGGTACTAAGATCGAAATTCTAGAGACAATAGGAGGTCCATAGATTGGCATTTACATACTTGTTTAATTTCAACTGTACCTACTGAGGGTTGTTGGTGTCAGGCTTCATCATATTCTGAGCATCCGGTGGGTGAGCCCGAAAGAGGGCCGAGGCAAGTGACACGGGCATGATACAAAGCTCCTTGGACTGGAGGAACTGCATTGCCGATCCAATGTCTTCTTCCATCAGCTTGGCTACTTGTTGCTCTGTGCCATCATTTGACCATCTGTCCCAAGCTGCCTGACCTCCTTCCATGCTACCTTCTCCTCCCTGACGCAAGCAAACATGAAACAAAGTTTGCCCCAGATGAACTTCTTTATATGTTGAAAATTTTCCGACAAGATGAATGTTGGAGTTTCGAAAGCATGAATCTTTGGCAAATTTCCAGTTTAATGTTGGTAGAATAACCCGAAATATTAATCATACATTTCCAAGAACACTCTTGCAACTTGTACAAAATGAAATGACTAGTAATATTTGTTGAGGAATTGCACGAATGCTAAATGATAGACCTAGGACAATATTGATAATGAAAAGCCCAGTAACAAGAAAGTGTAGTTAATTTGTAAGATTCTTTTTACCTCAGCTGTTGGTGGTGGCACATCAGCTACCAGTTGAGCCACAGCTCCTGTTCCACCCAATCTACTCATGCTCAACACCTGCTCGGCTTTACCACGAGTAAGGCGAAAACATCGAGATAAAAAAAAAATTGTACTGGCAAAGTGGGAGCATCATGCATCCAGGTAATTATTCAACTCTACAGGAACTTTATGATGGAAGTAAAGTGCCTAACAAACTTTTTTTTTTCGAACGTTTTTTGTAGCCATTAATGATTTATTTTTGCAAGCTTTTAGTCTTATACGGAGTATTGACAAGAATATACCTTGACTTGAAGCCTCAGGAACTTGACATAGTCAACAATTTCATCAAGCATCGCAGCCCTGTCCGTCTGGATTAGTAAGGTTGTGACACAAGATATATCAGTAACTTTTTAGAAAATTTGCATTGCCCAAAAATACTTTCAAAAATGTGCAAATAATAAGGATATAAATCATGCGACAGAAAACGCGCAATGAAATACGATCATTTGATCTTTCCATGGAATATAACTCTATACATATACCTTGTTGCAGCTCGGAACGAGTTCTTGGAGTGCCTTCATCCTTTCAGCTATTCTTTCCCTACGTTGCTGTCAGGAGAAAGACATAATTGAGGCAAAGAACAGGAGTTATTTTTTCTAGCATAACGCAAATTAAGCATAAAAGTTTAGTAGTAGGATAGCAAATATCCTGTAAACAAAAGGTGCATATATTGATTATTAGTATTAAACAAAAACAAGCATACGACTAATACAAAGTGGACATCTCATTTGTCAGCAAAGCATATTTTGAGATGAGAATTTTAAGCATAAACAAGGTAAAGAAATGCTATAAGCTAGATAGGCTTTTATACAGGTTCTCTTTTATAAAATAAACCAATCAATAAGAATATCAAATTGACTTAATATAATCTTAGGCCAAATCTAAGTCTGACCTAAAACTTGATTCTATGGTTAAAAGGAGAATAAAACAATATTTAAATTCAACGCTTAAGAACATCAAAAAATTCAGATGGCATAGTATCCATGTACAATAAAAAAATTATTCTCCTTTTGCTTGGGCTACTATTTATACCACAACAATCAACAAATAGTAACATCTACAGTCAATTAAGCATCATATGTATGGAGAAAGTTCTAAGTAATACCCACTCGTTCAGCGATACTATGGGGATCAGTAGCTTGGCCTCGTCTGGCTCGCACCCTTGGCCTGATGTTTGGTGGGTGAGATGCCGGAGGCGGTTGAGCTACTTGACTCTGGAAGGGCTGCTTTAGAAAACACATGGTTACACAAACACAAGAATTTAGTAATACCCTCTGTCAATCTTCAAATCATCAAATCTTTTCTAGTGCTACAGTTGGTGATAGACTGATGATTATATCTCCTGTAGTATGGTGATCAAGATGAACTGTTTGAATGGATGAGCATGAAGTTTGCTAAAATCAAAACAGTATCACATAATAAGCACTATACAAGATCACAACAATATAAAGAACAATAGTGCTTGAGAAAATAACATACATGAAGTCATCATATGAATTGATTGTGGGACTAGAAATTGATTGTGGGACTAGAAACTTTGAAGAAAGAAAAAAAACCAGTAGGAGTTTTGAGTGTTGGATGATGTGGTCAAGATGGAATGACAAAGAGGGCTAATTTTTCAGGGTGGAGGGGCCAACACAAATAGACTTCCAATACCATATGTCATCCCCACTTTGAAGACAAATAAACACTGACTTTTTTTTCTTCAATCCTAGTCTTTCAGGCAGTCAAAACATACACACACAGCATCTTGCAAAACAACAGACAGTAAGGAAAGACCTGCTGAAGCTGAACTTGGGAAGGAGGAGGAGGCCTTAGAGGCTGAGTTTGCTGCATGTGGGCAAATGCTGGAAACAGATTCGTTAAATGCAATGAATCCCCATCCTGCTCATAAGAACCACTCAAAACACTTTAATTACAAGCTCAACTAAGACTAGCAAACTCAAACTCAAACTCAGACACCAAATCCCTACAAAACTGCAATTTCAATACATGGTGCATCCAAATTTAGCAACAAAACTTCAGCTCAACTCTAGCTACCCAGAAACTAAAAATTAGCCAGATAATTCACTAACCCATGAAATTCCAGGTTAAAAAAAAAAACACTCACAAGGAGTCTGGAGGAGGAAGAAGAGGCATTAGCATCAGCACTCAAGTCCTCAGCTTTCAAGAAAGATCCACCGGTGGCAGAGGGGTCCAAGTTGAGGCCCAGTGGTATACCCATTCCTCTGTACCCGCCAACGCCCCCAAGCCCATGACCCGACCCGTCACCCGTACCTAGGCCCAACACCATGGACCCATGAAGATGCTGATGCTGATGCTGATGTTGATGATGGTGCTGATGCTGATGATGATCAGTGGCCCCACCTCCACTCCCACCAATACCAACGCCCAGACCAAACCCAACACCCTCGCCGGCGCCGGAGCCACCGCTCCCGTAGCCGGGCACCGATAGCATTTGCTCAAAGAAGTCATCTGTTAGCCCATCACCTCCCTGATTGTTACCTGCCATTTTTTTTCCCTCAAAAAAGAACCTTTCTTTTTCCACCCTTTTGGATGAATTTGCAGACCCGGAAAAGGAGTTGTAAGCAAATGGGGAAATGAACTTGCTTATGGAAGCACAGGCAGCAACGGAACCCGATAACCCGGAAAAGATGACTTCTTTTTTATTGTTTGTGGGTGTGAAAACTGATGGGAAAGATTGTTGGGGTTTGAAACCTCTCCGTAATTTAAGACTTGAAATTTTGAGAATGGGATTTGTGGGTTTTGTGTTGTGGGCGACCCCAGACCCAGAAAGGAGAGAGCTTGCACCTTCAAGCCCGCCTCTCTCTCTACAACTACACTCTGCTATCTGTGACTCTGTTGAGACAGGCTGAATGGGAATATAAAGGAACCCCTGCAAATAAATCAGGTTTTTTTTAAAGAAAAATTGAAATAAAGAAATGGAGATGGAATTGGGGAATTTCAAAGGGGACATTGATTAGCACCCATTTCGAATCATGTTTAATAGGTTAATCATTATATGTGGAGCTGGTTTAGTTTTTTTTAAAATTCTAATTTTGGTTGATAATAAGTCAGATAAAGGTGTTGATAGAGTTCCTTTTGTTAAAGTTTTAGAGATGTGTAGAGTTGATTTTTGGAGAAATCCTTGTATTATTAAGAAGAAGAGGTTGAGACGCTACAAGTTTGAGCTTGCAACTAAACAGACTGTGAATGATCAATTTGTCATCATTCACTGAATCCCCTACTTAATTAATACTCTTTCTGGTTAATTGTATGGGTCATTTAGCGTATGAGTTTTTTTTGGTCGAAGGTTTAGCGTATGAGTTTTGATCAACTATAAGCCTTGTTTTGGATATTTTTGTATTTTTTTAAAATTTTAGATGTTAGTGCAAAATTGATCAACTTGGTAATTTAAGTTGGTTAATCTTTTCCTTAACATTTACAAATTGCTAGTTTGCTACAATGACTTACAAGATATGGTTTGATTTGATGATTTTGACTATTCCACTTTGTAGTGCTTAATGCTTGTGTTTATTCTTATCTTAGTCTCACATTCTTGTGTTAAATCATACGGATTTACACATTTGGACTCTTGAGAGTGAGAATGTGCCAGTTACATATTAAAGTTAAAAATGAGTATTGAAAACAAATCTTAATCCGAGCACTAGTTTGCAAAATACACAAGTAAAATGAACTCAATGAAAAGAGTGTTGTCATGATATATTATAAGGCATACATACGTTAATACACTAGGTGGTTGTTTGTTTAACCGTAGGAATTGAACTTCAGAGAAAATTAACTCACATCAATTTAATTCTCAGATATTGGATTTCACATTATTTGATAAAATATGTTTTGTTACAATTAATTATTTAGTAAATAAATTTCTATATTTTATTTGGTATGAATCGAAAAAACATGAGAATTTACCTAGAATTACAACATCAACTATTAATCTATTATCCATTAAAAATAATAATGTAAATCAAGGACATAAATAAAATTTGTAATTTAAATAAACAAAATTGTTTTAAGTATATGGAGGAATTGAACTACTCACCCCCACCATGGTAATTCCAATTCCTCCATTTTTGGGGAAGTACAACTCATGGGAATTCCTAATTTTGATGATAAACAAATATAACTCAACACATGTTTTTAAGTCAATTCCCGAGTTTTTTAAATTCCCATGATTTTGAAAGTTAACCAAACAAACACTAGTAGTAGTAGATGTATAGCCTAAATCACGGAAAATAAGCTAAGGAATAATCTTATTCACTGGGAAAAATGTGTTGGGAGAAAGAAGGCAATTAATTTGACAAAAGAATATTTAAACCTTCTAATTGTCAAAATCAGCCCCAGTCATTACTCACTTCCTAATATATCCATCGCTTTTGATCAATGTTATAATATGTACCATTTGATATTCATTAATAATAAATCAGATACATCATACATGTAATAAATCAAAAGAATTTTTTGAGGGCATACTTCATACTACATTATTACGGAGTATAAAAAAGAACTAGAATGCTTAGTTCTAAGTAAGTATGATTAAGTATGTCAAGTTGGGAAGAATCAAACTTTGTTGTAATTCTAAGTAAGTGTATGATAAAATTAGAATATTGTATATAAAAGATAGAAATTTAATTATTTTAATTTCATGATGAAATCAAATAATTTAATATTTGAATTTGAAAAAATAGAATGAGAAAAATAATCTATAAAATTGATGAAGTCTTAGAATTTGAAAAACAAACCCAAAAAAACGACATTTCAAATTACAAATAAAACTAAAAAAATGGACATTTATTTTGCATTGAGGAAGAAATTTATAAACTGTAAAGATGTTATTTTCTTTAAAAAAAAACAAACCATTTATACGGTAAGACTTAAGAGGGATATTTTTCATATGCCTTTTGAGGATTCAAATAATAATGTTATTTAAAAAAAAAACATTTACGTGACAAGGAGGATAACTTTTCATGTTTTTAAGATACTATTATTTTAGTTCTTAAAGTTTGCTTATGTATATTTCATATTTGACATCTTAGATTTATAGGTAATGAATTTTTGTTAGTGAGTTTTGAAAACTGTTATTGAAATTTACACATGTGTTTTTAGACATTTTTTCTGTATTCATTGGTTAGGAATGAAATGAGTCAATGCGTAACCAATGAAATGAAATCAAACTATTATGTATTAGTATAATTTTTCAGTCCATGCATAACCCACTTTCTACTAACTAGTCACCCACATGTTAAGGCTTTGAAATCGTATTTTCAATATATATTATATGCTATTTATACCGACAAATCTTAATTTACAATTGAATTCTACTATTTGTCAACATCACTCTATAACCTATATGGGATAACAACCTTTTAAGGGGTTTTAATTAGCATATTCAACCACGCGCATTATGTTATGTTTGAAGAATTGTGTTAATAATATAACAACTGTAATTGGTTTATGACATTTGAAATTAGAAGGGTCCTAGTGGGATCTATAAAGGAAGATATCCTTTCATTAGTTAAATACGAAATGCAAATTGTTTAATCTTCTTGTTGTTATAATTTATGGCATGCTTTTTCCCACCAAACTTTTGCCCTTTGTCATACATACCCATATTTCTTTGTGTCTTAGAATTCAATTCAAATAATTGTTTCTAAGACAATAATTCTCAATATAATAATACTAGCATGATCAAAACCTTTGCCCCAATAAGGACCTAAAAAGATAACTTTCAATACCTAAAAGAAATTTTAAAGGGATTAAATATATTATACTAATCTACCACACTAGCTACATTTTTGTCCAAAGCACCATTTTATAGCCAATAAGATGTCAATTATGTAGATGCCAAACCACAACACGCACACGCGACAACTATAGGGTGGCCTAACGATAAGAGATATAAGAGGTTTTAAGACATCTCGACAAGTATAGGGTGGCCTAGCGATAAGAGATATAAGAGGTTTTAAGACATCTCGTTTTCGGTATTTGTCTCTAACCCTTCACTTGGACTTAAGTGAAACTGTTACTATCCTTCCATCCTTTAAGTTCATGATGCAAACAAATTTACCTGGTTTGCAAATGTTGGTTGGTTAAGTCACGAGTTTGTAGTAGTTTAGATGGTGGGTTCTCAATAAGCTAGTATGGTCGAGGATCATTCTGGAGATTTTTTTTTTCTTTTTCGAAACCCATAGTAGAATATCGTAGAATCATCCATTGGTTTAAGCTTTTGGGTAAAAAGGTGGATCCCGACTTTATATACGAAATGGTTAAGTTTACCCCGACATGTCACCCAGCTCTCTCGACCCACCAGAATTTCACATGGTATTAGAGTATGTTCGGTCTGGGTCCGTTTCTTCCTGGCTATTAAAAAGAGATTGAGATGTCACCGTCCGTTCTCTGGGCTAGCTATAAAGAGAATGAGATGCTAGACCCGTTTGTCCAAGTGCTAAGTAGGTCAGAGTAGTTACCACTTGAGGGGGCGTGTTGGAGTCTGAAGGATTATCCCGCATCGGGAAAACAACATCAAAATGCACTAGTATATAAGGAATGGTAAGACCACTACTCATTGGCTTAAGCTTTTGGGTAAAAAGGTGGATCCCGACTTTATATACAAATAGTTAAATTTATTCCGACACATCACCCAGTTCTCTCGGCTCTCGCATCTGTTGTTTTAATTGGATTTGACCTCCTATTATAAAACTTTGCTTCGTACACGATTATTTACTTGCTTGATCGGCCCCTTGACATGCAGTCCAGAGAGTTAAAGGATTGGTGAATCGGATAGTTTGAAATCAATGGTGAACTAGATAATTTTATTATATAAAACATCAATTATGTAGATATAATGACAAGCTTTCTGGCTAACCTTTTCCAATATAAAAATGGCAATAAAGTCCCGCCCTCATCTTATACCTTTTAAGATGATTGATAAATGGAGGATCATGATTCTTAGATTGAACTTTAAAACTCGTTCATGGTGTAGGATCAAAAGAGGTGTCAATTCTTGAGAGTTGAGCAATAATATAATGACCCATTTAGATTAGAGATATTATTGACTTCAATTCATCCTAAGTTCTAACTCCTTGTTTTATAAACCCTAGTGACAAAAACTAGTAGAACATATGGATAATATTGCTTTTCAAATTATGGGCATTCTTCACTTACAAATTCACAAGCAAAATGTTAGGCCAACTGGATCTCCAACGTAGGCACTATAAGAAGAAAACGGAAAACTAGTGATATCATTATGATGCTAGTAAAATGAAAACCATGGTCAAAAATTGGAAATTTTGGGAAAGACTTTTATATTAACATGAATAATGTCAACTATCTTTTTGCTTGTTATGGCAATCCAGGTGTCAACTGCAGCTGGGTAGTGGTAAATGCAATCACTACACCAACCTTAAAAATGCATTTAATATGATTTAAGATGAAATGAGTATAAGGGTAGGTGATGAATAATGAAATTCTTCACAACTATTCTTGCAAAGGACCACAAAAAAAAGGAAGAAGAAGCAGCTCATTCTGGCAACCTCTTTGTTCTTTATGGCCAGCATCTTCTGTGTCTTTCTATCATGCTTTTTTGCTTACAGATAGATGAACAAACTAGTACAAGCTTTCTTTCTTTATAGTCAATAGCCTTTAAAAAAGCACCATACTACTACACCTTGTGTTCATAATGTACAAATTTAGAGCTAAACATTTGGTTTTATGCTAAGATGCATTGTTCTTTGACAGATTGATCAGTGGTACACAACAAAAAGAGGCTACAGAAATAATGCCACACAAATTCATTCATATATTACAAGATTCAGATGGTATTGATATTTGTTTCTTTGAAATGAGAGAAACTTTCAAGAACGAGGTAAATTTCTTCTGCTCTTGCAAAGCAAGCACTGATATCCATTAATCTAACCTTTCAAAAAAAGTCTTGCTCTTGTTCGCGAACAGATGTAGGGTTTGTGCCTGCAATCTCATCCAGAGGTTCGGGTTCTTTTTTGAGCTCGGACTCAAACTCCCGAGCTGCCTGTCATTATCAACACAAGATGGGCATCACATATGTTTGAATACATTTGACTATAGCATTAAGCTGGTTAGTGATCACTGATTAGTATGCTAGAAATAGTAAATAGCAATTACTTAGTGGATCAATCATGTTGCTGTGCCCCATAAAATAGCCATGTAGGTCCAAGTAAGATGCTTATTCTGGATAACAAATGGCAAAAATCATTGAAATATCCCTGAGCAAGTATGTAAGCAACCACAATTGGAAGTTCTTATTCCCACAAAACTACTAAAGTTGGACATGTGATGAAATCCGTCATTGTGGCTGCATTCATAGTTTTGACATATGATGCCTTTGGCTACCCAATTAGAATCACTGAATTGACATAGATGCAAAGCATATTGTTCTAGATGACTTCAAATAAAAAAGTACTACTACGAGGAGCCCGATTAGAGAAATAATGACTAGGGCTCTGCTGTTAACACACCGTACGTTACGGTATTCTTAGAGCGTAGTCCACTTATTGTAGACTTTTAGGATTAAAAGACATCCTAGAAAGTTTCCCAATCCACAAAATTAAGAAAGAGATATCCTACAAAGGGTGATTGCTCCAAAATCGGTTTCGTCTATTTTTTTGCACTTTTTGTTCATTGAATTCACCCTAATTCTCAATTACAACAATAAACTGTACAGCATCATCTCCACATGGAGCAAGCAAACCAACATGATCATTTTAGGCATTCAATTACAAATTATCCATCAGAAGCACAAGGTTATTTCATGATTCATGAAAATGACATGGTTGCTGCTGCTGGTTGTCCGCATTTCAAATCACTCAAGTTCTAAGCATCAGCTAATGAGCAAACGAAAATTTCCATAGATCCTCTATATGCTAAAGAGAGTCTTCTGTACAACTGAGCTACTTAAGGATAGAAATGGGAGCCTGGCTGACTATTGACAAAACTGGACATGATTAATCAATGGAATTTTTACTAAAAATCACAGCTTCTAATGCTTCACTCCCAATCTCAAAACTTTATAACCAAGACCAAAATAAGCATTACCATTAGTTTCTCCTGTTTCAAACTTCAAACTGGTTTTCAAACAAATCCTAGCAACCAATTGGTAGCAGTAGATTCTACATTATCCCAACTCATAGGTTTAGCAGAATCCAAACTACCATTGACACAATTTGAAGCTCGCTCTTCTCCAAGCAGCCTCAGTATAACAGACAAAGGTATAGCAAAGCCATCATCCAAAATCACAAGCCAAAAAGCCAGAAGAGAGTAAAATTTCACATCAGAGACATCAAAAATCCAAGCTAACCCTAACGAAAATTGCACATCTCTTCTTTTCGCACTAACCTGCTGAAAGCTCTTGACAGTTTTGCCAATACTCTTTCCGATCACCGGCAACTGCTTGGGGCCGAAGACCAGAGCGGCGACTCCGGCAATGACGACGATCTCCGGAACTCCGAGGCCGAACAAGCAGTTACAAGAGAAACGCCTTCGCCGAACATTTCGAGTCAGCACTAGCCGATTGCAGACGTTACCGGAGCTAATGAAGGAGGAGCTCGAAGAAGAGAGGGAAGAAGAAGGCGCGATGAATCTAGGGTTAAGGAAGAGAGCCGGTGAGGAAATCGCCATTGATGGTTTTTCGAGTGGAATAATCTGGATAACGGGCAACGCTGACTATCAAGTCGTCTTTTCTGAGCCCTTTTTTCTCCTTTTTTTATAATGGATATTAGTCAAGTATTTTACTATCAGCTATAGAGAAAATCTCATTTCTGTATATGTTGCTTCTTATAACAAAACGAATTTGGTTTGACCATCTCTGTCGAACTACAAGCAATTAACTCACATAATGTTACACAAACCAGGCTGCCATGAGATTAAAAAAAATCCTAATTACAAGGAGACTGAACCTAGTAAACTAGTAGTCATTGGGCTTGTGCACTTGAGGGGTTGTTGTATCCATGTTAGAAACAAATATTGAAGATGGTGGGTGATCTGGAATCACATTTTCTGCAGAAGCTACCTTAGGGAAGTGATGATGAGGAGCTGGAGGGGTAGGATTTGAAGGCTGCTGGTGGTGGTAGAAATGCTGCTTTGTGTTGTGGTTTTGAGTGTGATGGACTGGGACTGATGCAGAGGGATTAACTGAATGAGGAGCTCTTGCACTAAAAGCCGGCATGCTAATGTCAGGCATCGTTTGGAACAGAGAGTTCATCCCGGTGACTCGTTTGACAGTCTCCTCGGCCATCTTCACCTGAAAGTGGGTAATGAATCGCGACATGAGAATCACAGGATTGTGTTTGGAATCGGGAAAGGAAATCGGGTCATTTGATGTACCTTTGCTCTTAGTGTCTCAACGTCAGCTTTTAAGACCCGGTTGTCAACTGCGGCTTCGTTGTACTTCTGGCTTATGTTAGTGAAGCGGTTCAGCAGAGAGGAGTTTTCACCCTTGAGTTCAGAAACCTGTTGCGAAATATCCATTCTTTTCAGATATGGTAAAGGGAAACAGAATCTGTGCGGATTATGGCTAATTGACCATAATAGATAGCTTGGAGAAAAACCTGTGTCTGAAGTTCTGTGACATGTTTCTGCTTTCTGCTCCTGGAGCGCCTAGCTGACTCCCTATTTGAAAGCATTCTGGTGTACAAAGAGACACACTAGATAGAATCAGTACCGATTAACTCATCACTTACACCTGTTTTTCATGGAAAGGCATCAAACTTTGAAAAGAGAGAAGGGATAAGACTGCATAACAAGATAACAAGTTTGACCTTCTGACACGCCTAACATCAGCTGGATCCATATTTTCAGTTAACTCGTTCTCTCCTTCGGCTTCATCATCATCTGATAGATCCCTTGAAGAACTGCTTATGGTTGGTTTGATTTGAACAGCCTGATTTTTTGGCATTACTGGCAAGGAAGGAATTCCAATAGGTCCTCCAACACCCTTCTCTTTTGATCCTAAGGAATATCGAACTAGACTTCATGAGATATGGAGCAAAGTCTTGAAAAGGGAGGAGTAATAATTAACAAAATAATACTAGTCTCATACACTTAACATGGACAATATACATGCAAATTTCCCAACAATTTTTACTAGGTACTAAATTTTTACAGCTATAACTGTATGCATAGTATTGCAAACTTGCTTAAGCTTCATAGCAGTTCTTTTTCAAGATAAGAGCAAATGGTCTTCTAGTTCATATTTCCCCATTCATAATGCAGACTTGCAGAGGGTCAAACATCAACAGCCATAAGCTATTAAAACCTATCTCATAATAAGAACTGCTTGAAAGCTCCTTAATATATTTTCAGCATACATTAGAGATTGGTCAGACGATACTGGAATCATAATGGTACGTGTTCATATCCAGAACTAGTCGATTTTGGTCATTCCACTTCCTAAAAGTAAAGGCGTTTAGCTGCCAAGCATTTCCCTCCAATATTTACATAGTAATAAAACAAGTGATAGAGACAAGATAAAATAATTGTAACTCTCCTCTTTATTTTGGTGAACCGCTAAATATGCTTCAAAATTAACACAAACCTCTTCCA
The DNA here is from genome assembly GCA_963924305.1 of Polygonum maritimum. Lineage (NCBI taxonomy): Eukaryota > Viridiplantae > Streptophyta > Magnoliopsida > Caryophyllales > Polygonaceae > Polygonum > Polygonum maritimum. The sequence goes on from OZ002736.1 coordinate 27,473,755, forward strand.
AGTGACTGAGTTACTACCCGTGAATCAGCTGACCCTTGTGATGTGATCTCCGCTGCTCCAGATGGACTTTGGCCTATCACAAATGGTGCCTGTTGGACATAAATGAAAACTTCAAGAGCTTAGTACTCCTAGAGTAGTAGTCTAAAGATGCCTAGATGCTATCTTAGAGAACATCAATGCATCACAACCTAAAACTAAGTGCTACATCCCAATAATCTCATAATTGCAGCTTGCAGGTCTTTGTGTATGATCCCAACAAGTCACACAATCAAAATGACACAACTCAGCCAAGTTTAGAGAATCACAAAAAGCGCACTAATATGCTCAAGCTTCAAGCAAATGATTTAAGCAAGCATAATGGACACTGATTGGCAAAATTGGCAAAGTAGTTGCTGAACAACATCCTCCCAATTCAATCACGACCTTATAACTTGATATAGAGAGCAGTAAGGGATCATATAACTTGAGAAAACATTCAATTCAGCAGGAAGAATGAATGTGTATCTATGATGATATTTCACTGACAAAGTATTCGCATAGCCGGTGTATAAACAATCAAACAGAAACCAAAGAGGAGTGCAATTTAACCAAAGCCAGAAAACTTGCAAAAAGTCACCGAACCCTAGTCAAAGCAACGGCTGCGCAAGCCAAATTGAGGCGGCTCTTGAGCAAGGCCTGGAACTTGTCGGAATCAATCGGAGGGTTCAATTCCGCGTTAAACAGCGCCGAAGACGGATCTGGAGGGACGAGATTGGGCTGAGGAGGAGCAGCTACACCATTATCGCTCTGTGAAACCTTCACATCGTTGACTAGGATGTTGTTTTGGTTGACTTTGGACGGTGAATTGAGATCCGCCGCCTCTTGGAGGTACCTCTGGAACGCCCACTCTGACTCGCTCCGATTCATCTTCGGATCCGTGTGTAGAGACTCTGGAGACGGAATCGGAGGGTTTGCTTGTGACGGCGACGGCGGCGACCAGAACTGGCCGGTGAATTCATCCACCGAAAAAACCCTTTCCATCGCCTTCTCCGTCGATGTTCTTTCTGTACGCCCTCCAATCTTTCTTTCTTCTTCTTTTCCGACCAGTACAATTTGTTTAACTTATAATTCTTTAATTTTTTTTTTGCGAGGTAATAATTCTAGAATTTTAAAAGAAAAGAAATTTATTTTTTTTTGGGGTCGGAAAAGAACGAAATTAAATAATTAGCTTTATAATAGGGGGAAAAGGCTAACTAGGCTATGGAGAAAAGTTAAAGAAGCGGAAGGCCCGTCCCACAAATAAATGTAACAACTAGTCGATTTTTCAAAATTATCCCTGGCAAAAAAAAAATTACGGCCTGCCACCGCGTCCAACCTCATGTCCAAAATTACGCGCGTGCCACTGCGTCCCACCGACCATCCTGTCACCTGTCACCTGTCACCTGTCACCGTTCATCCCTGTCACCTGTCACCGTTCATCCTGTCATCCTGTCACCGTTCATCCTGTCATCCTGTCACCGTTCATCCTAAACCGTTCATCCCAATTTTTTGTCTACTATCAATCTTGTCATCGCTTATTTTTTCGTCCTCTTATCATCGCTTAAATTGTGGTTAAATCTTGTCATTCTTCATGTATTATCACCTATTTTTATATCACCGAATTTGTCATAAGCCTTGTCATCTGTTAAATTGTCGTCAAATCTTGTCATAAGACTTATCACACATACCCTAATTTATCACCATATACAAACACCTTGTCACCACGCACAAAAACACCACGTACAAAAAACTTGTCACCTCATAGACTAAACTTATTATCAAAAATTGTTATTGAGCCTATGCGGGATTTGAACCCACATTACCGTGCATTAAGCACGTTGCTCTACCATTTGAGCTAATATGCCATAATTAAAACTAATATATGAACAGGTTAACCACAATCCGTAAACAAAAAACCTATCATCGACAAAACCTATAAACAAAAAACCTTGTCACCGACAAAACCCATAAACCAAAAAAACTTGTCACCTCCCTTAATCATATTTATTGGTCATACACATCAGTTCTCTGCTCGAACTGTAACACTAACTTTCAATTGATTTTCATTGTAACCTTTTCAGTTCTTTGTGTAAGTAAAGTATGTTGTATGAAAATTAGATATAGCTATCTTTAACAACAGCCATGAGGGGAGGACTTTTACAACTACATAATAGGATTCCAATTTGCTTAGTTAGCAACCATGTTATAGCTCACATATCTTGGATATATTCAAAACCAGATTCATCTACTACTACCATCATAGCCTACACAAATTAAAACCCATCAATAATATGAAAGTGATACAGAACTACTAGCTACAAGCCAAGACTTTAAAGTTGACTCTCACAAATATGATCAAGAATGAGCACAGAATGTACGTACACAGTCTTTGAATGGTGCTAAGGCCATGAAATTCAACAAGCAATGGCTGAAAATTAAATTACACAACAAGACCATATATAGCTCAAATCCATGTCAAACTAACGATTTGATTCAAGCAAAATTCAACAAGCAATGTCTATACAAAGAACTCGAAACTCACAACTTAAACCACAAACAAGGACATAAAATTGAACACCAGGGAGTAGAAACCCTAGAAATACCTTGAGACTCTCGACGACGCTTGGAACCACCTCTTGTTCAATTCCGACATCGGAGACGGCGAAATAGATGAACGGATCGTCGATTAGGAAGGTGTAGGAGCAGCTGTGGATCGTGTAGGAGACGATTGAGTGGTGTGGAGGCGTTCGTTCGCCAGATCTGGAGCGACGAGTCGCCGGAGTTGTGCTCCGCCAGAATCGTCGGTGATCCGCCGCCGATATGGTGTGCTACGCAGGCGTAGCGGATGAGATTCGGATCCGAATCCATGGACAGACCAGAAAAAGGAATCGATGAGCGATCTGCATCGATGAGAACGACGAGCGAGAAATCATCGGGAGAGAGAGAAGAGAGAGAGGAGAGAGAGTGGGAATGGAAAAAGTGGGCCGGCTGGGCTTATATACCGCCTATTTACTACATAAATTTTTGCCACCGTCTAGTTACTAATCCAAATTAGTAAAACGGGCCTGTCCACCACGTTCCCTCTTATAATAGTACACTATAAATTATACGGAGTAATAACTAGCAAGGATTCATTTGATTAAATAAAAAAGTAACAAATAAGCAATCAAAACCAGAAAAATTCATGTCAACAATTTAGGAGTAAAATAGTCTGGAAAATAAAAATATCACAATATGACATACAGTTAAACCTCTATAAATTAATAGGGTCGGGACCGGAGTATTTTATTATTTTATAGAGATATTAATTCATCGATAAATTAATATTTATTAATTTATAGAGATTTTAGCTACAGAGATATTCCAATAAAATATTACCTTATGTAACTAAATTAAACTTAGGAAAATTAGCTTAAAATAGTACCAAGTAGGCAAGTATTGTCATTGAACCAAAAATAATATCAACTACAATAGAATCATATTTTACTAAGTTTTGAAAGTTCTCTTAGTTATACATATATGTAATTTTTTATATATTTATTAATTTATGATTTTATTGGGACCTTATATTTCTATAGGGGTTTTCTGAAAATTTATTATCTTATTATCTTATCAAAAATCGTCAAATTTTACACTAGCCGAAGTCGGGACCGGAGAAAAATATTAATTTACCGAGTTTATTAATTTATCGCGTATTATTTTATGGAGGTTGTACTGTATAAACAAATTGAATGTAAAAATGGCATGTGACTAAAAGATAATATCTTCTTTAGTATATAAATAGATTTAGCTTGGTTTGTATGATTCATTTATTGCGAAATTTGGAGCCTAACAATGATGCCTTGTTTCTGGAACGAGGATCCTCTGGTCCCCTTCCCTGGTCCAAGTTGGTGGTTCCTTGTTTTCTATTGGTTCAAATAATCTTTTTAAATTAAATAAACATAAAAACTTAAAATCTTATCTTCTTTTTTTTCAAATCTTATCTCTACAAAATAGGGGACTAGGGAAGTGGACCAGAGGATCTCAATCTTTGTTTCTGAGCGATCAATTGTGCTCTAAGTGAAGGATAAGCTTCGTCCCTCTGTCTAGGTAGCTTATTTCTGGTGAAATTTAAAGTCGGGTGGTTAATATAGTTAACAACTAATAGTATTGATAACTGATAAGACTCCTCTCTTCTTTTAGATGGTTCATTTTCTTTGGTTGGTTTGTTTTAAATTGTTTGTTTGCATATTAACTTCTCCCTTAGACAGAACAACTTTTACAAGAACACCCAAAATTTTAACTACATGATCATATGAGGCTGATGTTAATATACTCTAGGTGCTACTTTAGGTATTAGATCATTTCTAATTCAGGTGTTATATTGTCCAAATTAACATGGCAAGTCCATGAATGGAAAGAGAGATTAAAGGACCAACTGAAGAGGAGATGAACTTTGACGGTGAATGAAGATGGGATAGTCAAGATGCCATGAAAAATGGGAAGTGAAGTACATCAACTCCCACCCATCCCCGCATCACCCCCTCTCTAACTTGATATTCCAATGGCACAGCTTCATCGGTAGGGACTGGATAGTCCGGTTCCGACACACTTATAGAGAAGCAAACGCAGTCACTGATAAGCTTGCTTCCCTGGCGCATAATTTCCCCATTGGCACTACTGTTCTTAGGCATTCCCCTTCAGAGATATCTTCTCTTCTGCTAAATGATGTATTAGGAGCAGTCCAACCCCGCTTAATTCTGGCCAATTCGAACTTCGAATAAATTTCAGAGGCCTCCCCTTTCTCACCAAAAAAAAATTAAATGGATATACTACGTCCCTACGTAGGGATGCATGCGCATGTCCGTCATATGACGTACTCCACCCCTGATATACTAGTTTTCGAGATAAATTTGATTTTAAATGCCTTGTATTAATAATGACATTTTTTGAAACATGATCGATCAACGTTAAGATTTCATGATCGAGTTATGGAGTTAACTTTAAAATGTTGATATACTTGTTGCCCTATGAGGCTTACTTTTTTCCACAATGGAAGTCCTATAATTCATTTATCCCCTCATCCAAGGAGTAACTTACTTGTTGAGACTTGAGAGCCGACACTAGTGTCAACGATTGTTCGGCATTACGTCTTCCATCCTTGATTCTTGATGCAAGATTCTTCAATGGAAGTAAATGTTTAAAGTTGTTGGATCTATGCTTCCGAAGGTTTGAGTTGTGTTATGTCCATCCATTATGCTTAATGTTCGCTTGCTTTGATACCAAATCGTCACGGCTAATGTTAAATGAGAAATAGAATAGGAGTTGAGATAGATTTTTTTTGTTATTTATTCGATAATCTTACATGCAAATCCCATTTCAGACGATAAGATAACTCCTTGATTCACTATCGCAATTACACACTCGGTTCTTTCTAAGTTTCTAACCACTTATACACAACCAGTACAAGTGAACCAATCCATTTCATGCTCCTCCACAATATCAAGATTTTTTTTGGTAGAACCACAATATCAAGATTTTTGTAGGTGGGTAATTTACCGCCATAAATATAGATAATATTTCCGCCAGCCAGGTAAGCATATCTAATAAATATCTTTATTAGCCTATTACATCCTGGTAGTTATCCAGTAGTTGGAAGATTCTATCATATTTAAGAAGATAGAATTATTAATTGGGCTCCAAGGAAGAAACCCTAGCCCTCTCTTTCCACTATAAATACATAGCTTGGCCATGTAGAAAGAAAAAAAAAACTATCCTAGAGGGGATGATAATCGCTCGCCCTGACTCTAGAGAGGCTGATGATCGCTTGTCTCAGCCCTACCCTGCGCCTTTCTCTCTACTGTTTACCCTTGCGAATACTCTACTGACTTAGGCATCGGAGGTGGATTAGGGGGTCCCCGCCCCCTTTGTCCATTGTTTTGCAGGTTTAGGTCATTGAAGGAGGCTTGGAGAAGAAGGTCATTGAAGAAGGAATTGAGACTTGTACACCGACATATTTCGTGTACTAACATCTGGCGCCGTCCGTGGGGACAGCAATCGATCCATAATTATGGTGCTGGAATCGACCCCAAACGACGAGGATACAATCTCGGTCGGGTCTGGGGCAATCGCACTGGACGAATCGCGCGATTCGTTTTCGGCAAGCCCGGACCCGCGACCGCGAATCGCCGCCCGCGACCGCGAGACACTCACCCGCGACCGCGGGTTGGAGGGCGATCAGCGAATTCCGAATTCGCCTGCAGGATCAAACCCGCAACCGCGGATTCGCCACCCGCGACCGCGGGTCACCCACCCGCGACAGCGGATCGGCGCTAGAGCGATTGAACTCCGAAAATCGCTCGGAGGAGCGAATCCCGACACGCGTAAACCCCGATATTCGCTCAGGAGATCGGACCACATCGCGATCCATGCAAGGCGCCTTGCCCGGATCCGACTCTACCTATGACTTGGTCCCCTCCCAAGCGCGTCTGTTCATCGCACAGACCTGTGGGGACTCGAGTCAGTTAACGGAATCACGAGTCATAGCATTGGAAGGTCTGAATCAACTAATCAAGTACGGGATTCGGCGGTGCGCCTCGCTAAATCGGACCTTGGATTGTCGATACAAGAGGTTGCCCTAATCAAGAATCATTGTTGATTGTCGATCCAATGAAAACCCTAGATTGGGGGCAACTCTAATTACAATTGCATGTACGTAACGCAGGGATATACGTATGAGCATACGGAACCGATCGCTAGAGCCCGGGGCGGGTGAGCGGTCGGTCCGATCCGTTACCCCAACCGAGCTGGGTCACGCCGTCGACGAAACCCTAAACGATTGGACGATTGGACCTGCGGTGCGTGGTCCAAGGCCTTGCGAGCGCGAGCCCACGTCGTAACGAACTCGGTGCGAGTTCGGAAGAGGGTTTCGGGATCGGACACCTGGACCTGCGGTGCGCGGTCTAGGATCCCGCGAGCGCGGACCCACGTCGTAACGAACTCGGCACAGGTTCGGAACAGGATTTCGGGATCGGACACCTGGACCTGCGGTGCGCGGTCCAGGGTCCTGCGAGCGCGGGCCCACGTCATAACAAACTCGACGCAAGTTCGGAGGAGGATTTCAGGATCGGACACCTGGACCTGCGGGCGCGGTCCAGGGTCCCGCGATCGCAGTCCGGGGCAGAACCGCGGGCGCGGTAGCCCCGGCCGCGGGCGCGGTTTCGCTCCAGAGAACGTAACCTCTATTCTGGGGCAAACCGCGACCGCGGGTCAGCGATTGACAGGATTACCGATCGTGCTTCCGACTCACTTTCCAGGAGCTACGCTTATCGGATTTGGACGATCCACATATCACCGGAAAGAGGAGGAAATAAGCTACAAATTATCTTCAGAAGTCGAAGCGAGAACCCTACTCGAAGTCAGTCAAAATTGGGCACGAACTGCGCAGTCCAGAAATCGAGCCAAAGGGTTGGAGGATCAATCAATGTTCTTGACCATTGTGCAAATCATCAAGACACCGCTTCGAGATCTGGCAAGACCATTGACCTGCGCTTCCGATCTTGAACTCGTATTGGTAGACCGCGAACGTCTGCGCGGACGTTAGTGTGGTCAGGAGCAAGGTCCCTTCGCTAGGGCAAAGCGGCGACCGCGGCGCGCGGAACCGTGACCGCACCCCTCAATCCGTGAGCACGGAATTGCAGCAGGGGCAGTGCGAGACAAAGATGATAAATCGTTAACGCGGCCCATGCGGGCACGATCGCGGTATCACTATTGCGCACTCTTCATGAGGCCCTCGCGTGGATGTTGAGTTGTTTGAAAACCTTCGCTTTTTTGTGCTCTTTCGTTTTCTTAAACAAAACCCCGACCGGGAAAGTTTTCGTTTTATTCATCGTATTGTTTTCTTGAAATCTCAACAAATGACGCGCCTAAGGGTAAACGCAACGTTAGTTCATTACACTAACGGACTCCTGCGTATGCTAGCTACGTAGGGGATTCCCGCGATATTCGCTCGCGGATGTTCCCGTGATATTCGCTCACGGACTATGGTTGGCCCCCATAGAGTTCCCATGAGTTTCACTCATGGACCTTGAGTTTCATTCATGGATCGTGAGTTTCACTCATGGACCTTGAATGCCACTCCTGGAGTTTCCCGCGATCTTCGCTCGTGGACCGTGGTTTCCCACGGAGATCCCCGTGATATTCGCTCATGGACCGTGAGCTTCGCTCACCAGAGTTTCCCGCGATCTTCGCTTGCGGGCCGTGGTTTCCCACGGAGATCCCCGTGACATTCGCTCATGGACCGTGAGCTTCGCTCACCGGAGTTTCTCGCGATCTTCGCTCGCGGACCGAGGTTTCCCACGGAGATTCCCATGATATTCGCTCATGGACCGTGAGCTTCGCTCACCGAAGTTTCCCATGGAGTTTCAGCGTCGCTCGCGCGGTGGTTCCCGCGTATTCGCTCGCGGTGGTACCCGTGATCGCTCGTCACGGTGGTTCCCATGTATTCGCTCACGGAGTTTGTTCCCGCGTCGCTCGCGCGGTGGTTCCTGCGTATTCGCTCGCGGTGGTACCTGTGATCGCTCGTCACGGTGGTTCCCGTGTATTCACTCACGGAGTTTGTTCCCACGTCGCTCGCACGGTGGTTTCCGTGATATTCGTTCGCGGAGCCCACATGATATTCGCTCATGGGTGGGTGGGACCGTGATATTCACTCACGGGGGTTCTCATGATACTCGCTCATGAACGTGCAAACGTGCCCATCTCCTAATCCACATAAGTCAAGTCAATCCTAGAGTACCTACGTCTTAGTTACGCAACTAAGACGTAGGTGGGGCATTTGGAGGTGGGTAATTTACCGCCATAAATAAGGATAATATTTCCGCCAGCCAGGTAAGCATATCTAATAAATATCTTTATTAGCCTATTAAATCCTGGTAGTTATCCAGTAGTTGGAAGATTCTATCCTATTTAAGAAGATAGAATTATTAATTGGGCTCCAAGGAAGAAACCCTAGCCCTCTCTCTCCACTATAAATACATGGCTTGGCCATGTAGAAAGAAAAAAACGAAACTATCCTAGAGGGGATGATAATCGCTCGCCCTGACTCTAGAGGGGCTGATGATCGCTTGTCTCAGCCCTACCCTGCGCCTTTCTCTCTACTGTTTACCCTTGCGAATACTCTACTGACTTAGGCATCGGAGGTGGATTAGGGGGTCTCCGCCCCCTTTGTCCATTGTTTTGCAGGTTTAGGTCATTGAAGGAGGCTTGAAAAAGAAGGTCATTGAAGAAGGAATTGAGACTTGTACATCGACATATTTCGTGTACTAACAATTTTGAATATTGAATTATCCACTCATTTCATGTGCTCGTTTTCTGTTTTTCGATAGGAACAACAATAACAAATAAGCATCTTTAAATCCTATGCATAAATTATTTGGTACATAATATTAGGATTAGTCTCTTCGACACATATATTTAGATTTATGTCTAAATCCTATACCAAATTTACACTTATAGCTACAACATACTTTAGAAACAAATGGGCGCGTACACATGTACATGTATCTATAAACATATGTTAAGGACCTTAAGGTTATGTCATTTTTAGGTTCGTGGCCAACCGTTCAATTGATCATTCTTGTGATGATTTATTTACATTCAAAAGTTTAGCTCAATCCTCATCTATTCATCTGCATTAATCTCGTTGGTAACCATTAACCTAATTGAATAACATACAATTTCTTGTCAACTTGGTACAACCATAGCACAAAAAATTGTGTAGATAAACTCAACTTTTGTATGCGTATGTGTTATTCAGAAATAAATATTTTGATTTCAAGAAAACAAAATGACAAACACTTGCACTTTTTGCACAGAACGATTTCGTTATTATATTGTGCAAGTTGTAAAGTGTAACCATGGTTCTTCCATGTCCAATCTACCGCAAGGAAATAGACGAATGAGAAACAACCCCGTCACATCTAAATACTGCCACTAGTTTATTTAGCGGTGTACGTAGATTCCAACAACCCAAGCACATGGCCGATTGACCGAAAACCACCCGTATAATAGGCTATATTGCCCTAAACCACCCCTTATATACCTATTTATCGAAAACCACCCCTATGTACTCTTCCGTCAAAAAACGACCACCCCAACTGGTTTCCCCGTTAAAAAGTCGTCAATGCGCGTGTGTGACCCGTATTTCTCTACCCATTTCTATATATTTTTCATTTTTCTTCTAAATTGAAAAATCAAAACCAATTTCATATACCCTTATTAACTTTTTTTTTATCAATTATAACAGTTCTAAATTGAAAAATTAAAACCAACCAAAACCAATCTCTACTCATTTCTGAAACAATTCCATCAATAAAAAAAGAAAAAGAAAAATCAAAAACAAGGAGGGTTAGGGATTTTGCTCGAACAATTCGGAGGCCAAGGACGTCGGGGGTTAGGGATTCGGCGTTGGCGGGGGCGTTGGTGGAGGATTGAAGGAGGAGGTGGCCGTCGACGGGAGGCCCACGTCAGGGTCGGGTCATAGTCAGAATCGGGATCGGGCTCGGGGGTCCGGCTAACGTCCAGGTGGGGGTGAGCGAGATGGCCGAAAGTCGGGGTTCAGATCGGAGGAGACCAGTCGAGGTCGGGTTTGGGCAAAGTTGGGATGGCGAGCGAGGTCGCCATCGTCGGGCTTGGGAGTGCAGGGGAGTCGGAGTCCGGTGAGGCTTCGAGTTGGGCGTCGTGGGCCGGAGCCGCCAGCGGCAGGGAGGCAGAAAAGCTTGTGTCGAGAGAGGGCGGCAGAGCGGGGGTGAGTTCGAGAGGGTCGGTTTTGGCCGGCGTTGGGCGTCTGCAGATCGAGAGCGGAGGGACGTGCAGAGAGGCCAGAGAGCGTGGCAAACCAGATCTGCGGTCTTGGGGGCAGAAGGAGGTGAGGTCGCCGGCGGGGCTGGTTGTCGTAGGGCGGCCGGCGGACCTTGGAGTCCAGATCTCGGTAGATCTGAACAGGGGAGGAGGGTTTGGGGATGGAGTTCAGATGCGGTTTTGGGAAAGGAAGGAGGTGAAGCAAGGGGTGAGGGGGACCAATGAGATGAAGAAAAAAGAAAAAAGGTAAAAAAATTTGGGGAAGAAGATAATATTAGTATTGTGAGATAGAAAGAAAAGGTAAAAAAAATAAAATCGAAGTTTAACAACGCGTTGCACGCGCGCGTTCACGGCTTTTTAACGGAAAAACCTGATAAGGTGGTCGTTTTTTGACGGAACGGGATATAGGGGTGGTTTTCGGTAAATAGGTATATAAGGGGTGGTTTAGGGCAATATGGCCTATTATACGGGTGGTTTTCGGTCAATCGACCCACATAATTTTACAAAATATGAACAAGTGAAAATTAAAACGGATAATTGCATTTACAATTTAAATAAATATATATTGACCCACACATACACTTTGATAATGATAAAAGTCTATAAAGAGCACCCATATACGTTTCTTAACTTATTATGCATCGATTATCATTAGACCTGTGAAAAGCTGACTCGACCCGACCCGAAATTTCTGAGTTTTAAACCGAAAATTTGAACCAGAAATCCAGTATGAACCCGAACCCGGCAAACCCGAAAACTTCAGGGTTAGGGTCGGGTCAAACCCGTTGGGTCAAGAAATCTATAAGGCGGAAAACTTATTTTAAAATACACTATAATATAATGAAATGACAGATTGACGGGTAATTATGCACCCAAAGGTTTTAATTATATTACAATATATAAAATTTATTTTAGAAAATTATGATATATTTATTATTAAAATATTTAAAAATAATATTTTGTTATTATATTTTATTATTTAAATAATATTTTATTTAAATTTTGGTCAAAAAGTTGATACTCTTGACCCGTTGGGTTGATCCGACCCGACCCGAAAACCCGAAGCGACCCAGCCCAGTTTGACCCGTAATCCGATTGACCCGAACCCGAACCCAAATCAACCCGACCCGAACCCGTCCGACCCGACCCGATTGACAGATCTAATTATCATAGATGAATAGTGTTTAAAATATTTTTTAGGGTATTTAGGTAATCTGATTGGAATTAGTCGAATGTCACTAGTTAGCCTCGAATAAGTTTGGTTTGGTTCGATTTTAGGTTTGATTTTCAGTTCTTCGGCTCAAAATTGACAAAAGGCTATCACTTAATTAAAACAGAAAAGGCTATCACTTGAGAAAATATGAACCGAACCAAAATAAAATCGAAACCCAACTATAACTTAATTAAAACTGAAAATTCGAAATTTTCATGTCGCAAAATTCAAACCAAATAGGATTTATCGAATTCGGTTCAATTGATTTGACTGACATTTTTAGATTAGCAAGTGATGTGTATTGTGGTAGTAAATTTAGCAATTGTAAAACCATGCTATCATTTGTAAACGTTTTCCATGTCCATCGTGGTTTATAATCCTCGTAGGTAGATATGAAATTTATAAAAGAACATCAAATTGACCTTAAATTTCCGATTACACCCTAACACCCAAAACTCAACCGGCTAAAAATGTATGGTGGATTGAGTGATTGACCAGTCAACAACAGATTAAGGAAATTACTTATGCATGATTTACCCGCAAGTCAGAATCTACTCATACCAAAAATGTCACTACCAAATTCATGTTTGACAGCGTAATTAAACAAACAAGTGGTGGGTGGCGTTTACTCCTTTCCGCTCCTCTGATCTGTCACGCTCTCGCCCACAAATCGGGCTTTCTGTTTTTGTATAAATACCTTGCCGTTTTCTTCTTTCTCCTTCGTCTTTCGCACACAAAATCCACACCGTTCAAGCTTCGTTATCTCTTTCGGCTTCATTACTCTCTCTCGCTCGTGTTTCAACCAGGTGAGTCAGGAGCTCTTTCGATTCAACTCTATCTCCTTAAAGATTCAGCCTTTTTTCACTCATCCTCCTTTATTACACGAATGCTCTGTCAAATTTCCAGATTCTGTGCTGTTTGCTCCCTGAATTTCCATCTGGGTACCGATTGGTTTGCTTATATCTGTACGAAAGTTGTGTAATTTGTGGTTTTGCTCTGTTTGTTTGGTTGAATTTCACATGTCTTTCATTTTGAGCGATTGGCGTTTGTGCTTTTCTCTTGGCAATGCTGTTAGTTTTCTGAATTTCACATGCCCCGTATACTTTCTGGATTGTACTTCTGGGTCTCTAAATTAGCTTGATCTGTAGGTAGTTTCCGTGCTATTTAGGGCTCTTTTGGGTGTTTCTTATCTCTTGTGCTTTGGGTCCTCTGATGTTCCTCTTCCCCTTATTTTTTCATTTCTCAGTTCCTGGCTTCTTGGGTAGTTTTTTTTCCTGTTATACTGTTCTTGTTGGGGCTCACTTGTTTATGGTTAGGTAGATCTAGACATATAATTAGATACATATTTATTTGGCGTGCTATATATTCAGTGAATCATGTTAATTAGGCAGGTATCTTTACTCCAATGAATCATCTTAAAGATCTGAAATTTCTTACCGCTTGATGCTTGATCATGACCGAATTAGTACTTTACAATCTTATGTTATTCATAGATGAGTCAAACTAGGATGGCCAGCAATTTTCCTACTTCAATGCTGTATTATGTTGCTTTATGTCATAGTTTATAACTTTCTGGTGACTTTGGCATCTGTTGGAATATTTTGTCGGTGGAAGCATCTTAGGAAGCAGTGTGAGAGAATGATTGATTTTGTTTTTGTATTGTTTACAAATGACAAACAAATATATTTTTTTGCTGGGAGTCTTCCCTTTGACCTTCTACTAACTGCCTCAGTATCTCTAACCCTACATGCAGTAAAATGGGAAGCTCAGATGGATCTAAATACGGTTCTTACACGTACGAACAACTCGAGAGGGAGCCTTACTGGCCGTCTGCGAAGCTGAGGATTTCAATCACAGGTGCCGGTGGATTCATCGCCTCACACATTGCCAGGCGGTTGAAGAGCGAAGGCCACTACATAATTGCCTCGGACTGGAAGAAAAATGAGCATATGACTGAAGACATGTTCTGTCATGAATTTCACCTTGTTGATCTCAGGGTCATGGATAACTGTCTGAAGGTTACTCAGGGAGTTGATCATGTGTTTAACCTTGCTGCTGATATGGGTGGGATGGGCTTCATTCAATCAAATCATTCTTTGATCATGTATAACAACACGATGATCAGTTTTAACATGCTTGAAGCTGCCAGGATCAACGACGTCAAAAGGTTGGATGGATAATAGTTGTATACTACTGTTTTCTTGGGTTTTTAGGAATTTAGCAAAATTGCATATTTATGGAAGCTTTGAACCTGGAAATTGTTTTTATGTTTGTAGATTCTTTTATGCATCAAGTGCCTGCATTTACCCTGAATTCAAGCAATTGGAGACTACCAATGTGAGCCTTAAGGAATCTGATGCCTGGCCTGCAGAGGTTTGAAATCTTAGCATTCAACTTACTAATCTGAAATTCTAACATCTGGAACTGGGAAATTGATTTCTCTCTGTCTATCTGTTGTATTTAGCCTCAAGATGCGTATGGATTGGAGAAGCTTGCTTCTGAAGAGCTTTGCAAGCATTACACCAACGATTTTGGAATTGAATGCCGGGTTGGAAGGTTCCACAACATTTATGGCCCTTTTGGTACATGGAAAGGTAGGCATTGTCACTCATATTCTTTTATTTTTCAGATTTTCTTCCCGTGCTATATTATCGTCCTGATGTTAATCATATGTGGTTGACTATGGTAGGTGGTAGGGAGAAGGCCCCAGCTGCATTTTGCAGGAAAACACTTACTTCAACTGATAAGTTTGAAATGTGGGGAGACGGGCTCCAGACTCGGTCTTTCACCTTCATTGATGAATGTGTAGAAGGCGTGCTGAGGTAATTACCTAAGACTTTATCTTGAAGTGGATTGCAACAGCTCACTCGCCATCTGTTTTGCAAGAATATAACATTAAATCTTAGTATTGTTGGATCTCCGGCAATCTCTCTTGGTGTGAAATATGCTAAGATATCAAATTAAAATTGAGCTTAATATGAATACAAGAATTTATTATTGTTTTTATCTTTTTCCTTTTGCTGAACAGTTATCTGAGTATTTTCCTGTTTATCAGATTGACCAAGTCGGACTTTAAGGAACCGGTTAACATTGGAAGTGATGAGATGGTTAGCATGAACGAAATGGCTGAAATCGTCCTCAGTTTTGAGGACAAGAAGCTCCCTATCCATCACATTCCCGGTCCTGAAGGAGTTCGTGGGCGTAACTCTGACAACACCTTAATCAAGGAGAAGCTTGGATGGGCTCCAACCATGAAGTTGAAGGTAATAAGCACTTTCAACTACTTTTTCTAACTGTCATGTCATTTGAATCTTTATGACACCCTTGAGTGGATTTTGGGAAAATTGAGAGAACTCGTTTTACTGATCATAATAAAATTTTGTTTTCTCTAGGATGGTCTGAGGATTACATACTTCTGGATCAAGGAGCAGATTGAGAAGGAGAAGACTGACGGTGTGAACATTGCCTCGTACGGGTCATCTAAGGTGGTGGGCACTCAAGCCCCGGTTCAGCTCGGCTCTCTTCGTGCCGCCGACGGCAAGGAATGATAGTTGTTTCAAATGAATTCAATTGCATTGCTACGGTTGGATTGAGAAATTACTGAAGCCAATCTTTACATATTCCATTGCTAAAAATGTATGGCTTGGTGATATAAATTGATGCCTAAATTCCTTTTCCTGGATCACTCATTGAGCATGAGCTCCTGGATTTGCAGTTTGATGCTGCTGTGTAAGAATGTTCCTATGAGCATTTCAGTTTTAGTGCCTTTTATTCTATCATTTGTCATTCTACCCTTATAATAACTCCTCAGTCACTCGGTGTAACAAGAGGCTGCAGGTTTTTTGCAAACAGCAAAGGTCTTGGTCAAAATACCTAAGGTCTAAATGGCTTAAAACTTAAATTTAAAGAATGGTCTAAGCTGATTTCAAAGTCGTTGTTCATGCAGTTATCATTATCTTAAAAAAAATATATATATGTGATGATATAAAGTGGGCTCAAGAATTTTTGAGGTGGGGAATTTGGAACCAAAAGTTTATGACTTTTTTTTTAATCAGAAAAGTTTATGGTTTATATGGGTTCATATCAGAGCATTTGTTTTGTTCTTCCTTATTGTTTTTTTTTCTATTGGTTCAATAATTATAATTATTTGAGGGAAAGTACACACCAATGATAACATCATTACATATAGCAATTATAGACAGAAACTGTCCTTACATACAAATTGGAGGAAAAGATAATTAAGTTGGTGTACAGATCTGCGCCATAAATGGCTTGTGGCCTTGCTTACATTCCAAGTACTTTATTGCAATTGGGAAGTTGGATGATGATCAATCAAGGTTCCACGTCGAGTTTTTTTGTTCATTTTGAAAGCAAAATTGGATTTGATTAAGATGCAAAAAGAAAATCGGGGCTGGCCCATGATAAGAAAATGCTTGAGTCGACGAGAATGGTTTTAATGCATGGATAAAGCCATAAAGGATAAGGTTTTATGTGAACTTTTTTTATGATGGGTGGTTTTATATAAGCAAATAGTAATAATGGGTGGTTCTGTATTTGATGGGTGATTTTGTGTAATGTTTTTTTTTTGTATAAAGGGTGATTTTGTGTGAACAAATACAAATAAAGTGTAATTTTATACAAATAGTGGTATTGCTCTCAGTGCTGACCAAAGAAAACAAATTCTGCGCCTAAATTTGGAGATATCATTTTTTTTTTTTTTTTTTTGGTGAGGATTGGAGATATCATTTTAAAGCTGTACAAAAACATTAGTGAAGAAATGTCAGATTATTACAAAATTAACTCTATTCTATTCATATACATCTTAGAAGAAATAGAAAATGTGGGCCGAAGTAGAAAATGGGCTTCCTGGTTTATTTGGGCTCCGAACACTCAAACCTAAAAGGGCCTGGTGGGTGATAACAACAGTGTTGCGATAATTAATGTAATACTCACTCCGTTTCAAAATGAGTTTCAAAATGAGGGATGCTAAACGTCACTTTAAAAAAAATATCACCATTTTTATTTTCCAATTTTACCCCAAAAACATAGTAAAATTACAAAATACAAACAAACCCAAATTTCCAATACACATCTTCTTCTACAGCCTGTACTCAATCTCCCCTCTTGGCAACGTATCCCTTCATTCCTCCCCTATCTACTGTGTGATCGTTCTCACCAGCGGAGCGTCTCTCTGTACGATTTTCGCCGAATTCACAGATTGCTTTTGGTGTTAAATTGTTCGATTTTCGCCGAATTCGCAGCTTGCTTTGGGTTTCTAGGGTTTGTGTTGTGCACTGTTCAATTTATCATTCGTGTGGCTTTATCTTCTTCGAATTGGCATTTGTCAGTTACTCCTCTCGTAGCACACCATAGTTGTTTTAGCTCACTGTGAATTGAATTAAAATAAGCAACTCCCGCAAAGAGGTTGAAGAGAAAATGCATCAATCCCTCCCAGATGAATCCCATCTGGTTAACCATTACCCCTTTCTTCCACTTTTTATGCAAATTTTGAGCAACTTCTCCCCACCCCCTTAACATGGGGTAATCATATCCCTCATACTCCTCTAACCATTACCCCTCTCTTTCCATTTCTCATCCAAAAAAGAGAAGGTCATCCCCATTTTCTATACAAATTTGTTTCTTTTCCTTTCCTTTCCATAAATTTTATGCCAAACGCCACCTTAATTTCAATTCAATGAGGGATTGAGAGGGATTGAGAACCTCGTGTACAGTCATAAAAAAAAAGAGCCTCGTGTACTGAGATTGGCATTGTCTTCTTCTTCTTTCTTTTTTCGGATATTTCACACGGTAACCCTGAGGTATTGCTTAATTCACAAGGTGTACTAAAGATTGATATATTTCATATGGTAACCCTAAACTTTATTTCAATTTCATCCTATATCCAAAAATGTTAAACCTAACTTTTCATAGTTAACTTGTGTTATAATATTCATTTATAGATTCTATTAATCTATAACTCTACTATTATTAAATTAATTATAATTTTATAAGATCTATCAAAATATTCATTTTTTACATCAAAAAATATTATTACTTATACAAGTCTATTTTTCTAAAAGATTTATTTAAATAAGTCACAATTAACTTAATCTTTGATTTCTATCATTATATAAAAATCTTATTAATTATAAAAATATATATGCTAATAAAACATTTCACTTGAGATTTCATATCGTATCACATATGATTTTTTTAATTACTCAAATATATTTTGAAATAATATGATAGTATTTTATCTATACTTTTTGCTTAAGTCATGTTATATAAAATAAATAATTAAGTTTATTCTTAACATCAAATCACGATTTTGAGTTAACAAAGTATTGTAATGATTTCGGATTAAAAAAACGATAATTTAACGCTTTGGGTATATAACAAAATTGGAATAAAGTTTAGGGTTACCGTATGAAATATACCAATCTTTAGTACACCTCGTGAATTAAGCAATACCTCGGGGTTACCACGTGAAATATCCGTCTTTTTTTTATAAATGTTTATTTATTGAGGGGTATTTAAGTAAAAGTAGGTAAATTGGTGAGGGAGAATTTAAAAGTTTGGTGATGTTTAGCATTTATGTTCAAGATACATGGCCATTTGGACATGATACTTTTTTTTACATAATACTTGTCCATTTTATATTTTTTTCCATCTCTTTCCATTTATACCCTTAATAATTATCTTTATCATAATAATTACACTTTTTCATATTTCTCTAAACAAATGATTAACTCTACATTTGATAGGGGTAATATAGGAATAACATTTTTTCTTAATATATGTGCAATATCCAAATGATCATGTATTTTGAAACGGGCGGAGTATTATTTGCTTCAACCAAGCATAGTTTAAACTTTAAACACAAAATCAATTTTTATTAATGTTGAAAAAGAGAAACCAGCTTGGTATTAACGCACTTAAACACGTGATAAAGTCCTCAACCCAGCCCGACAATTCCACCTACCCACCTCTGGGAGACGACTTCCCTTAATTAAATTCCCAAGATCGAGCTTCATTCCTGATCCAACAATGGCAGAAGAAGGTCAAGAACTCAGATTTCCCAGGGTCAAATTGGGAAACCAAGGTCTTGAGGTACATGTTTCCCTGCCATTTACCCATTTACAACCCTCTATCACTTGTCAATTTCCATGTTTACCCTCTCACTTGTCCTTTGTTTGTTGCTTCATGTTTGACCTTGGTTAAGTCAGTCCTTTTCACTGACCAAAAACAGAACATATATATGCAAATGACATGGAGCAATTAACTGTCTTAACTAATCTGCAATTAACTCTCCTTAATTGGTCAGGTCTCAAGACTAGGACTCGGATGCACGGGTTTAAACTCCTTTTACGAAGCTTCAACCTCTCAAGACGACGGAACCGCCATTATCAAAGACGCCTTCACAAAAGGAATCACCTTCTTTGACACATCCAACATTTTTGAAGCCACTGAGACTCTTCTCGGTCAGGTAAGCTAACATTTGCTCGTGACCTAATTAAAACTTGTTACACAGCATATATAATGTCATATGTTCCTTATAAAATTGGCAGGCATTGAAGGAGTTTCCAAGACAAGAGTTTCAGCTAGCAACAAAGTTTGGCATAGCTAGCATGACACCTGAAATGGTAGTTAAAGGAGCTCCAGATTACGTACGTTCATGTTGCGAGGCGAGTTTGAGCCGCCTTGGACTAGACTACATTGATCTCTACTATCAACAACGAGTGGATACATCGATTCCTATTGAGGAAACGGTATGTATGTATGTATGTACGTGCGTAGGTATGTTTTGTTGTACATATACCTAAAGTATATATAATGCACATGAACTTAGATGGATGAGCTTAAGAAGCTTGTGGAGGAAGGGAAGATCAAGTATGTAGGATTGTCAGAGGCGAGCGTGGATACGATAAGAAGAGCTCATGTTGTTCATCCTATTACGGCGGTACAAATGGAATGGTCGCTTTGGACAAGGGAAATTGAGGACGAGATTCTCCCGCTTTGTAGAGAGCTAGGGATCGGCATTGTGCCATATAGTCCTCTAGGTCGCGGATTCTTCGGTGGAAAGGCGGTCTTGGATTCGTTACCCGAAAATAGTTTGCTGGTACGTATATATGGATTTAACCCTGCAATCTAGCTTGCATTTCGTTGCACATTTAGAAATTATGCTAGCTAGGAAGAATTGATGTATATTTTCTGATGTAAGGATATATATTGTTAGGCTTCTTATCCAAGATTCAGAGCCGAAAACATGAACAAGAACAAGAAGATTTATGGCCGATTAGAAGATGTTTCCAGGAAGCATGGTTGTAGCCCATCACAACTTGCACTTTCGTGGCTCATGCATCAAGGGGAAAACGTTGTTCCTATTCCTGGTAAGCTGTTAGGCTTAAATGATCGATTATGCATTGAACTGATTGGCAGAGACTGATCGATTAATGTAACTTTGTGTTCGATTGATGCAGGAACGACGAGGATCAAGAACTTGGACTCGAATATCAGGGCGATAAAGGTAAAGCTCACAAGGGAAGACGTCAAGGAAATTGCAGAGTGTGTGCCTGTGGACGAGGTTGCCGGTGAAAGAACACTTGAAAAGTTTCTACATAACTCATGGAAGTTTGCTGATACCCCACCAAAACGCTGAGTTTCACTCTCGGTGCAAGTTTAGAGCCCGTTTGATATCCAGCAACGGAAAGGAAACGTAAACAAAATGGAAACGAGCCTACTGACACATAGTTAGACTAAATCCATTTTTATTCCGTTTATATTTCCGTGGTTGAAAATCAAACGGCACTTGCATTTTTTATCTGAAAACATTAGTTTGCTGGTTTGGAGTAATTCTCTATAGACATTTATGTCTGTTGATGTGTTTTTTCGATTGATTTAAGTATCCATTTTTGTGCGATGATAGCAACTAAGCAACATGAACCGACTTACGTCCATCGCCTCGACCCAACAGGAAAAGATGATAAGTCCAACATCCCCAATCCTGGTATAACTGACCGATTTGCACGTGACACGTGGCATGAGCCTTTAAATTAATCCTTTCCTCTGCCGTTAAGGTATCCAAAATATATCTGAGAGTCAACAAAATTTGAACAAAATCAAATGGTGGGTATAACCGTATAAGACAAAGCTCTAATTTTCATACGTAACGAGATGAGTCCAGCTCAATCAATCGCTGGGTCATCATCACTACTCGCGACCACGTGTTGGCTACGCCCTCTAAATCTCATACAATTGGCTCATGCCGTTTGAGGCATTTGATACACGGAAAAACAAATGCAAACATTAGGGCTTTTTTTATAACAAAAATGTAGTACGAGTATTTGTGTGCTAAATTGTCCCTTTCTGTCACATGATAGTACAATTTTATAACAGGAATAACATTAAACCATCCTTCACAAATCGGTCCAATAAAATACTGAAATACAGTATATAATGTAACTAGTACAAACCCCGTACCATGTACGGGTAATGTAAATATAAAACCGGATTAATCAATTTGAGATCGAATTTTGATATGAATACGCTTCTAACTCGGGAACTTATAATCCAAATCCGATAGACCAAAGTCGGAACCTATTGACCTATATATGTACTTTTATTCATACAATTTTAATTCTAAAATAGTTCTATTCAAAATTTCAAATTTATATTATTAATGCATATACTATTGACACATATGAAATTTTTTCACTATTTTTCAAGATTCAATAATGACAAAAATGTATACTAATTACAGTAATAAGAAAAAATTGTAAAGAATATAAAAGAAAATCACTTGAATTTCCTTATTCGTATAAGGATATATAATTGAGTAAGATATTAAGTATACATAAGGAAATCGGATAAGATATCAAGAAAATATATAAGTTATTTTTTGAAAATCAATGCAAAAAATAAAATCATTATTTTATTCAGGATTGATGACGTGGCGCAAATTTTAACAAAGACTTGGGTTCCGCTTTATACTGTACTAGCAAATAACCCGCACCTTGTACGGGGGTGTTTTGGTTTTTATTATCTTGTAGACTTGTATGAAATCACTATAATAATTAAAAATATTATCATAAGTCCAATTTCTTTTAAAACAATGCATATCTTTTAGATTATAAAATAAGATAATTTTCATATATCATCAAATATTTATATAGAAATATTGTATTCATATATTAATTTGTTTATACATACATAAACATATGTATATATCAAGGAATAATGGAATAAGATGAGATGGTTAAAATCTTTTGAAATTTAAATTAAATTGCACAAACAAACTAATATAAATAAATCAAAAATCAAAAATATAATTTTGGATTAATACAGTATTATATTTTAAAACATAGAGAATAAGATAAAAAAATAAAACCAAATTATCTTGTATACATGTTATAATGGTATACATATGTATATAAATAAGAAGTATATAAATATCAAATAAAAATATTAATGGATCATTATCTTAATAAGAAATCTATCTTTTATCTTAAAAAGAATCAATATGTAATGTTACGGATATATTTAGGGTAAATACATCATCTCATCTTTTTATTAATATTATTATTGAATTTCAATATGATACGATAGAAAAAATATTTAATATATTATTTTAATAAAAAAAGTGTGGCGTAAAAATAGTGATAAAATTTTCTACTAAAGATGATTTTAGAAAATTTTAGAACAAAAGTACGAAATTAATACTTATTGTTAACATAATATTTAAGTAAATGGGTAAAAATGATTTATTAAATAAAATATTTAGGATAAATTAATATCTATAGTTCAATTTCTATAGATAAGATAAGTTTCATTTTTTAAATTGATTTTTTATATTAGGATAGAAAACAACTCAAAATTTAAGATAGAACTAATATTTTAATTAAATATGTATAAGATTAAGCTTAAAACTACAATTGATAAGATATATTTTTTTCAATAAGGGGGTGATGTGGCGCAATATGGGAGCGGAATTTGCTTCCGCTTTAGTATATAGTAATAGATAGATTATAGTAGATAGTAGATTATAGTAGATTATAGTAGATAGTAGATAAAAAGAATTCGACCAAAAAAAAAAAGTAGATAAAAAGAAAAAAAGCGTGAAAGTAAGAATTTTTAAAAGTCTTTTGTAGTATTTAAAATAAACTTTGGGCTAAGAAAGCGAGAATCGTCTTTAAGAGGGAAGAAACCGGCATTACTGGTGTTGGCGATGAGCTGCTACCGTTGACCGCCATTGACATCCTTCTGCGCTAACCGCTCCTTTTTCCTTGTGTTCATAATCCCGCGGGAAACTGAAAGCACGAGTTTTGTTGGCTTGGTTTTGGACCAGAAATGGTGGCTCGTAATTTCGCCATCCGCCATGAAGACTCCGATTTCGATGTGGAGTACGATCCAGACTACGGCCTTGAAGTCCGTCACCGTTTTCCCCTTTCTTCTTCTCATTTCAAAATCTAATTCGGAATTGTAGTCTGCTTGAATTGAATCCTGTATCTGACTGTTTATTGAATCATGTCTTCCCCAACTACTCCCCTATTCGGTGTTCCTAGGTTTTTAAATTCCAACTCTATTCTATCACAGCGATCCCTCCTGATCAGCAGAAGGTATGATATTTCACCGATTTGGAGAATTTGTTTGATTTTGTTGGATCCTGGATGAGGAGTTTTGAGTTTTCCGGTGTGTAGATTGTCGGTGTTGAAGACGATAGGGTTGTGTTCGACGACTCCGATCTTACCTCAATTTGCGATAGGCTTCGTGTGATTGAGATCAATGAGGAGCAAGTAGAAAAGGAATCGGAGCCTTCGTGTAGCAATGATCAAGTAGCGAGTCATACAATGAAATCAGACGAGGAATTGGCTCGTTTGTTGCAGGTAGGTTTTGTATGATGTCAACTGTTGCAATTTTTGAGCGAATTGGCTCTGTTAAAAGTATAAGTGTGCTTTATGTAGGCTGAGGAGGAGGCTCTGCTGTTACAACAGTATGTAGCGAATGAGGACACGGGACAAATGCAACATAAGATAAGGCCTTATATTGATCAAGTTTTGATGGTAATTTGTGAGGCTTTTTTGTAACTTCAATGAAAGAAAAGTGTGACTTTATGAATAGTGAATATACTTTTATCTTGGGTATGTAGTATGAAGACCCTGCTCGTCAGGAGGCGGCTCGTAACACGGTGAACAGAGAAGCCCTTGAGGAGAAAGCAATGATTACTTTAGCCAAGGTTGGAGCTTCTAACTAATCCATGGCTGATAGAGTGATAGCTGTGTAGAAATGTGTCAGTTGAATTTATGAGATGTCTCCCATACATGATGTTACAGGAAGGAAACTTTAAACCAACAAAAGCGGAAATGGATTATGCATTCTTACTACAGCTCCTGTACTGGTTCAAGCAATCATTCAGGTGTTCCTTTGCCTCTCCATTTTATTGCTAGTTGCTAATGTGAAATAACCTGAGATGAAAATAGCATAAGCACATGACTAAGCTAGTAGGAGTACTACTACTACTACTGCCATCTGCAGCTATATCTGACTTTATTTTGCAAAGTTGGTTTACCATTTATACCTCTTTCTTTGCCTTTAAATCTTCCTGATGTGAGTGACAAGTTTCAAGAGATGAGTGTGAGAAACCTATCTATCTCTCGACTTCATGCATAACTAGTTGTTACCAAATTCATATAGCTATTATTGTAAGCTGAGTTTTTTACTGTATTATCATACTGTGTGTGCTTTATTGTAGTTGGGTCAGCGCACCTCCTTGTTTTAGTTGTGGAGATGTAACTATTGGACAAGGTATGGGTGACCCACTTCCATCTGAGAGGCAATATGGAGGTTTACGAGTTGAATTATACAGGTATTCTGATGATGTTTTTTGATCTTTCGATAATGGTGTTCTGTACTATTGTTGTTTGCTACTTGATTATATACAGTCATGTTGTTTCATGTGTATTTTCTTGTTAGTTTAAGATATATTTGGCCATGATATAAACCTCAGCCTGCTTCTGGTATTGAAATATGATGTCTTCTAATCTTCAAAAGTACAACACTGTTGAATCAAACATTGTGTAACAGATTCTATTTATGGCATATCAAGTATGGATCTTGAATTGAAATTCCGGTATGACCATATCTGTATTTTATAGTTCTGGTATAATTGTCCGAGTTGGACATTCCCATTTGACCCGTATCTCCTTTGCCATTTTAATTGAAGGAGATGAATCGCAGTTAATATTTTCCCAAATTCGTACATGAATTGTCACTTGTTGCTTATTTATTTGACCTTTTGCCACTCTTATTCACTACAGGTGTAAAACTTGTGCACGAACCACTCGTTTTCCACGATATAATGACCCAATGAAGGTTAATTCTTTGCTCTGTGTCTATTACTTTCCATTCAAGATTAAATATATTCTTTTCCTGGATAAGAAATGTTTACCCCATTATTTCCTTCTAACAACAGCTTCTGGAAACAAGAGAAGGACGTTGTGGGGAGTGGGCAAATTGCTTTACCCTTTATTGTCGGGCATTTGGCTATGTTACTCGTCTTGTGAGTCATGAGGCTTGTTTTACACCCGTCTTTTTTTATTTTATTGCTTCAATCTTCTATGTTTATACAGAGCAACAGCATGCTTTCCAAACTCGATGTTTATACAGAACAATTAGCAAATCGGTATAATTAAAATGAATGAATTGGATGTAATACCTAGGTATACCCGGCCAGGACTTTTTTCAAATACTTTGTGTAACATCTTTTTACCAATGAATGAATATACCGTTCATTCAAAAAGGAAAAAATGGTAGAAATGTTTGTTTCTTTGGTGGAGATTCTTTATTTTGGACTGGATATCTTTGTTGGGTTGGGTGATATTTGTTGTATAAAGGCTTGTATCTAGAGTTAATTTTCTTGCTGTCAGAATTTTGATCAAAGTGTGTTGTCACAAATCACTAGCTGCTTGTTTTAGGGATAATTGTGGGGACGTTGGTATTGTTGTTTGGTTGTTTGGCGGTTCTGTGAATATATATTTGGGGCTACTCTTTGCCTATCATTTTGTTAGTTTCTCTTAGGCTAGTACAAGCTTGTTTTTCTGGTTCTCCATATAGAATTGATACAGCAATCTGGGGTGTGCTCTTTTTATAATCTTGTTTATACATGTATTGCAGATTCTTGATCTTACAGATCATGTTTGGACCGAGTGCTATTGTGATCATCTTGGAAGGTATGTAAGCGAAGTGTCTTTTTCTTTTTTTTTTTTGCAATCTTTGCATGCTAGTAGAAGTGCCTGTGTGGAAAAACTTAGTATAAGTAGCAACAGCATTACATTAATAGTTGATCATGCAGGTGGATGCATCTTGATCCCTGTGAGGCATCATATGACATACCTATGTTGTATGAGAAGGGGTAAGTCTTCTTTCATATTTATTATCTATATCTTTGTTATTTGAACATTAATGGAAATCTTATGTACTTATGTCATATTTTATGTAGTTGGAATAAAAAGTTGAATTATGTAATTGCTATCTCAAAAGACGGGGTGTATGATGTCACTAAGCGCTACACCAGAAAGTGGCCTGAGGTAATAATGAAAGAAACTAAAACTACAAATACATTCCGATCTCTTACATCATAAGAACATTGTATATCATGCTTCTTCTTTTTTCAGGTTTTGTCACGCCGTAACATTGTGACTGAGTCAAGCCTTAATTCCTTACTTGTCAATTTAACAAAAGAACTCCGAAGCAAAGGCTTTACATCTAAATTATTATCCATGCTCGAAGAACGTGATAGAAATGAACTAGAAGCTCTTCAAAGAGGTATGTACTCAGAAGAAGACACTTCACTTTCATTGCCTGGACGACAAAGTGGAGACAAAGAATGGCGCATCTCTAGATCGGAATATGGTTCCGAAGAGAGCAATTCATCAAAATCCACGTCTTGCCCAATTCGCCTATGTGTGGATGAGCATGTCACCCACGTTTATAGTGCCTTTGGTCCTATCCTTTCAAAATTTGTAGAAATCTCTCTTCCATCATCTAAAGCAATTGGTATCCTTAATATCTTCAAAAAAATGATGACGGATTTGAGGAACTTACCCTACAAATCAAGAAGGGCAACGGTTAAATCATCCTCAGATATCACCCACTTTTTTGTGCATGAGATGCTACCTGCATTTGATGAACTTCTAAATGCACTGTATTTGAAATATGAGTTGGTCACTGATGATGTCATTGTGAGCTTGGCGGGTGATCCTGTTAGGACTTCATTAGCTCTTCCAGTTGCACTAGATGTTCTAGATGATATGCTTGATAGTTTTAGACAGATATCTTCCATCAATAAA
This sequence comes from Polygonum maritimum, assembly GCA_963924305.1. Classification (NCBI taxonomy): domain Eukaryota; kingdom Viridiplantae; phylum Streptophyta; class Magnoliopsida; order Caryophyllales; family Polygonaceae; genus Polygonum; species Polygonum maritimum. The sequence goes on from OZ002736.1 coordinate 27,501,169, forward strand.
GATTTGTTGTCATGGCCACTTCTACGGTTGAACAGACTTCATTCTGGCTCCACACTTGCAAGTGGAGAAGAACCTCCTCTTGGTATTGTAAGTACATTAATTTTTCCTTGTATTCTACATAGATGCTTATTGGTGATGATGGAGAGAGTTAAGTTGAACATCTTTTGAATTGCAGAGCACATCAGCTTTTGATGGAACAAGTGCTTCCAAGTGGGAAGAACCTGATGGTGCAAAAGGTATAGTCCATTGCAAGGGTGTGATCAGTTGATCAACCAGTTGATATTACAAATATATGTATCTGAGGCGATAGCACTTGTTTTTATTGTTGCGAGTTTAATCTTGCAGGGTCTTGGATAATCTATAAACTACCCGACAAGGAGGTGCATGAGCTTGTTGCCTATGAGATAATGTCAGCAAATGACGTGCCTGAAAGAGATCCAAAAGATTGGTAAGTATATTGATTAAGATAGTTGCATTACATACGTTTAATTATGTTGGACTTTTCTTTATCCAAAATTACTGGTTTCTTCTTGATGGTTTATATTAGATTTATGCATTTTGGTTTTCAGGGTTGTTGAAGGGAGTAAGGATGGAGGAACTAATTGGAGTATTATAGATAAGCAAACTAATCAGATGTTTGATGACCGTTTCCAGCGTAAGACGTACATAATAACACCAAATGGTGTCCACTCAAACATGTTCAGGTAAGCACTTGGCCCCAAATCCGTGTGACTAGATAATGGAGATTTGTGACTTGTGTTCCTTGATTGCTGAGAAGGATGCATCTTGGCAGGTTCAAGTTCTTGTCAGTTCGAGATAGCTATTCAAACTCGAGACTACAATTAGGGTGCATTGACCTATATGCAAAGGGCAAGTCGGTATAAATGTCACTTTGGCAGGTTCAAGTTCTTGTCGGTTCGAGATGGCTATTCAAACTCGAGACTACAATTAGGGTGCATTGACCTATATGCAAGGGGCAAGTCGGTATAAATGTCACTTTGTTATTTGACTCTACTTTTGAACCCACGAGTTTGTGATTATTCTGTTAAGACCCATGTGTGATTGCAACTCTGGATGTCAAGATGTGAGGTTGATTACTTTACAGCAACTACATATGCATGCTTGTGTAATGTACTCCAAGCTGTTCTGAATTCTGATGCCTGGCAAATTTTAACGTTTTTTTGGAGGCAAAAATTTTAACCTTTTAACCACATGAAAACGTATGAAAAAGGGAATCTTTTTTGGTAGAATGGACAATCTATAAATACTAGACCCAAAGGGAAGCCCAGCCCAAATTGTTCTTTTTTGTAAAGAAGCCCACATTCTTTCTTGTTTTTTGGCTGCTTTATAAGTAAATTCATTTTAATACTGAGAACTAATGAGTAATGATGGACGGACAAATGGACTAATACTTGCTACGGCTAAACAGGATGTACGTACGTGGAAGATTAACATACGTAAATAAATAAATCATCTTGATATGCATGTAGAAAATCCATCATATTGTATTGTTTTTTATCTGTATAATTAATGTATAGTTTGACAAGCCACGAGAGTTTCGTCATTACATGATTAGAGTTTCTGATACATAGATATCTATTTAATATTTTAATTAGACCGAATAAAGTTGAAATGATGAGTGTGGGTGCACATATTGTAAGAAAACAAAGAAGCCGACCAAGTCACGAATTTAATAGTAACAAAACTGCAGCAAAATTAATAATTTTAATCTGTAGTTTGGCAGATCTGGAAAAGATTTGGACAAAATGGGGTAGCATAGCAACAAAAAAAAAGTGCCCATTTTGCAGATTTTATAGAATTGCTAGGCTAACAAGGACAGGAAAGAGGAACAAATGTCCCTTGCAGAATTAACAGCTGCCTAAACTAATCCCACATTACCTGATAATTGTATATCCCAATTAAGTATTAACCCATTGGAAATGCAAATCTCGTCATAATAAATAAATAAAAATTCACCGATTCATTGAATCTGAGCCATACAGCATGCACAACAACACCTGCACAATTGCACATGCACGTTACTAAGCTTACCAAATTACATTCATTTCCTACCACTTCCCATTAAATACCAAACCAACCCGTAATCCCCTACCCGAATTCAACCTTTGTTTTTTTTAAACCGGGTAATGATCGTCACAAGTACTTCTTGGATGTGTAGGGTTTGAAACGATGACCTTGGGATATCGGCGACTTAACCGCTTATCCAGATGACCGAAGGCTTACACGGATCTGAACAAAAGATTAGGATCGCCACAAGTATTAGCGTAGGGTTCAAAATGATAAATTTGGGATACTATTCCAAAGACGACTTAACCGCTAATCCAGATGACCGAAGGCTAACCCCGAATTCCACCATAATTACATAAAAGGACGAATATTACACGGATCTGAACAAAAGAGGACGTGCGTACCAAAGGTTGCATGTTGGACCCCTATTCGAGTAACGTTGTATTCATTTTTTTTCTTATTATCACACTCACAGGTCACAACATACAGAAAGAAGCCCAAAATTGAATTAAAATGGCAATAATTTAAAATTTATTGGGTATGAATAGATTTGAAAATAGTAAAAAAATGGTCCCATGGTGTCTGCATGCATTCACGTGCCACTGCCATGGGGGGGTTCGTCTATCGTCTCCTCCGGTTGCCGTTAAATGAAGGATGTTGAGAGATGAGCTTCGAATTGGATGCATAGGATTCGTACGGGTCCCACCCCCATCAAACCATTTTAAATACCTTCCAAGTACTATCGTTTTCCCTTTTCCGTATAGGCACCAATAATTTTTTAAAAATTAAACTAATGAATTTGATGCACGTAATATATAATAAATTTGGCGGTGCATTTGAGCTAGCTTGAATTTTTTCTGAAAATTGATACTTCTGAATTCGGGTGGGTTTTGTTAATGTTGGTTTGACATTTTTGAGTTTTAAATAATGATTTATAGGTAATTAAGAATAGTTTGTTATTAGGATTTGCTCATAGGAATGTTTTTTTTCTAGCTACACATGCAATATCAAATTATAGTATGTAAATTTGGAAACATTGTTGATAGTTAACTTAGCTAGTTAGCTTATAATATATCATATAATAGCTATATCAAATGCTAAAATGACAATTTTTAGTGAACGGAACGAGTACTTTTTTTTTAATCATGTCGATCTTAAAGCTCGTTTAATCTACTTGACTTATGTCCTTCGATCTAAGAAACGCATACTTTATCACTCTATATCTTGTCTTTTTTATATATGTTGTCAAGACGATTTAAACTCGAATTTGACTCACCAATATGTAAAGGGTTTTAGCACCACATTGTGGCCGCTAAATCAAGTAAGTCTTAATTGATATGTATGAGGTTGATTATGATGACAATGAACTAATGAAGCTCATAATTAAACAACTTGGTCCATATAGGATGCTCCACCTTCGAAAATATGATAACTCTTGCCCTCTTGTCTGTCCTTTTCTCGTGCTATATATTTATATGCCCACCCTCTTTTATTGATAGACTGAGAAAGTGGGGTCTTGTTAGGGGGTCCCTTCCTTGGAAAATCAAGAAACCCTTTTTAATCTTGAGAAGGGTAGTAGAGCCTCTTTTTGTTTGTTGTGTATACATATGTGTTCTTGCCTAGACTTTGTAGCCTTTCACAACTACTTCCCTAGCTAGCTACAAGAGAGCAAAAGAAATACTATTAGAAAGGCTTCAAAAACCTCCTCCATTGGACTACTAAGAAAGAAAGAAGCAACCAAAAAAAAAAAAAAGAAAAAAAAAGAACAATCATGTTTGAAGGAGTGCAAGACCAATTCCACCAATTCCTAGCATCAAACTCTTCCTCTTCTTCTCCTCATCCAAACCCTATTCCTCTTGCACCACCACCACAACCACAATCACCAACACCGCTCTCCTTCTCCCTCCTCCACGGTTGTGCTTCTTCTTCGTCGTCTTCTCCTTCGAATTCGTTTCCTTCGGTCATATTCCACCATGACCCGTATAACCCGGTGCAAGCGCACCTCCATCACCAGCAAATTCTACATCATCAGCATCAGCATCAGCACCAACTTCAGCTTCAGTGGGCCTCGCCCCCCGCTCCTCACCCCAAACAACATTTGGAAGGAGGAGGAGGAGGGGCAATTAAGCAAGAAAGAGATAATAGTAGTAGTAGTACTCATCATGGGTTTCTCTCTCTTGAGAGGCAAAGAGAGAGATCCATGGCGGAAGCACACGGTAGAACCGAAGACTTGATCGATCCGGATTCCGCCCCCTGGTCTCATGATGAACTCCTTGCTCTACTCAAGATCAGATCTGCCTTAGAGAATTGGTTCCCTGAATTCACCTGGGAACATGTCTCCAGGTACTTAATTACTTACAAACCCTCACAGCACAATCATTATCATGCATACACAGAATTCTATGGCATAGTTCTTCTAGCTAGCTAGCTAGCTACATATTCAGTGTATGTATGTCATCTGTATCTGTATTAGTACATGTACAACTATGTGTTGCATAATCTTTTTTGATAAGCGAGTTAGTACATGCAAATGGGTTTTTGATTTTGCTTTCTAGATTTCAGTGTATATCTATCTCTGCAGATTTGAAATGGGTTTTTGTTTTTACTTTTTAAGATTGATGAATGATGATGAATTGTCAATGGAGCCTAATTTGTCCCTTACTATTATGAGATTTTGGCTCCTTTTGCTCTTTACATCCCAATTTGCAGTATAGCTAGTGGTACAAGCTAGCTACCTCTAGCTGGACCACTTACTCATCATCCATTATACTCTCTCTTTCTCGCACACTTATTGCTGTCTTCACATTAGCCTTTTAAGGAAGTTTTTCAAACAAACTAAGTTAATCAGCATTAGTGCTATATGCCCATATGCTTATATAGTGTAGTGTATAATCCTCATTAATGAATTAAGCAGGAAGTTATCAGAATTGGGCTTCAAAAGGAGCCCTCAGAAATGCAAAGAGAAGTTTGAGGAAGAAAGCAGATCATATGTGTTCCAAACCAACAAGAGCAATACCAATGATGATGTCACCGGCATGGAGAATGACGTCGCCAAAAACTACAGGCTCTTCAGTGAGCTTGAGGAGCTATGTCACCATGGCCATGATCCTCCTCCACCTCCAGATCATCATCAACATCATCATCATTTGCCTCAGCAACCAACGGCTATGATCAGCCCTCATCATGAAGATGTAAATGAGAATCAAGCTGATGCAAATGTAGACAAACAAAACCCACAAACAGAAGTACAAGAGCAAGGAGAGATAGTGCATGATCATGAGCATGAATTAGGACACGAGGAAATAGTGCATGACAAGATGGGACAATTAGAGAGGTCATTGGACGACGAAAACGATGGCTCGGAAGCCACTGATAAGATGGAGGAGCATCAAACTATGGAAGCCCAAGAAAACAAGAAACCGAGAAGAACCCGCGATCAAAGTATGAGCAATGAGAAGAAGTTTGATGTGTTCAAGAGCTTTTGTGAGGAGATAGTTGAGAAGATGATGTCACAACAGGAAGAGCTCCACAACAAGATTCTACAAGACATGATCAAACGCGACGAGGAGAAGTTGGCGAGGGAGGAGGCTTGGAGGAATCAAGAAATGGAGAGGTTTAACAAGGAGATGGAGGCTAGGGCTAAGGATTTGGCCGTTGTTAGTGAGAGACAAGCCAAGATTATTGAGTTCCTCAAGAAGATATCATCGGATTCATCGACGAACACCATGATCATTCCCCACAAAAACGATACTAGCAATGAAGCTCCTAAGTCCACACATCAAAACCCTAGCTCATCAGCCACACATAGTAGCCCAAACCACTTGCCCACCTCGTCGAACGAAGGGAGCATCTCCCACACCTCAAATGCAAACCCTAATGTAGCGGTTGCTCGAAAGCCGAGGCCTAACAAGAGGCCTCGGAAGGACAGTTGTAGCGACGGGAATGACATCGGGAAGAGGTGGCCTAGAGAGGAGGTGCTCGCGTTGATCAACATTAGGTGTAACGTTGATGTGACCAATAAGACCGGACCAGACGATTCGGGTCAGAATAATAAGAGTAATAGTAATAATAAGAACCCTCCGTTGTGGGAGAGGATTTCACACAAGATGATGGAGAAGGGTTATAGTAGGAGTGCGAAGAGGTGCAAGGAGAAGTGGGAGAACATCAACAAGTACTTTAGGAAGACTAAGGATATGAACAAGAACCGGTCGGTCGACTCGAGGACTTGCCCCTACTTTCACCAGCTGAGTCACCTCTACAACCAAGGCCGGGTCACCGGAGGAGTAGGCGACGGTGGCGGAGGCAGCGCTATGAATAATGTGGATGTTAGTGACCACGGTGAGGATGTTGGTGGTGTTCAAGTCACAATGTCTGCAGAAGCTTGTGATGTTTGAGTTTTGATCTACGTACGAATTCTTTTATTTTTGCTTTTGAATTTTGGTTTCGGGCATGTGATAAAATAATGAGACAGCATGTGATCTATACTAATTTATGATAATATCCTTCGTTAATCTTTGGTTCTACAAATATGGGTCATTCTAGTTGCACCGACAAGTCAAGAGGGCATTGACCAATTTCAAACCTTCGATATGAACGGTCAATATTATTACGCTAAAATCTGGATATTATAAATTTTAGGAGGTTGAATTATTACATTACATTGCATCAAAAATATCAACGACATTATTCACGTATTCAGAAGCAAAAGTTTAATTTTCCTAAGAAAACAATAATGTACTACAAATAAGGGGGCAGCAAGTAACGCTGACAGGAACAGGAATAAATAGGCCTGACGAGAAAGTGGGGCCTGCCACATGGCCGAGTTGAGAGAAACAGAGACGATTCTGTGATTGCATGCAAACTTGAATCCATCCTTTGGGCCTGTCTAAAATTCTGCCTTCTCCATAACTTTCCACATTTGCCTGCTCTTCTTTCTAGCTCGCCTTGTTACAAACATAATTTAGACCTATCATATCATATACTCCCTCCGTTTATTGTGTCGTTTTAGCTCTTAACACAGTTTTTAAGAAAAGCAATCATTCACTTTAAAACTTACAACTTTTTCTTAATCTTACCACTCATTACATTTTTTTGGCCAATGAATGAACAAATTTAATCAACAAATACACATTCCAATAAAATTATCATTATTCACCCCTAATAAAGCACTTTGAAAACCTAAAACGACACATATTATGAAACAAATTTTAAGGGCTAAAACGACACTTATTGTGAAACGGAGGGAGTACATATGTCACGACTAAACGTTTATTTCAACCCAACTTGTCCTTAAAAAAAAAAAAGTGTCGGCAGATCTGATTGCCCGAGTATTTCTTTCAAATCCACTATTTATGATGGATACTAGCATTTTAGGCTTTATTCACCCTTCCATTTTTGACTTAATGGTCTCATCCATTTTCAACTCTTTTTTCGACTCAGGAAAAATATCTTGGAATCCCTATCCTTAAAGGGAGGGTTCAAATTTCTATGTTCTCTGATGCTGTTTCAAACCTTAAAAAACAAACTTTCTCAATGGAAAGCAAATTCAATATCACAAGCGGGTAGGGTCGTCCTTATCCAGTTGTGTCTCCTCAGCAAAGTTAACTATCTTATGCAAAGCTTTATGCTCCCACAAGGTGTGTTTAAGCAGATTGACGCTGTTTGTAAATCATTCTTTTGGAACAAATACACACCAAATCACCACCCCTTGATCAGTTGGGAGCGAATCTGCTCCCCAAAAGAAAATGGAGGTCTCGGCCTGCGCTCAGCTGAAAATATCAATATATCATTACAAATGAAGTTACTTTGGAAAATTGTTACACAACCTCAAAACATTTGGGTCCAAGTTATTACAGAAAAATACCTGAAGAATGATTCCTTATTCGATTATAACAAAAATAATTGCTCCTGGCAATTTGGTAGACTACTAAATATCAGAAATATATTTTCTAAAGGCCTCCGATGGCTTTTGGGTAATGGACAAAATATTAAATTTTGGACGGACCCTTGGATTCCGAACGTACAAATATCAACTTTTATTGATAACTCAAATCCCAATATTCCTGTTTCAAGTTTAATCCTCTCCGATAAAAACTGAGATATTCAACTACTACAACAAATACTACAATCACAAATAGTCAATATTATAGCAACTATTAGAATTCCCTGCACAAATACTCCGGACCGCCTCATCTGGTTGCCTGCAACAGATGGGAACTTCTCGGTCCAATCGACAACATCTCTATTAGCACCAATTTCGGATCCGTTCAGTTATGACTATGACTGGATTTGGAAATCTAAACTAACGCCAAAAATAAAAAACTTCCTTTGGAAATCGTGTGCAGATTGCCTTCCAACAACAGATAGAATCAATCGGTTTTATAATTCAGTTCCGACTTTGTGTTCACTTTGTGAATTGCAAGATGAAAACCTAAATCATCTCTTTTTTCAGTGTCCGTTTACCAAGTCAATGATACTAGGACTGCAAAAATTACTAAATTACAACTTCAAAATCATATCACACGGTCATTTCAACCAAAATATTCAACAAACATTTCAAAATAATGATCATATAACATTCCTTGCTTTTCTTTGGTGGTTCATTTGGGCACATAGAAATGCAAAAATTTTTGACCCATCAAGAATTACTAAAAAAACAATTCCTTCTGATTTAGCTTTCTCAGCTGCCTTAGCCTGGGAAGGCTGTCAAAATACCACTACGAAAATCAAGAATAAACCAAAAAGGAAAAATCATATGAATTGGAAAAAACCTCCCACTCAATGGTCCAAATTAAATTTCGACGCATCCAGGCTTACAACTGGATCAACACATGCTGGGTTCATCCTTAGAGACCACAATGGTAATATCACTTCCTTAGGTCGTCACCAACTTCAACCTATGACAATTGTGCAAGCTGAAGCATCTAGCCTTCTCCACGCCCTTAGAAATATTGACTGCTCTAATATTCACAATCTTATTATCGAAGGGGATAATTTGATTGTAATTAATTCTTTAAAACGTACCTGGAAAGTTCCTTGGGAAATACACTCTATTTTAGCTGACATAAGAAATATTCTCTCTAGTATCACCTCTGTGGTTTTTTATCATTGTTTCAGGGAATCAAATGCTGCTGCTGATTTCCTAGCAAGAAGACAAATCAATCTTCAAAGTCTCAATGCAGCTCTACCACTTCATCCTTCGTCCTTGTCGCTTTCACATTTATCTGTAACACAGTCAAGGTGTTTGTTGAGTCAACAACCCTTGCTGCTTGATTTTTTAAAAATCATCTGTCGTGATGATCTAGGTTATCCTTGTAACTAAAAGGTAGCCTAATTTTAGCTTGTTCGAGCTAGTAGCTCCGCAATCAAAAAAAAAAAAAACTCTTTTTTCAACTCAAAACATTTACCATAATGTAATTTAACGTTCCCTTAAATTCCATTTTTATTCCTAAGGATAATGCACTATTCTACACTAAATTTGTGCTTTAATGTAAGACAATGGCAATCCAAACATACCCTTAAGAGTGACTAATTTGTATCTTTTGTTAATGAATTTGCAACTTCTTCTACTCAACATGAAACCTTTCAAGATTGCCATCATTCCCTACCCAAGTGAACCCAGTGTGCTTTTCTATCCTTCTCGTCTTCATACTCTCCCTAACTTCAATCACACCACTCCATTGCCCAGCAGCAGCCAAAGTATTGGACAAGGAGACATACGCCCCGGGCCGTCTATCGGCACCGAGTTTGAAAAGCTCCCTAGCAGCTATGTTCGCGATCTCGACTTCACCGTGCAGCCTACATGAGCTAAGCAGAGCAGCCCAAACATCAGAGTTTGGCTTCACAGGCATTCCTTTAACAAAATCCCATGCCTGATTTATACTTCCAAATCTGCCTAAGAGATCCACCATACAAGCATAGTGCTCCATCTTGGGTTTCAGCGAATGGTCTCTTTCCATGCTTTCAAAAATCTCCTTGCCTTCGCTAAGCAAGCCGTTGTGCGCGCAGGCTGAAAGAACACTCAGAAACGTAATGTAGTTTGGTGTTATTTGGTACGCCTTCTGCATTACATGGAAAAGTTCAAGAGCTTCATAGGGCTGTCCATTTTTACCATACCCATCGATCATGGAAGTCCAGGAGAATACGTTCCTCTCGGGCATGTAATCGAAGACCTTTCTGGCATCCTCAGATTTTCCACATTTCGAGTACATATCAATGAGAGCGCTCGCGATTTTGACGTCTACGAGACACTCCATCTTCATAACCTGGCACTGAACTTGCTGACCGATCTCAATCGCAGTCGTTAACGAGCAGGCTCCTATTAAACTAGCAAAAGTGGAAACAGTAGGATGAAAGCCCAGCCTCTTCATATCAATGAACATCTCAACAGATTTCTTCGCAGTTTCAATCGACTTACTATACCCTTCGATCATCGCATTGAAAACCACCACATCCTTGTCAACCGTCCTCGTAAAGATATGCTCAGCATCTTGAACGCGGCCTCTGTTCATGTAGCCAGCAATCAACGAGGTAGAGCACATGACGTTCTTTATCATCACGGTGTCAAACAACCTCCTTGCATAATCAACTCTCATGCATTTGACGTAAGCATCAAGCAAGCTACCGAACAAGACGACGTCCTCTTTCAAGTCATACCTCACCATCAAGGCGTGCACCTGTCTTCCCACATCACATCTTAGCAACAAAGAACCGCTCCCGGAAATCCACGCCTTCAAAACCAGGGCGAAAGTGAACCCATCAGGCCTTTCTTGGCAGCCACTCATGGCTCTGACCAGCTCAAACAGTTCCTCAAAACGGCCGCGTTTTACATACCCATCCATCAGGAAGTTATAAGCAGAGCAAGTTGGTTGAGGCATTTCGTCGAGCACCTGGCGGGCATGATCCAAACACCCGGACTTGAGATGGGTCAGTAGGAGCTTAATACCAATGTTGGTGTTGGGGTGAACCCCACATTTCAGAATGTGTGAATGGATCTTCAGACCGTGAGAAGGGGAGCCACAGCTGATGTAGTATTGGAGAGCTGTAGATACAGAGTTTGAAGTCGGGTTTGAGATGTAGTCATATATAGATGGGCAATCTGGGGTTGAAGGCAACGGGGAGGAGATTTGAGAGCTCAGAGAAGAGAAGCCCACTGATCTGACAAGACGTTTGGGGCTTCTCATGGTCTGCAATTGCATCGCTGAATTAGCTAGCAGCTCAAATCTAGAATCACAATGTGGCTACAATCGCCTATGTTTGGACGACCTGATTTGCGGAGAAGCTCGAGGGTTTGCACCCCTATTCATCCACTTTGGAAAATCAGAGCTCCAACCATCAATTTGATCTGCTGCCTCCAAACTCTACAAATTTAAGTTTTACTGAACATTTTGTCCAACAGGGGGAGTGCAATAAAAAGAAAACATTCAATTAAACCAGAGCAGGCACTGAAATTTCCCGTCCAGATTGATGAATGGATAAGAACGGAAGCCCGATGGAAACTAACCGGAACTGAGATACTGGGCTCCTTATTGGGCCGAGGTCTACTTTCCATTTCAGTTGTTCTTGGGCCTTTTTCAACGGCGATTTAATTATGCGTCCTAGAAGAGAGATTAATTATTGATAATTAAGTACTTCATCAACGATGGGAAGTGTTTGCTAATTTTAAATGGGAGAAGTTAAAATGGGCTAAAAGTATAGACTCTAGAGAGAATGTCGACTCTTCTTCGATCAAAAAACTAATTTCAAATATGCATATTGTACAATTCAAATGTATAGAAGTTTTAGAATTTATGTAATGTTGAAAGAACCCAAAATATATATACTAGTGTATTTGCATTATAATGTAAAGTTTCGGGACCTTAAAAAATATTTTTTTTTTAAATGTTTTTTGGAGGAAAAACTAGTTTACATCATTTTGAATTGTATGTGCCTTTACATTTTACAATATAGGCATTTGGGCGTACTTATTTTGACATGGACAGAAAAAAAAATTCCCTCAAAAACTAAATCAAGGGTCAAAGTTCGACAAGTCAACGTCGAAGTATGGTGGTCAACAAATCAAAACAATGCGCGTTCGGTATTTTCCCCTCAAACCCTCATGAAATATCATGATATAAAATGACTAAGAAATGGGTGTTGTGGACTCAAATTTTGCTATTCTATAAATAGTAATCGGTGGACAAGGTACATCTGTATTGGTAGAATTAAAGCTGATGAACCCATTAATTGATCAATTAGCTTCAACGCATGACTTGCTTACAACGTCAGTGTCACATAACACATTACCAAGTACCAACGTAACAAGAAAAACACGACAACAAATACAAAATTGAGGAGAATTCCGACAAATGAGGACCGTTGAAACTTGAAACCACTCATTCATTCACTGTATATTTCATCCCAAAAGGTACGTAGTTGGCAAATGGAGGTGTCACAAAAAGAAAAGCCCATGTCCAATTATTTATTGTGCTTATTAGGCCGCTCTTAATTGAGGTGTTACTGCAGGTGATTAAAACGAACTAATGTCAGTGTCGCGATAGAATAAAATTATTGGATTCTTGATTTGATTACATCAAAGTTTTGGCGTTTAGATGACAGATTATCTTAGGACTTTTAATGGGGTAATTGAATGATTTGGGAAGTCGATGTGATTAATTGGCCTCAACATCAAGATCATATATATGGTACGTTGTTTTGGCGTGATCCATTATACACTTACTCCATTAAGGTTTAGGGGTAAATTTCAGGTGACATATCGAAGATCACATGTTAATTAAGTAGACGAATTCATAGCCCTCCTCTTCCTAGGGACTTTTTCGACTCGGATTTTGTTTGGTTGATTCGTGCTAATATTAAGTGTGCTCTTGTTTGGAATGTTGGTCTCTCTTGGACAAACGTTTTCACCATAGCTACTCTTCGGTGGATTTGGGATTCCTTTGCTTTTCGTCAAGACCGTTTTGGTGGAGATAGGATGATCGACTTTCATTCGATGGATTGGGCAAGAATATAATCTTATCTTAGAGGATTTGAGTAATGCTCGCCAGCGTATAGCTACGGAGGTGATCCTGGTTTCCTGGAAGCGACCGCGGCAGGGTTGGGTGAAGGTGCACATTGATGGCTCTGTGAGAGATGGTGGCCTAGCTTCTACGTATTGCGGGAGTCATTTGAGATGAGGATGGTAGATGGTAAGTATGTACGTTTCGTCCATAATATTGGGATTTGCACTATCCCCATGGCCAAGCTATATAGAGAGTCGTCCAAGGGATACAACTTGCCTCGAATAAGGGATATATGAGGGTTAGTTTGGAGATTTGTAGTCACCCTTTGGCTAGTCTTGCTTTTCGTTGTTAATGCTTTATTCCTAAAGACTGAGATGTCTAGATCCGTCATATTTATCGTGAGGCTAATAGGGTGACAAATCGTTAACTTCTTTGACTTCTTCTTTTATTTTAGAATTGCATGCATTATTTGACACTTCCAAGGGTGTTTTTTCTTTGACTCTTGATGATGTTTGGTGTCGTCAATCCCCGCTTATGTACTACTTGGACCTGTTTTCCACTAGCAATAAAACTTCCCTAGAGGGATCGAAAAGTGCCGTCTGTATTTTGACAAATGAACGAGTGATTTATAATTGTATGGCTAATCTTAACTCTTGTGTGTGCGAGTGTGAACAAGTTATTACAAATTGCGCGGAGTATTTGATTTGATGACATCATTAGTAATTAATGGATTATTGATTTGATGACCTCGAGGGTTATTACGGTCAAGATGAGCAATATATCATAAGACTTCTTAATGGCATAATTGAAAGATTTGTAAATTTGATGTGATTTGCCTAAGCATCAAGATCAGAATATATAATACTTCCTCCTTCAAGATCACAAAGATCACTAGTACATACAGTTTTGGTGTGATAAAGTATACTTTCTCCATTGAGTTGTAAATATCTTTTAAGTTTTTGTTTTTTCATCAAGTATAATAGACAAATATAACTCCTTTTTATACCAGGAAAAAAAGATCCTAAGCAAAAATTTTACGCGATTAACAAGATTACTTGATCGGAAATCAACCCAGCCAAATCAATTAGTGTCGTCTTTCTTCTAAATTTCTTGATTGCGAGCATACTTGCGAGTTATTTAGTTGTATTGAGAATAATTGTATCCCACCATGAGATACTCCTCCTATTGTCAACTGATTTTAAAATGAATCTTATTGGAGTTATGTATTGAGTTTATTGATTCACAACTCCCGATCCATCAGTGTGTAGAAGTTTAATAGATAGTGAGATCAATACTTATGAACTCGCTGTTTGCTTGTGAGCTACCTTCTTTTAAGGCATCACGAGTGATGTCATGGACCAAACAAGGAGACAACTTGCAAGCGTGAGTCAGCTAAGGCCGCCACACTCTACTAAGAAGACGAGTGGGCCAACATACGCATTGCACAATGCGGACCAAGGGATTGAGTCTCACAAAGGGAAACGCGACCGTCACAAGGGCAGACGCGGGCGCATCACTCCAAGGATCAGAGTTTGCTTATCCTTCCCTTTCTCTATATCGGGTTTGCACGTGGTTCTTTATATCGATGTTAATTTCAAACCTTATCAAGCTAGTCACTATTTAGGTGGCGTTTGGTATAAAACTTAGGGAAAGGAAACGGAAAGGAAACAAATTTGTATAGAAAATGGTGATGATCTTCTCTTTTTTGGATGAAAAATGGAAGGAGAGGGGTAATGGTTAGAGGAGTATGAGGGATACCATTACCCCATGTTCAAGGGGTGGGGAGAAGTTGCTCAAATTTTGCATAAAAAGTGGAAGAAAGGGGTCATGGTTATCTTTTTTATCAATGAACCATAAACTAAATAGTGTCTAGATACATACCTTAATCATTTCCTTTCCCTCCAAAATAACCAAACGAGCCCTTAGTAGTGACCGTCCGGTAATCAAAACCTTCACATGTTGCCTAAAGGTAAAAAGAATAACAAAATGTGGGCAAATCAAAGAAATTGCATCAATCAAATGTCACATCTTATAACTCATTAATCTTAGTTCACTCAATTAGACTTTTAAAACCGAGCTTAATTCTCTAGTTGTTCCACTAACATTCACCGATGTAACTTCAAGGTCTTCTTACACAAAAACCACATCACATCATTGTCGAAGAAATCCTAATTATTGCATTATCTTCAGTGACTAATGATATTTGTTTGTCAATAAACATCAAATTTCACGTCACTCTTTGCATGAATGCATGATTAAGCTGAATTAATATCGTCTTAGCATGTTTCCTACGTATCCATCCAAAGTCGGCAAAGTCCCAAACATTCATGTTTATTCCCAAAGTATAGTGCTTTCAAAGCATACAAGTGCGTGTAGAGAACTTGATTGGCTTAATACATCAGGATACCCCTATACTTTAACATTTTTTCTCAATAGACCCCTTTACTTAAAAACGTTCTACTAGGCCCCTCTACTAATATGAATTTGTAATTATACTGTTAGTACACAAAATATGTCGTGTACAAGTTTCAACTCCTTCTTCAATGTTCTTCTTCTCCAAGCCTCTTCACCTTCAATGACCTGCAAAACAATGGACCTAGGGGCGAGCGACCCCTAATCCACCTCCGATGCTCAAGTCAATAAGGGCAATGTCAATTAAAGGCGTCAGGCATAGCGATAGCTTAGAACTTACCAGGAACATGGTGAATACATGTGTATTTATAGAGGAAGGGGAGGGGGCGCGCACCCCTATGGGCCGGACGAGCCTCCTAGGGTTAGGGCGAATAGCTTGCTCCCCAAGTCAACCGAGATCTTATCCCATCCAAGGATAAGATCTTCCTCCATAAATATTATCCTAATCTAGAGTAACTACCATAATAAAGGATAAAGCAGAATAAATACGGATAAGCAGAATAAATACGGATAAGCATAATAAATAAGATAAGGAAATAAATAAGACTAGCTGAAGACCCGTACCATGTACGGGTAATGATCATTTTTTTCGTTAATTTGTGTATCTACTATAATTTATACTATATATTAATTCTTATATATAAATAGATTAAAATGGGAATTGAAAAGTTAAGTTAATTAATATGTATCTTTTTATAGAAGGAAATTTTAAAGATAGATAATATTGTTTCAAAGATAGATATTAGATGAGTAAGAAAAATGATAAAATTAAAGAAATTTTAAAGATAAATAATATGCCTTTAAAGATAGATATTTGATGGGTAAAAAAAAAGATAAAGTTAAAGATTAGATAATTAGGAAAAATAAAGCATATAAAATTGTTAATCAAGTGGAGCCAGAATGAAAGTGGAGGCTCGAAATTCTCCGGCTTTAATATATAGTATAGATATACTATCTATTTGATGTCGGAATCATGCCCGCCTACATATACTATCCAATTTTATATCACATACGACTTCACTAGCTATATAAACCACGTATGATAACATATTATATCAGATACGGTGGTTCATTTTCTGTATGAAGTCTATCTTGTTGCCGTAACTGTGACTAACAGAGTCTGATGCGGCTTAAAATTGGATTACATGACGATTACTCATTAATTATGGGAGCCAAGTCAGCATGTGTTTGTTTTATGTAACGAAAGATCAATGATGGAGGGTTTAATAGAATAAATTTATCTGAGTAGAAGGGTCTAATAGAACATTTTTAAGTAGAGGGGTTCGTTGGAAAAAAAACATTAAAATATAGGGGTCTCCTGATGTATTAAGCCTAATTTGATTCCATATTATCCATCCAACTTTAGATGGTATATATTAACTGCACAAATTTTGTTTTTTTTGGTAGAAGTTACTATCTAGCTACGAGAGTCGTATATGAGATGTCTGCATATTATCTAAAAGACTTTAACCGATTGACCGAATGCCAAGGTCAATTGCACAAATTTTTAACGTCGTAGACTCCATCTCTATTATTAGCTCAAACAACCGGTATTCGTATATATAGATTGCCCATTATAGCTTTGTATGCAAATCTCACAACTTATAATTATGATGTGTGATGACTAATGATTAATTCGGTATAGAATACTACTAAAACCCTCATGAATCCGAATTATACCGCCCTCAATTCATCTAAGCCTAGAAAAAAGACTGTTGATCAAATTCATAGGCAAAATCCCAAGCCGACGCCATGCCCCCTAACTCCCCGTCCATAGGAGCACCTTGTTGTTCCCCGACCATGTAAGTGTCATGCTGTTGGTCGGCCACGTAGGCACCGTCTTGTTGGCCTGCCACATAAGCATCCTCCATGGCCCACAACGACGACGAAAATGGGGGAGGAGGTGCGCATTCGATCATCATATTCGTCATTGCCTCCGATACCGGCATTGTTGTTGCCGTCGCTGGCTCCATATTCACA
Source organism: Polygonum maritimum (assembly GCA_963924305.1). NCBI lineage: Eukaryota > Viridiplantae > Streptophyta > Magnoliopsida > Caryophyllales > Polygonaceae > Polygonum > Polygonum maritimum. The sequence goes on from OZ002736.1 coordinate 27,518,586, forward strand.
TCACTCTCCTTAGACCCAATTGAATTGGCTTCCACTTGTGCCTCCAATTCCTTAACCTTCACAAGCCAAATAATAAAAAAAAAAATCAAATAATTTCTTTGATAGTTACAGCCAAAAAAAAAACGACCAAACCTTATCGAACCGAAGCCAACAATATTCTATTCGATCCTCGGCATTGACGGATCCAGAATCGATTCAATGGGGGTGGATTTTAGACCGACTTAGTACTAAAAAGAATTTCAATCAACTCAAGATAATTTAAATAGCAAAATAGCATACGACGTTAATATAGATAATTTAAATAGCAAAATAGCAAATAACGTTAATATTAAAATTAGTTTGACATGGAAAATAATACTCCGTAATACGCATATATTATTCAAATCACAATCTACCCCTCTGACAAGATAATTGACATTTACGAGTTTCTAAATTTTAAAAAACGACTCTTTCGAATGAGATAAATAATTTTTGTTTAAATTCAAGAGACAAACTGACGCTTTTTAAGGCTGTATATTACCGCTCCGGCGTGACGGGTAACTATAAACTTTATATTTATAAACTTACCTCAGCGGCAAGGGAATTGGTTTCCCGCTCAAGCGACTCGTAATCTCGCTGCAGCTCACCGTAAAGGGCTTGGAGCCGGCTGAACTCCTTCTCGAGCTGCTTCGACTTGTGCCTGGCTCGCCGGTTCTGGAACCAGACCGCGACCTGTCTCGGTTCCAAACCCAGCTCGGCGGCTATAGCCGCCTTCCTGGGCAGCTCGAGCCGCCGCTCGGCTTGAAACTTGGCCTCCAGAGCCCTGACCTGATCTTGGCTCAGCTTCCTCTTCCTCCTCCGACCCCCATTTTCCGAGCCCTCGTCTTCTTCCTCCTCTGTTTCGTATTCGTCGTCGTATTTGTCCTCTTCTTCCAATCTGGCGAGCATTGCCCGAAATTCCTCGCTGTATTGCAGTTTCCTGCTCTTCTTCTTGGTGTTGCTAGAGCTGCTACTCGCCATTTCTTGTGATCGCACGTGCTTTGATTAATTAAGTAGAGTGCATTGATTAAACAGGGGAGGGCAAGTTGTTGTTGGTGTTGTGGTGTATTAGTGTGTCTATATATAAAGATGTGGTTTTGTTGGGGAGCGATTAAACTAACGGGGACATGCAGGGAAGACAGGTTAATTGAATGTATGGGCTAATTGTGTAATTAGTTGCGATTGTGGGGTGTCGGAAGTCAAGCCTACAATTTTCGTTTGGCTTCTTATGAAACAGAGCCCCCGACACGGCTTCGATTGTGACATTCGAATTAAGGTGTGACTTAATTGGCTACTCTTTCTTGTCAATTATCACTTCCAATGTTGTAAGTTCAAGCTTCTCAAAATCAGCTTTATGGGTTGATGTTATAATTGAGTAATTACAGTGTCAAAAAAGGGGATTGATTGTGCTAACAAGTCAATTAGCTAAAAGGCTAGCTAGGGCTTTGCCTTAATTACAATATGGTGTTTAAATTATATGCAAAGCGTAGGGCATAAGGGTGGAAGCCTTGTTCAATGAACTTAAATCACTTTCATATACGGAGTACTTGATATGAGAATGATTTAATTGATTGAAGGGAAAAGGTGTCAATCCAGGGACATAAAAATGGTCCAACTGATGTATGACAAATACCGAATTCATTGTACAAGATTTACGAGTTACGACACAATTCGCAATCTCGACTTCACCGTGCAGCCTACACGAGCTACCGAACAAAACGACGTCCTCTTTCAGGTCATACTTCACCATCAAGGCGTGCACCTGCCTTCCCAGATCACATCTTAGCAACAGAGAATTGCTCCCCGAAATCCACGGCTTCAAAACAAGGGCGAAAGTGAAGCCATCAGGCCTTTCTTGGCAACCACTCATGGCTCTGACCAGATCAAACAGCTCCTCAAAACGGCTGCGTTTCACATACCCATCCATCAGGAAGTTTATAGGCAGAGCAAGTTGGTTGAGGCATTTCTTCGAGCACCTGGCGGGCATGATCAAAGACCCGGACTTGAGATGGGTCAATAGGAGCTTAATGCCAATGTTGGTGTGTGGGGTTATGAGAAGGGGAGCCACGGCTGATGTAGTATTGGAGAGCTGTAGATACAGAGGCTGAACTCGGGTTCGATATGTAGTCATATATAGATAATTGAAGGCAACGGGGAGGGTAATTGAGTTCTCAGAGAAGAGAAGCCCATTGATCTGACTAGACGATTGGGGTTTCTCATGTTCTGCAGTTGCATTGCTGAATTAGCTAGTACTCCGTCCCGGAAAGTTTGGCCAAAAGCACAATTGCACGCAAATTAATGAGAAGTGTTAAAGTTGATGAAAAAGGTATAAAAAGTAGTAATTTATAAGATTGGTTGGGGATAATTTTGTAATTTTATAGAAAAAAGTGATAAAGTTGAGAGAAAAGTTGGATAATGGGGGTAATATATGAGATTGTATGAGGGTAAAATTGTAAAAGCATAGTGATATCAATGGAAATAAAGTAGAGATGGACAAACTTTCAGGGACGCCCGAAAAGGAAAGGCGGACAAACTTTCAGGGACGGAGGGAGTACAATTCAAATGTGGCTTCAAAGGTGGCTAGTACTAACTCGACGAAGATGGAGGAGATTGAGAGGTTGGATCATTTATTTTATTTTATTTTTGATCAAAGGATTATTTACTGTATTTTTGAAGATGGAAGAGATTGGGCATCTGTGCAATAAAATTGGGCGTTCATGTAAATGTTTCAAAACGGAAATATTTTTACTTTTTCAAAATCTTTCTAGGGCATGGACTGCTATAAACAAGAATGTTTCTAGGACTGCTAATAAACAATTACAACAATGGACGTTCGTTCTTTTCTCCTTGTGAAATATCGTGATATGAAATGAACGAGAAATGGGTGTTGTTGACTCAAGTTTTTGCTAATCTATAGGGGCCGAACACATTTTGGGCTTAATGTATTAGTAGACCCTTGTGCTTGTATGTTTTTTCCAAACAAACCCCCTATTTAAAAATATTCTATTAGATTCATATACGCAGACAAATTTGTTCTATTAAACCCCATCACTGATCTTTCGTTACATTAAACAAACTCACGTTGACTTGGCTCTTGTAATTGATGAGTAATCGTCATGTTATTCAAGTTTAAGCCACATTTGACTATACTAGTCACAATTACGACAACAAGATAGGCGCAATACAGAAAATGAACCATCACAGTTGATATATTATATTATAATGCGTGTTTTATATAACTAATGAAGTCGTATGTGGTGTTAATTGGATAATATAACGATTAGTCATCAATTATGAGAGTCATGTAAGTGTTCGATTGCTTTACGTAACGAATGATTAGTGACGAGGGATTTAATAGAACACATTCATATTAGTAGAGAAGTCTAGTAGAACATTTTTAAATAGAGGCTAGGAGCCCTATTTGGAAAAAATATTCTGGTAAAAAGATCTCTGCTAAGGGTCATATATATACACGGTAATCTATAAATAGTAATCCGTAGACAAGGTACCTCTGTATTGGTATCAACTGTTAGAAACTTGATTCGAATTAAGGCCAAGATCCGATCATATCAAGATATTAAGAATTATAATCACATACCTGAATCCATTGTAGCGATCAAACCTGATGCGGAATCTCAATTGAAAGCTAGTGATAGCCACAGGTATGCTAGTCTTCCTCAGCCAATCTCTAGGGTTTGCCTTTACTCTGATGGGAAGAGTACCGTAGAAAAGCTGCTGAATCAAATTGGCATATTGGGGACTATAACCTAGTTCTCTATTTATTTTCCCCAATAGAGTCCCATTAAACCTATTGGGCTAAATCCGGTATCCACCCATTGGGCCCATACCATTTATTAGAAGTCCTAGGGTTTCACCTTTATTGAATCACTTAAATTAAACCCATTATTTATTTAGCCTTATAATATAATTGTATAAAATATGTAAGCCCACAATATATAAGATTCAATAATCTTACAATCTCCCACTTGGGCTACATATGACCAAAAACAATTATATTATCCAAAATTCTTTATGTGTACACGTCTTGGCTAAACTTACAAACTTCTCCTTTATATCAATCTGGTCCATCTCGTATAATAATATGAGATCACGGCGGCATTCGTTACATCAAGATCATAACTAAACCTTCCGTGGTCACCACACTAGTATAATCAATGACATAGATCAAGTATGGATGAGTGGCATGGAAATTACATGCAATGTGATTCCATAGAACATGTCTATTTTCAACTAGTCCTACTTTATTTGGAGATCAACCCAAAACCTCATAAACAAGTTCAGAAATATATTATGATAAAATCATAACATCCTTATTATGCATAAACTTAACTTAGAATTTCCATAGAAACTCCCACTAGACCAAGGTACTACAAAAATTGCCAACACCCATATGAGCAGTGTGCTCGTGAAAGACCTTAGGAGGCAATCCCTTAGTTAACGGATCTGCTAGCATTGAGTCTGTTCTGATATGTTCTATGGAAATTTGACCATTCTGAACCTTTTCCTTCAATGACAGAAACTTGATGTCAATGTGTTTCTCCTTCACAGAGCTTCTGTTGTTGTTGGAGAACAAAACTGCTGACTTATTGTCACAATATAATTTCAATGGTCTTTCAATACCACTGATCACACGCAGCCCGGTGACAAAATTACGCAGCCATATGCCATGAATGGATGCCTCACGAAGATTGATTGGATCATCCTCTGTAATTCCAACAGAATCTTCCTGTTCCATAAGGTACGCAAAATATTCATCTGGAATCACGCCCATAGGATCATCTTGTTCTACAAGATACACAATGTAATCATTCGGAATTGCGTATCTTCTCTCTCTATTAGACCTCCTTAATGGCACTTCTTGAGGTTGTTGAATTTGCGCTACGGGAGGAACTTCATTGTTGTCCAAAACTGGAATTGCTTCTTGAGAAATGTCAAGATTTCCTTGATCATTTTCAATAACAACATTAGGTAGGGAAATAAATTCCTCTTCTACAGGGACAACTTCGTCAAAAGTGACGTTCCTTAATTCTTTCCCCCCAAATTCTACATCCTCAAGAAATCTGGCATTTCCCGTCTCAAAGAAGGAGCGGGTAGTGGGATCATAAAACTTAAACCCTCTGGAGCGTTCTGCATACCCAACAAAATAGCAACTAACAGTCTTAGAGTCCAATTTCCTTTCACTAGGCTTATATGGCCTAGCCTCAGCTGGACATCCCCAAATATGTAAGTGCCTTATGCTGGGCTTTTTCCCAGTCCACATTTCATATGGGGTTTTAGCTACTGCTTTGCTAGGTACTCTGTTAAGGACATATACTGCAGTCTTCAGTGCTTCTCCCTAAAGTGATTCAGGTAAAGAAGAATGACTAATCATACTTCTCACCATATCTAAAAGTGTCCTGTTTCGTCTCTCAGCGACACCATTCATGCTAGGTTTGCCTGGCATAGTGTACTGTGGGACGATTCCACATTCCTTTAGGAAGAGCGCAAAGGGTCCTGGACGTTGCTCACCTGATCCATCATATCTACCATAGTATTCTCCACCACGGTCAGATTTGACAGCCTTTATTTTCTTACCAAGTTGAAGTTCAACTTCAGCTTTATAAGACTTAAAAACATCCAAGGCTTTAGATTTCTCACTTATCAAATATAAGTACCCATATCTAGAGAAGTCATCAATGAACGTAATAAAGTATTGTTGACCATTCCATGCAGCTGTAGGGAATGGACCACAAATATCCGTATGTATTAGTTCTAAGACCTCTTGACTTCTGTTGGCACTTAGTTTTCTTGTGTTTGTTAATTTTCCCTTAACACACTCAACACAAACCTCAAAGGTTGTTAAATCAAGGGAATCAAGAATCCCATCCGACACAAGCCTCTGTATTCTCTCTTTAGAGATGTGACATAAACGCTTATGCCATAATGATGCAGAATTCTCATTTAATTTGCGCTTTGTACCTTTTGAACTAGTATGCAGGATTTCATTATGGGTAGCAACAACTCCAAGCATATAAAGACCATCCATTAAAGAACTAGTACCAATAATATTTGAATTCAAAGAGATACTAAATAATCCATTTCCAAAACCAAAGTGGTAACTACCTTTGTCCAAAGAGGAAATAGAAATCAAATTCCACTTAAAAGACGGAGCTACAAACGTATCCAGTAAATCCAAATAACAACCAGTCTTTAGAAGTAGTCTAAAATGCCCTATTGCTTCCACAGGAACTTTGTTGCCATTGCCCACATAGATGAATCTTTCAGCATCATTTGGCGGTCGACTCCACAGGCAACCCTGCATTGACACACAAATATGAGTAGTAGCACCAGAATCTACCCACCAAGTGTCAATAGGTACAGAAGACAAATTAGCCTCAGAACAAACCAAAGTGAGACCATTACCCTTCTTTTCACGCCAGGCGGCGTACTTAGGACAATCTTTCTTCATATGTCCTCCTTTCTTGCAGAAGAAACAAGTGAGTTCATCACCTTGCTTTTTCACCTTTTTCTGCAAGTGTGTCCCAACTGCAGTATCCTTAGCCTTCTTTCTTTTGTAATTCTGAGAGCTTGATGCATAGTGAGCACTTTCTGTCTTCTCTCTGGATCCTATCCTCTTCTTGCACACATTGTGAGATGAGCTCATTAAGAGTCCATTTCTCCTTTTGAGTATTATAACTCACCTTAAATTGACTGAATTGTGCAGGAAGAGACAGAAGAACTAAATGCACGAGTAAATCATCATTTATCTCTAACTTTAGTGCCTTTAGTTTTCCAGCAAGATTTGACATTTCCATAATGTACTCTCTTATGCTTCCTCTTCCCTTGTACCTCATAGAAATCAAAGCAGCCAAATGATTGCTTGCTTCTGCTTTCTCATTCTTGGCAAAATATTTCTGAATTGCCTCAAGGTATTTCTTAGCATTAGTGCTCTCAGAAATAGAGCCCCGAAACGCTTCCGGAATGGAGCGCTTCAAAATCATTAGACACATGCGGTTAGAGCGGTCCCACTTTTCAACCTTCGATTCATTGGAATTATCCTCAGCCAAAGTGGGTTGCTCAGTCCTTAGCGCAAGATCTAAATCCATACATCCGAGAACGATTTCCACATTCTCTTTCCAGACCTTAAAGTTTGTCCCATTGAGCATAGGAATGGAACTCACTTGAGCAGAAACATTATTAGCAGTTGTTGAAACTATAGAGAGAACAAGAAAAACATGCAATTAATAATCATGTAGAATTAAATTCATACAAGATACCTAGCACAACTTGACATCTAGTGTTTGCACCAAAATATCAATTGTAAGTGGTACTCTTAACGCAATAATCAAATATTGATAATAAATCTGGTCAAACAATAGCCTTTCTTTGGACCGACTATTATTCACATTGATCATAACTTTATAATTATCAATATTTGTTATCACATGTGTATTCATTATCTGGCCAAATATCAACCTTCCTTTGGGCCGATCAATATTCGCATAAATAAGAACACACCAAAAAAAAAAAAAACTTTATATTTTAAATCAAACTAATTTCCACAGCAGAGGCTACTTTGACAGCATATTTGTAATAACCGCTATTTTTATATAAAATATCATATTACATAATGTATATTTTATTGTAAGTGTAAAACTATATTCGTATGAATTCGTTTTCTTAACGATAAACGAAAACTTTTAAGAGGTAACAATATTGATTAAAATATAATTTAAAATATAAAATAAAAGTTTATAATCTAAAAATAAAAATAAGTATGTACACTTATAAATAATTTATAAGTCGAGTTATTTTAGAAGGGATAAATTAAAAGTGTAATTTGAGAAGGTTAATAAGAATTAATCGAATTGGGTTAATTAAAATATAAAAACCCAGATTTAAACCAGAAACCTTTCCGACCCCTTCCCTTCCCTTACCAGTTGGACTACAAGAGCTTCTAGTTGTGTTAGGGAATGCATTTCTGATGAGGCCGATTTTGTTGACTAAACTCAACTCTTAGACTAAATCTTGGCAGCCCCTTCACCGATTGTTTAATGACAACACAGCCGATTTCTGTCAAAAGAAATCCAACGAAATCCTTCCCATCATCATTACACCCATCTTCCCCATATCTATCTACTTAAGTGATGAGTGTGAGATAAGCTAGGAAAAAAAAAAAAGAAAAAAAAAATTAAGGTTCCACATTAGTGCAAACCCCATACAACACAAATTTCACCCTCTATTTTATATAAATCTCTGATCACCCCATCTCTTTCCCCCATCAAGTTCAACCGGAAATCCAAACAAAAACGCCCACATCCATCACCTTCAAATCTGATTTTTTTTTTTTTTTTCCCAAACCCCAACCAAGCCTGTTTAAGCTGTCACGTTCAAAAATTCGTATTTCCCTCGTTTCTCACTCAAAATTCACGAAACAAGTCTCCAGATTTAGATTAGAGAGTCCTCCTCAAGTCTCATGTTGTGAGTTTAGCAAGAAACCAACTCGAGTTTGGGTAATTTTACCATTGAAGGTCGCGGACCTTCTTAGGAACAGAAACTCCGATCAGACTCGGTAATTAAATTATATCTCTCTCGTTTCTTGCTGAAAAATTCCGAAACCACTTCCTGAGTTTAAGTTAGGAAGTCCTCTACAAGATTCATGTTATAAGTTTTCCTAAAAGCTCAATATAAATGGGTTGAATTAATTGTTGAAGTTGGTTGCGCAGTTTGTTCGGTTTCCGGCGGAGTTGCTCATGTGCGGGAAGTCGAATTGCAGCACCTCTGTAAATCGGGTTTTACTCCTTCTTCACTCAGCCATTTTTCTAAACCGTTTGAACCACCATAAACTAGACTTCAAGACCTTTCCAATGACACCTCACTCGCTTAAAACCGTTAAGTATAGAAGCCCTAATCCTCCATCGAAGTCGACCTCGAGCCATGAACGATATTTTGTCGTTCAGATCTGTCGAGCCATTTTCGGCTATAAATAGGCGTCGACTCGGCAAACAAAAATCAGACTTGAACTCCCCTAAACCTCCTCTACAACTTTCCCTTCAAAGTCCGAGCCGAATCGATTCCGTTTTCGACCTCCGAAAAATACCCGATCGGGCCTTGTTACTCGTCGATCCTCACCGCCGTACGCCACCGAGACCACCGCCAGGAGCTCCACCGGAGCGCGCCGAGCCAGCCACCGTCGTCACAAGCCGCCAGGGGCTGTCGCCAGACGTCCGTCATGGCCGCCGGAGCTGCTGGGTGTCGTTGGTATTGTGGCTGCTCGTGAGAAAGGAGGGAGGCAGGCCACAGCGTGCGTAGAAGAAGAAAGGAGGAAGGAGGCTGCTCATCATAAAATTAAGGTGGGCTTGTATTAGGATTTAACTTGGGCTTTGTCTAAATATCAGGCCCATTAGTAACTAAAGAAAGAATTAATAAACCATTAACACTCTTAATTTATAACATGTGTAATAGAAAAATATGATTAAAAGACTCCTTAGTCATTTTAGCTAATATATGACTTCATGTAAATTAGTTATCACATATCAAAGTTTTGATTAGTTTAAAGGGGTGTTCTTATATTAATAAGCCCATTAGAATTTCCTAAATTGATTAATGAGTATGATTAAAAATATTACTTTATAACCCATGTAATTAAGTCAACCTCTTTATAAAATAAACTTGAACTCTTTCTCAATTGGGACTTTTATGGATAAAATATCATTTTATTATGAATAACGAATTTTAATGGAGTACTTATTTAATCCCTTTAAGAAACGTTTTTATAAATAAATTTTACGAAGGATGTTCGTAAACCGATGATTTTACTAAAATCCTAAGATCGCTTCTAACATTTTAATAATTCGAAAACCTAGGGGTATAAATTATTAAAGGACAATAATTTATACTAGCCATACAAGTTATTATGCGAGGATAATAATTTGAGAATTCCTAGGCTAAGAAATAACTTAAATATTAATCTATTTCGTTATCATTCCCGTGCCTCGAAATAGGTCAAGCTTCCAGAAGAGCTCGTTCACAAATTCCGTCTTCGTAAAGAACTTATTCTCAAAAATCGAAGGCAAGTGGATGGTTCTCTTTTCATATCCTCTTCATATTCGATAATCGTTAATTCCTTTCCCTCTGTTATCATATCCATCTTGTTGGGAACACCTTGTTTGCGAAATAAAAATGAACCTAGGATTATTATTGTTAGAAATAACGACTTCATTGTTATATTACTATTATTTCTGCACTACGTTAGTACTTGGACTTAGGACCGATTGATTGCGGCCTTTATGTGTTTAAATGTCTCGTTTGAGACTTTGCAATGGACTAGAATAGGGATTAGGGGTGAGAGCTCGTCTCTGAAAACACCTCTCAAAAACGTATTAGGATGTACCTATACCCTAATACTGGGTCATGACTCTGCCCGCTCTACCACTCAGAGGGGTGATAGCACCCTAGCTAGGTGCTCAACTATGTGGCTCTAGGCTCGCTCAAGGGGTCGCCGCATATAAAAATCATTAATTGAATTGTTGAATGGATATTCCTCGGGTGGCCCTTGACTCTTCTGAGTTGCCACATCCGAAAATCGTTAAAACAAGATGTATTGGGTGTGGCCCTTGACTCTTATGAGTTGCTACATCCGGAAATCGTTAAAATAAATTGTATTGTTCAGAGAGGATAAGTTGATGAAGGTTTTTACTAAACTTTGATGTGCATTAATAAGTTCCCAACAAATTCTTAATCATATTTCGTTCCTAGGAATCACTTTCTTGTGGTTTCCTATTCTTAAAAGAAAGCGTTATTCACCTCCCTTTGAATTCGTTCCTTCTACCTGAGTTGTATTCGATTAAAGCCTCGTTCTCCAAAATATATCACCCTATCACCTCAAAAGAACCTGATTTGTCGTGCATCGCTCAGTTCCCTTTGAACCTTGATGCCGACATACTTAGCCTTTTAAGAACCTAGTCACATTCTACCACTTGCTTAGTCTCGCGTTAGACTAATACCACTTTCTTTTCTTCCCGACATTGGTCGGCTGGTATTTCCCTCTTATATGGAAATATCAGGAAGTAAAGACAGGTTTGCCGAAGACCAAAGACGAAGACTCGAGGAATTAAAGGAAGGAAGATTTTCACGAGGTTTCAAGTTATTTTAGATATTTTGGAGTTTCTATTTTGTTTTTGTAAAGAATCTTTTAACCGTCATTTTATTTCCGTTGCAAAATGATTTATATATCTTCTTCACTCGAGAATTGTAATTCTGTATTATTGATCATTGATTTCTAATCATGTATCAAACATTGTTCACTTTTGATGTAATATAAGTTCAATATTTCGTTTTTATGAATCGAGTTGTGTTACCAATCGCCTTGGGTGGCTTTGGATGGGAAAATCCGAGGTCACTGGCATGTAATACCCTTGGGCTCAAAATAGGGGTGTTACAATATTGTTTCGATTAATTCAATCTAAAACTGAAATTATATCAAGTATAAACCAACCCTTATGTTATACATGATATATTACATTAACCTTATACGTATACATATGAACAATTACACAATCAGCATATACCATAAAATAAAAAAAAACCGTACATACGTACACATATATGCATATGAACAACTTTGAGTATATATACGTATAAGCCAAATTGAAGACACGTTAAAAGTAGAGTTGAAAGGTCAACAAAACTGTTCCACACAAATTCAATACAGAAGCAATCCGAATCAATCCAAACGTGTACAGTACATATCAAAACAATCGCATGGGCAATTCATCAAGCGTACACTATAATAAAATTTCATGCTTCAAATCGGATGGAAAAGCAATGATGATTTGGACATGGATATTGACTTTTCAACATGTGAACAGTATGCCCCGATTAAGAGTTAAACAGACCGATCACGAATAAACAACGTCGCAACCAACCAGACTATCTATTCGGTAAATCGGCATCAAAAATAACCCTAAGTTCATGAGAATTCAGATCTAATATCTTAATATGATCAAGGCTCTGATACCACTTGTTAGAAAATTGATTCGAATTAAGGCCAAGATCCGATCATATCAAGATATTAAGAATTATAATCACATACCTGAATCCATTGTCGCGATCAAACCTGATGCGGAATCTCAATTGAAAGCTAGTGATAGCCACAGGTATGCTAGTCTTCCTCAGCCAATCTCTAGGGTTTGCCTTTACTCTGATGGGAAGAGTACCGTAGAAAAGCTGCTGAATGAAATTGGCATATTGGGGACTATAACCTAGTTCTCTATTTATTTGCCCCAATAGAGTCCCATTAAACCTATTGGGCCAAATCTGGTATCCACCCATTGGGCCCATACTATTTATTAGAAGTCCTAGGATTTCACTTTTATTGAATCACTTAAATTAAACTCATTATTTGTTTAGCCTTATAATATAATTGTATAAAATATATAAGCCCACAATATATAAGATTAAATAATCTTACATCAGATGAACCCATTGATCAATTAGCTTCAATGTATGACTTGCTTAAAACGTCAGTGCCACATAACACATTACCAACGTAACAACAAAAACACGACAACAAATAAAATTGAGGAGAATTCCGACAAATGAGGACCGTTGAAACTTGAAACCATTCATTCATTCACTGTATATTTCATCCCAAAAGGTACGTAGTTGGCAAATGGAGGTGTCACAAAAAGAAAAGCCCATGTCCAGGTAATTACTGTACTTAGGTTTATTGAACTGGGACGTTCCAAGTACGTCGTTTTTATTAGATTGCCTATCAATGTATTTTGTGCTTATTAGGCCGCTCTTAATTGAGGTGTTACTGCAGGTGATTAAAACGAACTAATGTCAGTGTCGCGATAGAATAAAATTATTGGATTCTTGATTTGATTACATCAAAGTTTTGGCGTTTAGATGGACAGTTTATCTTAGGACTTTTAATGGGGTAATTGAATGATTTGGAAAGTCGATGTGATTAATTAATTGGCCTCAAGATCAAGATCATATATATGGTACGTTGTTTTGGCGTGATAAATAGTACTTACTCCATTAAGGTTTAGGGGAAAATTTCAGGTGACGTACGGGTTGCCCGGTCTCAAAAAATCAATATCTGAGATCACACATTAATTGAGTAGACGAATTCATCACCCTCTTCTTACTAGGGGTTTTTTCGACTCCGATTTTACTTATTGGATTCGTGCTAATACTAATTGTGCTCTTGTTTGGGATATTGGTCTTTTTTGGGCAAACGCTTTCACTTGGTAGAATTGGAAATGGCATAATTCCTTTATTTTTCATCGAGACTATTATGGTGGAGATAGGACGACTTTCATTCACAAATTGAGCAATGATAAAAGCCATCCTATCTCCACCATAATGGTCCTAATAATTATATTCTTGCTTGCGAGTTATTTGATTGTATTGAGAATATTTGTAACCCAACATGTGACACTCCTCTTATTGTCAATTGATTTTAGAATGAACCTCATTGGACTTATGTATTGAGCTTATTTAGCCACAACTCCCAATCCATCGACTTGTAGAAGTTTAATGGATTGTTCGATCAATACTTGTGAACATAACAAGGACACAACTTGCAAGCGTGAGTTAGCTAAGGCCGCCACACTCTGCTAATGAGAGAAGTAGGCCAACATACGCATTGCGCGACGCGGACCAAGAGATCGAGTCTCGCAAAGGGAATGCGACCGTTGACACGAGGGATCAGGAGACGCTCGCGCATCGCTCTAAGGATCAGAATTTGCTTATCCCTTCCCTTCTATATATCGGGTTTGCAGGTGGTTCTTTGTATCGACGTTATTTTCAAACACTATCAAGCTAGTCACTATTGAGCAGTGACCGGTAATGAAAACCTTCACATGCTACCTAAGGGTTACAAGAATAACAAAATGTGGACAAATCAAAGGAATTGCATCAATCAAATGTCACATCTTATAACTCATCAATCATAGTTCACCCGATTAGACTTTTATTATCTAGCTTAATTCGCCAACTGATCCACTAACATTCACAGATATAGCTTCAAGGTCGTCTTACACAAAAACCACGTTACATACTTACATCATTGTCAAAGAAACCCTAATTTCTGTATTATCTTCTGTGACTAATGATATCGTTTGTCAATAAACATCAAATTTCACGTCACTCTTTGCATGAATGCATGATTGAGATGAATTAATATATTAATATCGTTTTAGCTTGTTTCCTACGTATCCATCCAAAGTCGGCAGAGTCCCAAACATTCATGTTTATTGACAAAGTATAGTGCTTTCAATACATACAATGTGCGTGTAGACAACTTGATTCCATATTATCGATCAATCCTACTTTAGATGGAGTTAACTGCACAAAATTTGTTTCTTGGTGGAAGGTACTATGTATGAGAGTTGAATCTGAAACCTCTGGATATTACCTAAAACACTTTAATCGATTGACTGAATGCCCAAGTGCAAATTTTTTTAACGTCGTAGACTCCATCCAAACAACCGGCATTCATATATATATATTGCCCATTATAGCTTTGTATACAAATCTCACAAATTATTTATGATGTGTGATGATCCTGCATCCTCGTCGTCAGCATCTTCCCGAACCTGGTTCCACTCCGCTCTTGCTATGTCTAATGTCAAGAATATCATTCCTCTCATCCTTGACATGGACAACACGAAGTACAACTCTTGGGTCGCTCTCTTCAAAGTATTTGCTCATGCTCATCGGGTCCTTGACCACATCGATCCCGATGTCCCTCGTCCGCCTGACGTTGATGATGCTCTTTGGGATCAATTGGATGTCGTTATCTTGCAATGGATATACACCACCATCTCTCCTGATCTCTTGATGACTATTCTTGAGACCGATGCCACTGCTATGTCTCCATGTCGAAACTGAAGAATATCTTCCAAACATATAGAGTTGGACATTCATTTTGTTCGGGAAAAGGTTGCACTAGGTCATATTCGGGTTCTCCATGTACCTTCTAAATTTCAATATGTGAATATCTTTACAAAAGGGTTACCTAGGCAATTGTTTTTAGATTTTTGGGACAGTCTCACGGTTTTTTCACTCCCCGTTTCGACTGCGGGGGTGTATTGACCTATGCCCTAACTTGTATTTTACGTAACCCATTATTGTACTTTGTATATATATTGATATCGAATGAATGGAGAACCCTAAGGGGATATTCACATTATCCAACAAAATGTATGGGCTAATTGGTTGTGTAATTAGTTGGGATTGTGGGGTGTCGGAAGTCAAGCCTACAATTTTCGTTTGGCTTCTTGTGAAACACGGCTTCGTGTGGCAACTTGTGTGGCGTGTGATGCCTCTACCGAACCAACTTACTGAATTTTTTGACGCCTTCTATGCAGGTTGGATGCGCAACAACCTCCTCTCGAAGCAGCAGGTCGATGCCGAGGTGGACTAGGCGGCAACGTTCTGTAATGCCCTGCGGTGGATTTGGCGGTGGAGAAACGAGGTGGTTTTTGGCAACCCCAGACCGGTCCGAGATATGGTGGCGTTCATCATCATGAAGACCAAAGAATTGAAGGCCTCCTCGGATGGCAGACGTCAATTTGCTTCTGGGAAGCGCAAGGAGGAGCTGCGTTTTTCTTGGAGTAAACCTGAGCTACAGCAGATCAAAGTCAACACCGACGGAGCTTTGGATCGGGATGGAAATGCCACGGCTGCTGGTGTTATGAGGGACTCGGAAGGGCATTGGTGTGGCGGTTTCGTGCATAACGTCGGGAAATGTTCGGTGGCTATGGCGGAGATGTGGGGGATCCGCAATGGGCTGCGTTTGACCTGGGATAAGGGCTTTCGGGATGTTTGGATTGAGTGGGATTCGGCTATGGTGGTCTCCTTGGCGAACAACCTGCCTTGCCCGACCCACCCCCTTTTCAGCCTGGCGAGAGATTGTCAAGGCTTTCTAACACGCGATTGGAATGCTTGTGTCACTCACGTCTTTAGGGAAGCGAACTCTGTCGCTGACTCCCTCACTAAGCTCACCTTTTCTTTTCCTGTTGGTTTTCAATTTCTTTCTGAGCCACTTGTTGGCTCGTTGTCATTTATTTCGGATGACATTTCGGGTCGCTCCTACACTCGCTTCGCGAATGTTTAGTTCGTCCCCCTACTGAGGTTCCCTTGGCTTTGATAAAAAAAAATAGCCCAACGACACGGCTTCGATTGTGACCTTAGAATCAAGGTGTAACTTAACTGGCTACTGTTTCTTGTCAATTATCACATCCCATTAATGTCTTAAAGCTCAATATTCTAAGAATTACTTCACGAATTGATGTTACAAACTAACAATTGAGTAATTAAAATGTGAGGAAAAGATTTCTTCAGCTAACAAGCAAAGATATTGAAAAAGGCTAGGGTTTTGCCTTAATTGCAGTATGCTTCTTTTAATTCAGTGTTTACATTATATGCAAATCTAGGGTTCAATGAAATTAAATACTACATTTGTTTTAAAATTCACACGTATTAAGGATTATGTATGTATATCTAAATTATCCTATACAGTCATAACAATATCGCTTTTAACTAAAAAACATGGCTAGTATGAGAAAAGGTGATATCAGTAAATCATAGGTTATGATAAGCTAGGCAACCCACAATGATGGGTTTTGAGAATATATTATTAATTAAGCTCTTCTGCACAGCTGAAAAAAATTAAGAGCTTGAGTTTTGGCCTTCAAACAAGAGCCCACTCTATAGGAGGTTTCTAAAAAATTGTGGCTACGTGGACAACCCAAATCCATTAGATGCATTCTACATCCAATGGCCACAAAAAACCCACTTTTGCCTTTTATGAAAATTAATTTATACACTTTTTTCTTGCACAAAAAGTGAAATCAATCAAAACAAATATTTTTAATATTTTTATTTTACTTTTCTCTTACCATGATTCCATGAACACCCATGTTGCATAAGTTGTGATTATAAATAAATATTTAAATATCAAAAGTTAAATGTAAAATAATTTTTAAAATATAATATGTGTTTTTTTTGCTTAATTAATTTTATGTACATATTGTGTGAACAGTATAATTAAACATTTGAATTGAATAATACAACCATATTATATAATACTAAAATCCAATTATAGTATAATAGGATAAAGGAAGATAAAGGAAAAAATAAAAATATTGTGAACTTTAAAGAATGGGTTTTATAAAATGAAATGGGGATTGAGTTGTGGGAATATAATAGAAATTGGATTTTGAATGAGGTGGAAGAGTGAAAAAATTGATTTAAAGGGGTAAAAAACCCATTTTTATGCTCACCATTACGGATGGCCTAAGGGGTAAACTTGAAAAAAAGTGAAAAATATACAATTTTTTTTGAAACAAGATAAAGTGTCCAAAATACCAATTTTTAAAAAACGGAGGGAGGAACATTCATATAGGGAGAATTTGCTATGGAAATGATTTCATTGATTGATGGAAAGGTGCCAAGCCAAAGACATCGATTCAAAATGGTCCAACTGATGTTTGACAAATGCCGAATTCATTGTACAATATTTACGAGCTAAGACGCGCTTTATAAGTCTAGTGTAATTTCCTTGAAAATTAAACAGCATCCGGAATTGTGGAGAAACAACATGTTTGACTGCTTAAGGTATCATATCAATTGAATCCGATCCATGTGACAAGAACGAATGCTCCTCTTTTGTCAAGTTACATTAGATAACATTTGGGGCCTAATGCATGCAACAATCAATTTAATTAAGGAAATTTCGCTGGGCCCTTGTAATTAAGTCAAATTCGCGTGGTATCCTATCACTTTTTAAATTTCGCATGGTGACCCTGAGCTTTTAAAAGATTTCATTTCGTGACCTGCCACTGGATTTAGCGTGAGAAAAACGTTAACGGAGACAAGCGGAACATAAGACGACATTGAAATCACACCCTCCTCTTCTACTAAAGATCGATGGCGGTGGCCTGTGTTGTGGAAGATGACGATTTTGACCGGAAAAGGAGCCATATCTCTCACCATGTCAATCCAGATGAATCTGATTCAGCAAACAAACTCCAAGATTCCATATCTCTCATCATATCGTTTGTACAAAATTACAACCTCCTCACACTTGACCAGATCTAGTTTATCTTGTGATATTATACCTAACAATGCCTCTTTCATCAACATGTACGTCACAAGCTGCTAATTTAAATCTTTGATCCAAATAGGCCCTTTTAAAATTAGTTGCTGAGGTGAAGGCAATTCCTGAATATCGCTCTTCTTTTCAATTAAGCACAAGATGTCAAATTTCTCATAATAATCACCAATTCAAACCTTCAAATTTCGTAAATTGAATGTAGGAATCTTGAAATTCGTACATCAAAAGGCTCTATCTTCGTCCACCAGTCCATCTGCTAGTCTGAACAGATGCGATTTCAGTAAAAGAGGAGGCTTGCACTGTGGAAGATGGCAGTGGCCTGCGCGGTGGTACCAGTCACCGATCCCAATCCATATTCATCGCAATCCATGTGGATCAATTCGCGTGGTACCGGCCACCGATCGACGGACTGGTACCATCGCAATCCATCTTCATTGTCCTCTGTTCGATCCACATGAGGGATGCAGTCGCCGATCGACAGCCCTACGAAGAGAATAGATCCCTTTTTTACTCGCTTTTTTCTTTTTTGGGCCAAAAGTTGACAGCTAGGTCACACAACGAAATCTTTTAAAAGCCTAGGGTCACCATGCGAAATTTAGAAAGTTATAGGGCACCATGCGAATTTGGCTTAATCACAAGGTTATCCCGCGAAATTTCCGATTTAATTATCTTCTTCGTGTAAAGTTAATTGGCTAGACTAGGCTTTGTCATTTATTATTAGCCGTTGAGAGGGCGTGTTAAGACTAAAATAAACCAAAACTAATTGGTTTTAGGGTGCAACCTACGCATATGCACACGAACCGACGTGTGAGCCCCACGTCATATACGGCCCACCGAGATTTAACACTAGCGAATAGCCGATCATCCTTATAACCCGGCCAAATAAATTGAAGGAGAGGAAGTGCGAACCTAGCTAGTCTATATATTCTTTTTCGTTACAGAATTACTTATGCATCAAATTAGTATTGGTCTCTTGTTTTTCTTTATAAGCATTGGAGGAAAAAACATATAACGATTTTTGCGGGTAGGTGACAAATAATTAACTTGCAAATGATGGGTGATTGATTTAGATTAGCGTGAAGCATTCCGCGGGTATGGTGGATCACGTGAGTCGTCTTCACTCAAGAATCGGGTGATCGAATGATCTTACTCACCCATAATCCAACCCACTTTAGTCTTAAACTAAGACTAAAAAATTTACATCTGTCAGTATGATCTACACTTCAGTAATTTACAACTTAAAACATGAAGTATAAATAATCATTAAATTAATAGATTTTTATATTTCAATTCCAGTCCTATGTATCCGACAACAACATTTTCTTGCAACTAAGGGACGTGGAATTGACACTGGATGTCATTATTGTATTCGAAAATTGAAAGCTTTGCATTTTCATCTTCTACGTGGCCTTATTCTTTTTAACATTCTTGAAAATTAGACACACATAAAATCCTTTCACAATTCACACTACAAATGAAACAAGCTCATGGTCCTCTCACGTGTCCTGTTGAAAGGATACACGAGAGATACCTAGACCGAGTATGTATTGCAAAGTTCAAATGATAGCCAAAGTTTATAAGACTAGGGTTGCTACTATTACATACTCACACATGTGTATTTGAAATAATTACCGGCAACGTATATATATTCTTCTAATATGGTAAGAATCAGAATATTTCTACATACAAAATCTTTTCCGATGTAATTCCTGTTGAGTATGGAGCTTGATTCGGATTGGGCAGAAGAAGACGGAACGAGCTCAGGACCAAAGACGAAGGAACAGAAGTCGAAGAAGGCAAATCTGGTCAAAAAACGGAGAACCGGGCGATCGCGAAGGAGTTTCGCAGAATTATCGAACCCGCGACCGTGGGACGGACACCCGCGACCGTGGTTTGGTGTCCCGCGACCGCGGGTCAAGAGGTGTTTTGGCCCTTTTGCTCTCTGCGGCAGCAACGCGGGCAAGGGCCGTGAAGCGCGCCCGCGCTTTGGAGGGTGGTGCTCGAGTTTTGAGGCGTCCGCGGGATTTCGACGAGTTTCCATATCTTTTACGGGATATTTTGTTTTGTTATGAAAATTATATCTTGTAACTCTAGATTTTCTATCTATACTCGATTTAATTATTTTAATTGGTGTATTATCAAAAACATTGAGAGAAAATCTTGAAGGTGAGATTGAGTGATTAGGCTTATGAAGAATCCTTGTAAACCCTTGAGTCTACTGATCTAGTGGAGAATCTCTGGCTTGCTAGTGCCTTCAGACGTAATCCTTGGGACGAACTGGGTCAATAATTGCTTGTGTTCTTTGTCTTGGTTCACTTACTATCCATCTAATTACTAGAACAATCCGAAATTTTCACAACAATTTCATCATATGAG
Source organism: Polygonum maritimum (assembly GCA_963924305.1). Lineage (NCBI taxonomy): Eukaryota > Viridiplantae > Streptophyta > Magnoliopsida > Caryophyllales > Polygonaceae > Polygonum > Polygonum maritimum. The sequence continues at coordinate 27,539,113 of OZ002736.1, forward strand.
GGTTAATGGCTATAGGATTCACCTACAAGTAAAAGTGCATCCTAACACGTCAAAAGTGTTAAAATTGCAATTTGATTTCATTTTTGACACTTTACAGTGCACTTTTGATCTATATCATAGATGAGAGTGCGTCCGACGATCAATAGTATTTCATATACTATAAGTAACTTTTATGTCACACTTGTTCACACACTATAAAACTTGTCTAGCTCTTTCCTTAGTTTTCTAGGGTTTATAACTTCTTATTGGATTTAAGTTTTCCCTATTGAATTGACATCTTTAGTGGTGTTTATTAGTATTTCTGTTTGCTCAAAGCCCAATTAGGCTTTATCAGACCCACAGTTATCTATGACCCATAATCCAAATCACTCAAAAGAGAATTTCACAAGAGGAAGGAACAGTCTTTATACATTTGAACACCCTCAGCTAAATCTCTGTAACCGTAGGTTAGGAAAGAACAGAAGGAAGTTGAATTCAAATTGATAGTTAAGAAATGAACTCAACAATGTTTACATACAAAAAGCTTCACTACTCCTGCTTCCAAGCATACAAAATCAACGAAAACCCAACGTTACACGACTCGAAATCCCTAACTTTCTGCAAACTAGACCAATTCGCCATACTCGAATCACCAAAGCCTAAGAATTTATCAGCAGAAATACAAGTCTTGAACATAAACACTGCACTCCTCACAGAAGATGATGAACCAAACAGCCAATTATATACATCCCAATAGACTTCAACTTGAATCCCATCAACCAAGATCGTCTGATTACCTCTAAACTTCCACTTAAGCTGTTTCACCTGCATCACATTCTTTCCGTCCACCCGAATCACAATACACGGGTCATCAACTAATGCATCACATTCAACCACAAGCTCATGTGTTGGGCCATTTTCACAGAGCTTCGCCTTGGTGAAGAAAACCTTCTTACCAAAAAGATGCTCTCTTTTTGAAACGAGACCAGACCCATTTGGGATCAAGGTGGAATTCGTCTTCTTGCAAGCTTCTTCTTTCATATCACCCAAAAGAACAACAATTTGGGCATCAAACACAATTGCCAAGTAGAAACCCTCAAGAGGCTCTGGGCCAGACCCAAACTTAGCAGAGGAAAGATCCCAGTGTATACCAATGCTTATGGAACCATCCACTTGAAGGGTTTTCTGGCCTCTTCTCTTGGAGAACAGCCATTTGATCTCAGCCTTGCACAGAAATTGGCTGTTGGAGTCGTCAATTCCTACTACCAGAGCTTGGCTCATCAGACTCTTGCTCCATGAGACTGTGATCAGACAAGAAGGGTTCTTTAGTCTGCACTGGTAGACACAAGTGACCAGATTTTGAGCAGTTTTGTTGACATTTGAGGAGGAGAAATCGGATATTTGAACTGCATTTTCGCTAAAACAAGATGGGAAGTCTCTCATCTTGATGCCCAGAACAACAATTAACAAAGTCTGTGTCTTTATTTAGCTCTTTCAGGCTTTTTATCAAACAGCTGGTGTTCTTCCTGTTCAGAATCCAAAAACAGTTGGAAATAATCATGAAATGGATCTTCAGACAGCTCAAGTACAGATGAGAAAGAGATAGATGGAGAGAATGTGACTTGCCTTTTCAACTTCTAAGCAATCTTGAAAACCAAGGAAGATCAGAAACAAGATTTGAGTGAAATTGAAGCGATTTGAGAGCAAAACAGTCAAATTGAATCTATGGGTGAGAAAGAAAAAGAGTGGGAAGATGGGGCCAACACCAAATTCAATCAGATTGGACCATATTATTATTATCACTAGACAAATTCGGAGAATGTAGGAAAAGCAAAAATTATTTCAAAACAAGAAGCAATAGTGTCACTGTCAAAAAACAAACCTCATTCTGTATATACAGATAGACAACCTGAGGAAATAATTTCAAAAAAAAAAGGGGGAAATCAAAAGAAATCTGCAAAGCAAAAAGGAGGAATCTAAATCAAAATTGAAATGAGGAATACGTAAAAAGAGAAAACAGGAAAGATAACAGAAAAAAGGGAAAGGGGGGATTGTGACAGCTTGAAATGGTAAACAAAGAAAATGGGGAAATGGGTGTTAAGGCTGACTATTCAACAATTACTCTATAGTCTTCAGACTCTCACTGACAGAGGAGGAAGAACCAAGAAAGGGTAAAAAGTCATTCATACAGAGAAAGTGATAATGGAACTAGCATTCAGATCAAAAAAATAATAATGGAACTAGCATTATGGTGGAGGAGAAATTTCATGCAATGTCTAATGGAACTAGCATTATTTGGTGACAGTTGTGGTTATTGAAGTTTTGGTGTTGTTTACTTGCAAAAATATTCAAGTCCAAAGCTCGAGTCTTTTACCTTATTTACATGGAGTTATATGCTTGCAAAAATATTCAAGTCCAAAGCTACAAAGATTTTAAGTTTGTGGTACGTGCACATGCAATTCTCCTAAACTCCTTGGCAGAGACATTCATGGACATTTTTTTCTTAACAGTTGAGAGAATTCATTAGACGTTTGTACAAACAAGCATAAGTGTAAGCAATGATCATTACACATATCAAAATTGATTGATAGAACAATATTTTTTTGGATTCTCCAATGATTCACAAGGCTTCGTCTTGGCTACGTCCAGTTTGACCCGGATCGCGCACATAGTTTCAACGGTCTTCCTCTTCTTCGAATTCCGGCCCCGCCCAATAATCTCAATCCCATTCGACACAATAGCCTCGTCCAATTTGAAATCAACTCTGGCCAATTCGTTCTCATAAGCCTTCATCAAAAGGCTGTCCTCGTCAACGCCCACGATCACCGGCGTAGACCCGATCCCGAACGCCAGAGCGTCCAAGATCGCCCTCATCATCAGCCGGAACTTTTCCCGGTCGATCGAACCGTTTCCATCGACATCAAACTTGTCAAAAAACAGGTTGTCAATTTCCTTGTCCTTACCATCCTCAAATTGACGATCGGACATCGTATTGTGGTCTAGCCCCACCGATTCGGACAATTTCCGGCCGAGATCTTTCATCGAGAGCAGCCCGTTGCCGTCGAGCTCTCGGAATCGCTCGTCGGAGATCTGATGGAAATTGTCGACGTCGTTGAGGAATCGGTTGATCATAGGGCCATCGATCATCAACAGCATTTTCGATCGATCGGGAGATTTGAGAGAGTTTTCGTTCAAACGGAGATTTTGCTCAATCTCCCTCGCATCCTCTGTTCTATGCCTTCTAATGGGCCTATTTTGCCTGAATATTGGGCCGTGTTTCGGCCCAACTGTTTACAAGCCCAATGTGTGTGTACGCCTTTGTAACGCTACCGTTACCAAATAGTAATACCATATGGTCAAATTTCCGATCAATCATGTATTGATTGTATTCATGTGGAATTGTGGATAAACTCATAAACATATGGCCAACGAATAGTTATAAATTAATGGAGATCTGAAAGTACAGTTGTAGGACAATAATAGTGATAATGTCACTTTATTAAGTAGCGCAAGCAAAGCTGATATTTTATTGGACTATTCGAGTAATTGACACTTCTCATACTAGTAATTAAAATTTACGATTTATTTGTGCAAGTTACCAACACTACAACTACTACAATTATGTGACACCTATGTTTTATTTCAACTTACGATACGACCCTAAAATAGAAGGGCAGTCTTATATACGATCGACAATTATATATGCTAAGCCCATCGAGAAAAATTTTGGGCAAAATGTGTTCCGAAGTTTCTTGTGATATGGCATTGTTATATATTGTAATGAATGCTTGTATTAATGTGGAGTGGGTATCCAAGAGGTACAATCCCGTGAGTTGTTCATCGGTTTCTAGTTTCTACAAACAAAGACGCTTTGTCATTCTCATTGTCCTCTACTGAAAATTGATAAAGTTTATCAGTTCATGTTTACATAATTGATGATTAACTTATTTTGAGACATACTTGCAGATTGGCCAATCTAAAATGTTTGATCAGGGAAAGGAATCTAATTAATCTAGTAATGTAGCCACTTGAAGTCAAAATCCCAAATTCGAGGTGAACAAAAGCCTAGAGCTCTGCAGGTCGGTGGAATTGCAGATGAAGAATTCTCACAAGTTGTCTTTCCTCCATCCTCATGTTAATACAATCTTATAAATGTAATATATTTATTCTCGGTCAAATAAAGCCAATCACTTAATTCTGGTTAAATTTAGGTGGATCATATTTGATACTCCCTCCGTTTCAATAAACATGTCCTTTTAGCCATTTGCACATATATTAAGGAAGCTATTAAATGTACTATTATACCTCTAATTATTACCTCACTTTTTTACTTTATTGAAAACCACTACTAATAAACTGCTAATGATTATAAGGGTAAATCTGTAAAGTAAATGCCCAAAAATGTAAAAAGACATGTATTTTGAAACAAACTTTTAGAGCTAAAAGGACATGTTTATTGAAACGGAGGGATAGACCCAATATATAAGTTCATAAGATTAAACCCTAAAATCTTGGCAACGGGAGATTAACTCATATAGTTATATGGAGCACATTTTCTCTTGTAAATTTCAACGCATGAAGTATTCTTTCCACGAGTTTTAATAATCTAGGAAATAAAATCTCAAATCTAAATCATTTAATTGACAAAACGCGGTTAACCAAGAGCAAAAGTTTCAAACTTGTGATTGTGTACAAGCCTTGACAACTCCAAACCTTGCTATTTTCATCCGTACTACAGAAGAGTACTGTACGTACGTAGTAGAGTAGTGTTGCATCCACGTGATTGTGATTCGTGAATGGTAAGTATGGGTGTATAAACCCCCGTTACGGATTTAGGAGAGGGTCGTTCATTAATGAGTGTTCCGTAGGGCAACAACCGACTACACACATGGATATGGATGGATCCAATTCGAAGCGGGGTTCTGTGGTCATTCTCGTTTCATTGTCTAATTTATTACCCGAGTAACTTTTTCTAGGATTGACTAAGCGTAAAATTTATCGGATTCCGTTTACGATGGTTTTTTGGGCGAGGTACATTATATGAATCAAATGTGGATGTTCAATATATATGGCATGTCGACATGTCCACGTCCAACTTCTGATTCACGCCTGCCCACTAAAATGTTACTCCCTCCGTCCCTTTATGTGTGTCCATCTTTCCGTTTTCGTCGTCCCGGAATGTTTGTCCACGATTATATTCTTTCCATTTATATCACTACTTTTTTACACTTTTACCCTTATACATTCTACTTTTTACTTACTTTTCTTCTTCATTTCTCTCTCCATCCAATCATCTCCATCAAATACATTACAAATAAACTCTCATAAACCCAAAAATAAACAATATTTCAATATTTTTTTTAATATTCATACTTATTGAATTTTTTCCATTAAGAAAACACCCATTTAGGGTATATTTGGATTAATTTTTTTGAGCTAAATTTCTCAACCTCCATTTTTTAATCTTAACCCATCTTCACCTTCTTCATTTCAACCACTCATATTAATCCGGGTTAAAGACGCCAATAGCCTATTTTCATTAATGAATTCCAATAATATACCCCCTAACAATAGATTGGACAATAATAACCTATTACATAAAATTGGACAAAATTGCCCTCTACAACCAATTTATGTAAATTTAGAAACCTCCCTTCTACAGTTTTTACGTAATTCTCAGTCCTGCAATCTTCCTCCCATCAGCCACCTTCGATCTGCCGGCCACCATCCTCCCGCCGGCCGCCGCCCTACCGTCGCCCTCCTGCCGGCTGCCGCCCTCCCGCCGGTTGCCGCCCTACTGTTGCATCCTTACCGCCGCCATAGCCTTGCCCAGATCTACGCATCTACGCCGGCCACCATCCACCCGCCGGCCACCTTCCTCCCTCCGGCCACCACCTTCCCACCGGCCGCACCAGCCCCCCGCCGGCCACCCCTCCACCTCCTAGGTCGAGTTGCGTAGACCTGCAATTCGCAACTTTGGTATGTTACATTAATTTTTCTAGGGTTTGTTACATTAAAAATTATGTAGATTAGATTTTATGTAAATGAAAGTTGTTAAGATTCTGTTGTATAATATTTGCTAGGATCTTGTTACATTAAATTTTATGTAGAATAGTTTATGTAGGTTAAATTATTACATTAAATGTGTGTAGATAAGATTTATGTAGGTTTAGTCTAGTTTATTTAAGTATTACATTAATTTATGTAGAGTAATTTTGTGTATGTGTTACATTAAAATTATGTAGATTAGATTTTATGTAAATGAAAGTTGTTAAGATTCTGTTGCATAATATTTTCTAGGATCTTGTTACATTAAATTTTATGTAGAATAATTTATGTAGGTTAAATTGTTACATTAAATTTCTGTAGACAAAATTTATGTAGATTTAGTCTAGTTTATTTAAGTATTACATTAATTTATGTAGATTAATTTTGTGTATGTGTTACATTAATTTTATGTAGATTAGATTTTATGTAAATTAAAGTTGTTAAGATTTTGTTACATAATATTTGCTAGGATCTTGTTACATTAAATTTTATGTAGAATAATTTATGTAGGTTAAATTGTTACATTAAATGTATGTAGATAAGATTTATGTAGATTTAGTCTAGTTTACTTAAGTATTACATTAATTTATGTGGAGTAATTTTGTGTATGTGTTACATTAATTTTTACATTAATTTTATGTAGATTAGATTTTATGTAAATTTGGTCGCAATAAAAAGATAGGAAAGGAAGAAGAAGGGGCTTTAACTTACCGGTGACGATCGGTGCGACATGGATCAACTTGCACACCAGGAACAAACAGCGGAGACTGAATATGTATTTTGAATGAGGGGAGAAATTAATGGGTATTATTGTTTCTTTAATAGGAGTGTTTTGGTATATCCAATAAAAAGATATAGTTTTGAAAATAGTATTAGATAGGGGTATATTTTTGGAATTGATAAAAGTTTGAAAGGTACTCCTAAATCTCTTTACACGTACGCTCCTCTGATTGCATCTGCTGTTTCTGGTTGCTATTTTTTTCTCAATTAAGTGCTGCTGCTGCTAAATCTGCAGGGCGACAATTTCTTTGTTTCTGTAGCTAGATTTTTTGTGTCAAACTTAATTTTAGAGCCTGCCTTTTGAGGTATTACAAAGGGTGCATCTATCTTGATCGTGTGTACGTCGCTTTCCTTACTATGAGTTTCCCAATCCTCATAAGTCATAGTAATATATGTAGTGCTTTCAAAGTGTCAAAAAAGATTAACTAATTCGTCGTTGATCAAAATCAAACTTTCAAGCTAGGGATTGAGTCTATAAATAAATATGAGGATGACCCTATACTAAAGATAAACTACTGTATATTGCTGTATGTTTAAAAACCCTAAATTAAAATCCTGACAAATTATTGGGTCAATTAACCCAGATCATCCATGAAAATATGCTGATAGGGAGATTTGATATACGCACTAGGATGAGAGAAACTCGGTAGTGTGACAATTTGACATGAAAGTTAGTTTCCCATATAATATATCAATTTTTTCAACACAAAATAACATTTTTAGAATATTTTTTTGCCAAAAGCCACTAATTAAAACAACTTTTTTTTAAGAAATCACCTTTCAAAATAAGTAAAGCCATCTTTTATAATTCAAACACCCAATTTTAATGATCTTAAACCACTTTCAGGTGAAATTTAATTATCACTTGCACCAAAAAAACATTTATAAAGTAATTTTCATCTCTTTTATTTTAATTATTATTCCTTTTAAAAACATTTCAAAACAGAGTTTTTTTTTAAAACATCGTCAAATCCTCTATAAATTATTTTAAAAGGGTATTTTGGTCCAAATAGGATTAATTTTCACCAAAAGTTATAAACACACCGAAAAATTAACCTAAAGTGGTTAAACTTGTGTGTTTGTGTGGTTTTCATTATACAAAATTTTAAGTTGTTTTTTTACTAAAAAAACTTGAATTAAAAGGCGGACAGAGATGGAAAAAAACTTGTTTTACTTGTGAAAAACTAAGTTGCTAATTAACACTCGACAATAAGATACAAAGGAGATAACTCGAAAAAGAAAAAAAATGCTAAAAGAATTGAAAATAATTTAAATGAGGTGGGACCGTTTAAAGGCCTACTTTCCGCCCACTAGCCTTTATCACACGTAAACGTTTCCGTACCACGACCATGTATCTTTCTTCCACCATGACAATGACGTACTTGTTTGTTTCTGCAATTTAAAATGTTTTCGATTTAATCATATCCTAATTAACTTTTTATCTTCATTTTTTAAATTAATATACCTTTATCCTTGTGAAACGCAATTTCCTTTTGCATTAACCCTATCCCTATCGCTTCTAAATGAAAAGTATGACATAACTTTTATCGTTGGACTCGATCCATTAAAAGATCTATAATAATCTTTCTTAACCTTTTCGTTATATAAGATCTAAAATAGTGGTTTTAAAGGTAAGAAATAACAAAATAACTCATACGCTGCAAAAAAATAAAAAGTAATTTAGCACAAACAAACATAAGAGCACCCACATTGGTGAGAGCCCCTTTGGATCTCTCACCATTAAAATAATATTATATTTATAGTTATTTTATTTTGAGAGACGTATCGGGTTTTCATACTTCCATTAGTAGGGACTTATTGGGTCTCTCGTATTTATTTTAGCTTTTAATATTTTATGTCAAATTGTATGTATATACATTATTAAATAATATTATTATAGTCTTTTATTTCCTAAATAATTTTTTTTTGGTCGAATTTATTTCCTAAATAATATCTATATAATATATTATAATAACTAATGACTAAATTTTATTATAAATCACAGTTTGAACATTATAAAAAAGATAATAGAATTTATTTGTTCACTTAAACAAAAAATATTTAAGCATAAAATTACACAATATAAATTATTACACTAATTATATTCATGTTTTAATAATATACTTATATAGTTTTTATGGAAAACTTATGCAAAATGGATTTGTACAAATAGAGAATTTAATTTTATACATTTTAAAAAATTACAAATAAATAAGTTAATAAAATAAGTTTTATATTTTTTATATTTATTTTTTACTATTAAATCTTATCCGTTCAGATTATGACACGTGACACGCATCTAACGGATGAAATAAAAACCAATCCGGTTGCGCCACGTGTGAGTGCCTCAAGGTCTCTCAAAGTCCCTCATGTGAGGGACGTCCCTCACCAAATTTTGGTTTTATTTTAGTTTTTTTTTTTTTTTGGGTTGAGGGACTCATGTAGAGCCCTTCAATATGGTTGCCCTAACTCATCGCGGTTCCCTCAATAAACAAAGAAGCACGTAATCGATCAATGCAAGGACAAAGGGAATCCTAAGAATATATATATGTAAAATAATATATATGTTTGGACGTGTTGGACTGATAAAATAATATAATCATGTAAATGACATTTTAAATGCCAAAGAGTATGAGGTGATTTTTTTTAAAAATGTTTTGAACACACTGGACTCAAAATGATGACACTATTACACATCCCTAAGGAGATGTGCAACAATGTGATAACTATAGGGGTTAATTTAAGTTATATTAAGTGAGATGAAAGTGGGATTGGTAGCATGTTAGAGTATGGATTGAGTATAATCACGAGTTAGATTGAACAAGATTGTTGTTGCTAGGCCAACCTTGTTGTGCTTTGTAAAAAGTTTTTTTTTGTCAAAGGAGAGCCAGCACTCTCCAACTCCTTAAGGAAACATTTTATAATTAAAAATAAAAGGGTTAAGTATTCAACAAGCGGGGGATAATCCGACCTCTTACATCATCAACAAGCAATAAAGAAATCCCTAAAGACGCAAGCCGATCGACAACCATATAAATCAGAGGATGGTGTGATGGGCAAGACACGAGGATGCTACACTGAAAACTCGTTCTTCTTAATGTTGGAATAGCTATAATGTACGAGGGATAAGTTGTATGATTTTTTTTTGTCTTATGAAAACGATACAATATACTAGTGTTTTTTTGTAAAAGGGTTACACCTAGACCTGGCAAAATCTGACCCGACCCGAAAAACCGACCCGACCCGCCCGAAATTGTCTGGGTCATAACCCGGAAAAGTAAACCCGAAACCCGATTTTACCCGAACCCGATGACCTGGGAAATTTCTGGGTCAAACCCGTTTGGTTTTGGTTAACCCGTTGGGTCGAACGAAAAACGGGAATGGTGAAAAAAATTCACACATTGTTGGGTTCGATTGTAATGATTTGTCTTCCTCTCGTCATTAGCCGAACTCATCTCTAATTGATTGATTAAAAGATGATTCTTTATAAAGAAAATCGACTCGAGTAATTGATTTTGAACATGAAATATACCAATTGATTAAAGGTGTACTAAGTCAGTGTCTCTTAAATTGATGTATACTTCTCAAGGTTTGAATGTTTTTTTGCTTTGTTGAACTATAATGAGAATCTAAGTTCTGAATTGATTTGTAAAGTTGTTCTAGGTTACATTAATGTTTATAGTTTTATCAAAGTTAAAATATGTAAATGATGAGAAATATTATACTTTTAAAATATGTAAATTACAAGCTTCTTATTCTAGTATGATATATGCATACAAGAATTCCAGGATTTAAGTTTTCATACAAATTACTTTTTATCTAACGTGTTTGTTTTTTTTTTCTTCATAATCAATTTTGGATCTCTAGGATTTGAACTTTAAGGTTAATCATCTCTTATTGAAATTCTTTTAGAAAACACCATGAATGTGAAATTGAAACTTGTTTTTGTTGTCTTTGTGTTACTCATCCCACTTAGTCTAGCACATGATTGATTACAAAAATCTTGTCAACATAGGTAGATATCACGTTATGATTAATAATTTGTAATAGTGAGTACAAAGACGAAGTGTAACTCTTGTATTAAAAATCTAAATCCTTACATATAGGTGTCAATTAAATTATATTATAATTTTATAAGTAAATAAGAGAGTTATAAATTAATATCAACAAAAAAAATAATAGATAAATTTGAAAAATAAATTTGAAAAATCAGGTTCTTTAACCCGTTGGGTTGACCCGAACCCGCAACAAACCCGTAGTGACCTGACCCGTTTGGACCCGTTAAAATTGTGACCCGAAATGACCCGACCTGGTGTTTGACCCGAACCCGATTACCGAAACCCGAACCCGACCCGCCCGACCCGATTGACAGGTCTAGTTACACCCTTACACCCTTACACCCTTACACCCTTAAGGGGTCATTGGAACCCCTATAAAAAAAAGCTCTCATTAATATATATATATATATATATATATATTTTACCGTTTTTAGTAATATCCTCTTCCAAGAGTGTAGTTTTTAGTATCATAATGTTTGTCATTTTAGCCTTGTTTTTTTATCTCAAAATGTTTATCATTTTATATTTTTCGTCACTTATTTTACACATATACCCAGACATATTAGTACTTTTAGTAATTGTGGAAAGAATTGTTTGTGATTGTATTAGAATATGAAACTAATTAAATAGCTAGAATAATAAATAGGGGTACATATATGTCTATTTGTTACATTTCTTAAAAAATGTATAATTATCAAAATTACAAATATTATGATGTAGAGGGGTACTACAATGCCTTAGTAGAGGAGGCAACAAAATGTCTTGGTACTTCGATAACCTCTACCACAACAAAGGTCGATCTACGAAAACTGGAAGGAAGTATTTCGATGAGAACTTAACCTCTTGACCCTCATAAAATATTCGACTCATATTAGGGTTTCACAAAGATACATTTAGTCTATGATTTTTTAAGAGAAGTGGTTAACACCTTGTGTTTTTTTATGCTAATTTAGAGTTTATTGATTTAATTCGCCTTGGGGGTTCGTTATTCTAGTTTTCTTTCATTTAACGTCTCCTTGTTTTTTCTCCTATCATAAATACTCGTTTATGTACCGTTTCACTCCAAACCCTACTTGTGTGAAAAATTTATGTCAGACTTTTCTAAATAGGGAGTCCGTTATTCTAGTTTACTTCCTTTAACGTCTTTTTGTTTGTTCTCTTATCATAAATACCTGTTTAAGTACCGCTTCACTCTAAACCCTACTTGTGCGAAAAAGTTATGTCAGACTTTGTCGTATATGTTTGTTGAAATAGGGAGTTCGTTATTCTCGTTTTCTTTCTGTATTATGTCTTTTTGTTTTTTCTCTTATCAAATACCTGTTTAAGTACTGCTTCACTCTAAAGGCTACTCGTGCGGAAAATTATGTCAGACTTTGTCGTATATATTTATTTAAATAGGGAGTTCGTTATTCTGGTTTTCTTTCCTTTTAACGTCTTTTTGTTTTTTTCTCCTATCAAATACTTGTGTTAAGTACCGCTTCACTCTAAACCCTACTCGTGCGGAAAAGTTATGTCAGACTTTGTCGTATATATTTATTTAAATAAGGAGTTCTTCTAGTTTTCTTTCCTTTAACGTCTTTTTGTTTTTTTTTCTCATATCATAAATACCTGTTTAAGTACTGCTTCACTCTAAACCCTACTCGTGCGAAAAAAATATGTTAGACTTTGTCGTATATATTTATTTAAATAGGGAGTCCGTTATTTTAGTTTTCTTTCCTTTTAACGTCTTTTTATTTTTTCTCCTATCAAATACCTTTTTATGTACCGCTTCACGTACTCTAAACCCTATTCGTGCGGAAAAATCATGTCAGACTTTGTCGTATATGCTTATTTAATTAAATAGGGAGTCCGTTATTCTAGTTTTCTTTCCTTTAACGTCTTTTTGTTCTTTCTCCTATCATAAATACCTGTTTAAGTACTCCTTCACTCTAAACCCTACTCGTGCGAAAAAGTTATGTCAGACATTGTCGTATATGTATTTATTGAAATAGGGAGTTTGTTATCCTCGTTTTCTTTCCCTTTAATGTCTTTTTGTTTTTTCTCCTATCAAATAACTGTTTAAGTACTGTTTCACTCTAAAGGCTACTCATGCGGAAAAATTATGTCAGACTTTGTCGTACATATTTATTTAAATAGGGAGTTCTTCTAGTTTTCTTTCCTTTAACGTCTTTTTGTTTTTTTTCTCATATCATAAATACCTGTTTAAGTACTGCTTCACTCTAAACCCTACTCGTGCGGAAAAATTATGTTAGACTTTGTCGTATATATTTATTTAAATAGAGAGTCCGTTATTCTAATTTTCTTTCCTTTTAACATCTTTTTTTTTCTCCTATCAAATACCTTTTTATGTACCGCTTCACTCTAAACCCTACTCGTGCGGAAAAATCATGTCAGAATTTGTCGCATAGACTTATTGAATTAAATAGGGAGTTCGTTATTCTAGTTTTCTTCCTTTTAACGTCTTTTTGTTTTTTCTCCTATCAAATACCTGTTTACCGCTTCACTCTAAACCCTACTCGTACGGAAAATTTATGTTAGACTTTGTCGTATATATTTATTTAAATAGGGAGTTCGTTATTAGTTTTCTTTCTTTTTAACGTCTTTTTTTGTATTTTCTCCTATCAAATACCTCTTTAAGTACCACTTCACACTAATCCTACTCGTGCGGAGAAATTATGTCAGGTTTTGTTGTATATATTTATTTAAATGGGGAGTTCGTTATTATAGTTTTCTTTCATTTAACGTCTTTTTGTTTTTCTTCTATCAATTACCTGTTTAAGTACCGCTTCAATCCAAACCCTACTCACGCGGAAAAGTTATGTCAGACTTTGTTTTATATATTGGGAGTTCGTTATTCTAGTTTTCTTTCATTTAACGTCTTTTTGTTTTTTCTCCTATCATAAATACCTGTTTAAGTACCGCTTCACTCCAAATCATACTCGTACGGAAAAATTATGTCAGAATTTGTCGTATATATTTATTTCAATATATATATATTTCTTTATATTCTTTAACTGATTTTTGCTATACCTATAATTTTCTATTGTACTAAAAGGTCCCTTGATTAAAATTTTAAATAGTTACCACAAATTTTAAAACAAATATTTTGATTTTCTATTGCACTAAAAGGTCTTTTAATTAAAATTTTTGTTTTAATATTTACTACAAATTTTAAAAACAAATAAACAGAACCCAAAGGAGTAAATAGTAATATGCTCATCATCATGATCATACCAAGCAAAGGGGAGAAGAACCATACCCAATCCCATTTATCATAAATGATGATTAGAAAATGAAATAATTGCACAAGATGGGGCCCAGAGGGGTCGTAGATGCAGATCTGGAACTTTGAAGGTCCACCATACTTTACGGTGGGTCCCCTCCTTTCTTTCAATAATTACACCTTTCTTCATCATCCTGCATTCCTGACCGTCGGATCTCATCAAGGCTTGATTGAAAGAAACCATGAACCATAGGACGCGAAACAGGGGAGCAGAATATTAGCAAAGGACACGAGCAGAAGCATTTCTTTGACGATATTTTTAAGAAATCCCCAGCAGCAACTTCACAGCAAAAACCACACACCAAACCCAAACCCAAACCTGAAACCTCTCTCCTTTTCATCTCTATCTTTCTTTCTGTACATAAATCAAGAGGCTTGTGTCCTGATGAGCTAGTTCTTTCACATGACTGAATAATTGCTCAACTTTTTTTCCATATTCAATAAAGTAACGGGCAGAAAGAAGGATAATTTCTGGTGGGTGTCAGGCGGAAGGGATTTTTTTTGAGAGAGCACAGAAAGGCAGGCTGATAAAAGTGGGGGAAGGCCGGAAGCAAAAATAAAACCAAGGGTTGTGAAGAAAAAAGAGAGGAAGAAGATTGAGGGAAAAATATCAAGAGAAATGAGTGGTCTTGCTCTTGGTGAACCAGATTACTCAGAGTTTGTTGAAGTTGATCCAACTGGGAGATATGGAAGGGTAGAGAAACTCCCTTTGTTTCTGTTTGTTTTTTCAATTTTTTTTGTTTTTTTTTTGTAATTTGCGAAGTTTTCTGATTTTAATTTGGGTATCATTTGTTTATTTTTGCAGTACAATGAAATCCTGGGCAAAGGAGCTTCAAAAATAGTGTATGAATCCGGAACTCCTCTTTCTGTTTTGTTCAATAGATCTCCAATAGATTTGTTGATGTGTTATTTTTGGGTGTTGATAAAATCTGTAAGCCAGAAATGGGTAGGTGTTAGATTCGTGATTAATCTTCATTTGGATGGGGAAAATTAATTGCAGGTACAAGGCATTTGATGAGTATGAAGGCATAGAAGTTGCTTGGAACCAAGTGAAGCTCTATGATTTCCTACAAAGCCCAGAAGATCTTGAGAGGCTTTACTGTGAGATTCATCTTCTCAAGACATTGAAGCACCAGAATATCATGAAGTTCTACACCTCTTGGGTTGACACTTCCAAGAGGAACATCAATTTTGTCACTGAAATGTTCACCTCCGGGACTCTTAGGCAGTAAGTGCTCAATGATTCCTGACATCTTGGTTTGTTTATGAGTTTTGATTGCTTATGGTGATTTGGGTTTGTTGGAGATTTGGTGGGCATCTAAAATGGTGTGTTATTTGTTTGGTTGTGGGTAGGTATAGGCTTAAGCACAAGAGGGTCAATATCAGGGCTGTGAAGCATTGGTGTAGGCAGATATTGAAAGGGCTACACTATCTTCATAGCCATGACCCACCAGTTATTCACAGAGATCTCAAGTGTGATAACATATTTGTTAATGGGAATCAAGGTGAAGTGAAGATTGGAGATCTTGGCCTTGCCGCGATCCTTCGCAAATCTCATGCCGCTCATTGTGTCGGTATGCTTGCTTCATCTGATTCTGATGTAGGGTAGAGTTTTCGTTCATTTCATTTTTACGGGCAAGTATTGGAATCTGACTGCTTGATTTTTGAGGAGTTGTTTGATTTTTAAAGCTAGTTGTGGTCCTTAGGACCAATTCTTTTTGCTGCCTTTTTGATGATTGTCAAACTTTTTTCGGGCTTGTGTCGAAAATTCAGGGACACCGGAGTTTATGGCCCCAGAAGTGTATGAAGAGGAATATAATGAGTTAGTTGACATTTACTCGTTTGGGATGTGCATTTTGGAAATGGTCACTTTTGAATATCCATATAGTGAGTGCAACAATCCTGCTCAGATCTACAAGAAAGTGATTTCTGTAAGAACTAAATTTCTTTCCCTCATTTCTTTGCTCTCTGACGTGTAAGTATTATTCCTCCATATCATAACTTGATTGTGTCCTTTAGGGGAAAAGGCCTGATGCTTTGTACAAAGTGAAGGATCCCGAAGTGAGACAGTTCATTGATAAGTGCCTGGCAACAGTATCGTCTAGACTTTCAGCGAGAGAGCTTCTAAATGACCCTTTTCTCCAAATTGATGACTTTGATTATGATTTGAGATCAATTGTTTGCCAGAGAGAATTTGGTGATAGAGGCCCTCGTATTAGGCAGCCATTTATTGACCCCCGCTCCGTTGACTGGTCTTATTTGAATGGCTACTGCGTTGGAAATGAGTACGAACAATACAACAACGAGCTGGGGAACTATTATCATGTGGATGTTGAAGCCTCTGGCATTGAATTATTCGATCATCATGATGAAGACGACGAAGATTCTTCGAATCTTGACATAAACATCAAGGGAAAGAGTAGAGAGGATGGAAGTATCTTTCTCAGGCTCAGAATTGCTGACAAAGAAGGTATGCATTTATAGTTAGCTTTGAGTTTATTGTTCTCACATATTATTATTAATAAGTAATTCTTTCAAGATATGCTAGATGTAATAATCCCTTCAATTCTCAAATCTGACAACTAAAAAATCAGAAATTTAAAATATCTGTTTATAGTATTGAACAAAAAAGCCGACATCTCAAATCTAAATAAATCAAGCCCTAAAGTTGTGACATTATGAATTTACAAATGTAGCTGCCAATTGTGATTTCTTGCAGGCCGGGTCCGAAATATATACTTTCCTTTTGACGTGGAGATGGATACAGCATTGAGTGTCGCAACAGAAATGGTTGGCGAGCTGGATTTAACCGACCAAGACGTAACCCACATAGCCGACATGATTGATGGGGAAATCTCCCGTTTAGTACCCGATTGGAGACCTGGGCTCGGGATTGAGGAAACCCCAAGATTTGCAAACACAAAACTCTGTGAAAACTGTGCTTCCAATCACACTTCAGTCGGCTTGTTCATGGAGGACCTCCTTTCCAACAACCCTGATGGCTTTTTGCAGTGCTCAAATGGATGTGGTGCTGGCATTCATGGCCGTTTCGAAGAGATAACGTACGAAGTCGATGGTTCTGAGCATCATCTTTCGAGGAATGACAGCAAATCACAGATCTTGTCAAAGCCAGATGATGATGCTTGTTTGAATGCAGGTAGTTGGGAAAGGCAGGACAGTGTTGAGTTCAGTTCACTTGATTCCGGTGGAGTCAGCCATTCAGACGAAGAGCATGAAAAATCAGAGAAACCCATTTCAGCTAATAACAACCAAATGCAGAATCCTTGTGCATACTCAATGATTCCGCTGTTGCATCGAACCCTTTCGGTTTCTGATGATTACCAGTGATTTCCGATGGAATATGTATGCGTATAAGGCGAACATCTATTTGTGATCTTGGTTCAGAGTAGCTGCCCCAGCTCGGAAATCGAAATGGACCGAGATTGTGAGGCGACGGTACAAGGTTCTTATTCCAGCACAGAGCAGAGAACAAGATTGATCTAAGCACTCTTGTTTCAGTTGATGATGACTAGCTTATAGAGACTGTATAAATTATTTGACCTTGCTACAGTTTTCTAGCCTGAGGAAAATCTTCTAAGGATCCATTTTGTGAAACTTGGCCAAGTTTGGAAGGAAACGGGTGAGGATTATTTTAGGTTGTAATTTTCAAGGATGTACTTTGTACAATTTTGGCCATCCAGTCAACTAGTAGTAGTTAATAATACACCCTTGAATTCAAGACCACAGCTTTCTTATTCTAATGCCTGGCTAATGCTTCTCCTTAATCTTGTCTCTGGTTTTGCTCACATTTGACCAAAAACTTCCTTTGAAAATTGACAGTTATTATCAAATTGAATGTGGAATATATATGGCTTAGTTAGACTGGCATTGAGCCATTGACAAGATTTTGAGATTAATACTCCATGGCGTTATCCGGAATCAAGTTTGTCCTTCAAATTATATGGTTTTTGTAGCACTTATGGACTCATTGCCATTTGGTTAATCGAAAAAATGTACCTTTGCACAAATATCTTAAAATTCGCAATATATTGTCTATTTATCTATTTTTTAGCAAGGTCGATCGGGTGAAAACCATATGCATACATGTACATTAAATTGGAGAGAGGGCGTGAGTTAAGTGCTGAAAACTGGCTGGCCTTGGGCTGTAATTGCATAAGTTTTGGGGTTGGCAGTTGCAGTTGCAGTTTGCTCATCCAATCAATGCTTTCTAAATCTTTACTCATTCACTATCTTCTTCTTATCTTTGTCCACTCTTTCCCTTTCATCCCTCGTCTCCATGATTGGATAATAATGTAAAGAGGTAGGAAAAATTTCAGTAAAGTAATAGTATTAAAATAAGAAAAAAGGGCAATTATTAGTATCTTTTAATGCAAAATGATTATCTTGTTGGCTCCACTCTAGAAGGGCAAGTTGTGTTCATGTTGAACCAAAAATAAGAAGTTGTGTTCATGTTGCGCAAACACGTCACAGTTGATCTGTATGTCTAGTCAATGGGATCTAAATGTCTTTACCTTTGTTTAATTATAAGAAAGTAATCAAACCAAAGTTTTTTGTTATTTATTATAGATTATTGCAGCCCATACAGCATGACTTCCACCCAAGCAGCCAAAAAAGGCACCAATTTTGCTTTCTTTTGACTATCTTATGGTATCATCATCTTTGCCCCTTCTTTATGTGTATATATATATATATATATATATAGAAAAAACAGAAGCTCTAGAACATAAGACCATGCATTGTTGGATGATTTCACTAGCAAATATACTAGGTGATATATGATCGTGATAGCATGGGGAAATTACGTGAAATTTGCATCTAACAAAACTCCCATTAGTCTAAAATAAATGTCATAATTTTACTCAACTTTATATATATATATGTGTCAATTGAGTTTTTAGACAGTTAATATGTAGAATGAGTTCATAAAAATCGTTATTGAAGTCGGTATCGGTTGAATACCATTGTATTTTTACGACATTCGCATATAGTTATTAGATTCAATAAAAAAAATTTAGTTTTCCAAAGGGTGTAATAGGCTAACCTTTAGGGTATACCTAATCAGGGGCGGACCCAGCCCAAAAAATTTGGGTAGGCTAGATTATAGGGTAAATATAAAAAATACATAAAATATGAATCAAATTTTATAATTAATCAAAAGGTGGGAAAAATTTATAAAAAACACAAAAAGAATAGGCGTGGAACGGTGTGAAAACTAAGCTAGAAGACAGTGTAGCCTATAGAGACTCGAACCGCGGATCAGCATGCAAAATAAATGGTTATATTGCCGCTGGACTAACTTGTATTTTAGAGATTCTATCCTCCTACTATTATTATATTAGAATTTTTGGGTAGGCTGGGGCAAACCCTAGCCTACCCTTAAATCCGCCCCTGTACCTAATTCTTATCAATACTTTGTGTCAAAATCTAAAAGCCTATAAAACTTATTTAGATAGAAAGAAGTGTCGTCAAAGTATAAATTACGAGTTCGCTTAAAGAATGTTATAAATCTTTAGTTATCCGATCCTAGAATCCCGATAATCTTGCACCAATGCAAAAAGTTTGACGGAATTTTCAGGCAAAAATCGTAATTGGGGGTGGCAATTACTAGCATGGCCCTACTCTGGATTGCCTGAAATCATGGCAATGGCAAAGAAGGATCCAAAAGCCCATACCCGTACAATGCATGCATGCTGTTCACCTTACAATTAGGCTCATCCACATGGTCTGTACGATTTGTCCATTGAAAAGAGATCATTTACATGCAGGCCCCACGTTTGTGCAAACATATAAAAATGTTATGTCATTGTGGAGCCCACGTCAATTTATGCACCGTTCATGGGATAATCATCCATTCATCCCTACCAAGAAGTTGGTCTACATTTCTTAATTCGACCAAGAAATTGGAAGAAGTTGGTCTGCCTGTCTTGCACTAAAATCTTTGTGCTGTCACACCTATCAAATTTATACACGAGAGCTGAGCACGGTTCCGTTGGAATCGAAAAGTTTGGCCGAACAGATCGAATCGAAAATTCGGTTCGATCCTTGGTTTAAGAAATTTTAGGATTTTAGTTCCGTTTCGGTTCGGTTTCAGTTATTCTTTCGATTCGACCCAAATTTAAAAAAAAAACTCTTATATTTATAAAAAACCGAAATAATCGAATCAAATCAACTTTATCCAGTTCTCCAAATTCATGAATTTTGATTCGGTTCAGTTTTGAACTGATCCTCAACCCTAGTGTTTAATAGTTGTAAAAAGTGATAGGTATATATAATTAGAGCAAGAACATTTGGAAATGTACAAATTAAAGTTTTTAACGATCGACTGGTTAACCTTATTGATAGAATTTTCTTCCTTTGCTTTCTTGATTCACATGAGAATGTTAACATCAAGGAAAATGTACGTAAAGTATTCTTTTAGCAGCTTGCACGAAAATGTAGATTTTCTTCTACCCTTTGATACCCTTACGAACATATTAGCTAAGTTGTATCATGCATAGATGAGACTTAATTGATAGAGTTAGGAGGTAAATGGTCAACAAAATTAGGTGTAGCCTTCTAACATAAGATGGCTACAAAACTTGAACTACAACTAATTAGGTACGTGTGTTGTTGCTTTCTTGAGTTGATAATTGTTTTAGAGTACTATTATAATGTAAAATAATGTGATTACAAGCCGTGATCCAAATGCGTCTTCTTATGCCAAGAGCAATGGCATATTTTTTCAATGTATTCGAGAGTTGGTAGAAAGCCAAAAGGTCAATTACATTAAATTAAAAAACAAACTTTTTTCTAGAAGGCCAAATAAGATTTAAGATAAACATCAGCATCCCATGTTGAATTGATAACCACACGAGGGGCTATCCCCACCATTTTTTATACCAATTATTAGTATTAATAAAATCAATTACGGCCAAGAAAGAGGGATTAAGATAGAGACTAGTAGGCCTGGCAAATTCTGACCCGACCCGATAAAACCGCCCCGCCCGCCCTGCTCGTGACCCGACCGATCTCCGAAACAAAATTACAAATATAAATTTGAAACCAACCCGACCCGACCCAGTCTAACCCGACCGAACACAACACGTTAATAGAAATACCCGAACCCGACCGTATCCGAAAATATCAACCCGATACCAACCTGACACCCGAGTTACCCGAACCCGATTGAACCCGACACCCGAAATGACCCGACCCCGATTGTACCCGTCACCCGAAATGATCCGAACCCGATTGTACCCGACACCCGAAATGACCCGAACCCGAATGAACCCGATACCCGAAAAGTAGAATTGATGTCTAGAGGGAGAGCGATGACGATGAGATTTGATCGGGCAAAAGTAGAATTGGAGTTACAGCAATTTGGAAGGCGGTGGAGTTCTCACAATTGTACAACAATTGGAATTGACAGAAATTGTAAAACTAGGTTATGCTACGGTAGACCAGTTGGACCACTAACTAGTTTAGTTCTCTCCTTTTTTCTTTACTTGACTTTTTGGTATTCTAGAATTGGTTTACTAATTTTGTACGCTTTTCAAATTTGAGATTTGGGTAAAAAGTAGAATTGGAGCCTTTTTTTGTTTTATTCCCTCCAGTTTTTTTTATCTTTTAAATATTAAAAATAGACAAATTGTGCTTATATAGTCTCATATAGCTAGTACTGTATATACTAACTAGAAATCATAATATAATATCCTATATTTATCCAATTACCATATATTGATATATCAATATAATTTCTATATCGGGCTCAAAAAAAAAATATAATTTCTATATCCATAATCTATCAAAATAATATCCTATATTTATAAAGTATCCAAATAATATCTATCATCTATACATTCTAGATTTATCCTAAAAATATGTGTTTATCTAATTACCATATATTGATATATCAAAATAATATTTATATTCATAATCTATCAAAATAATATTCTATATTTATAAACTATCCAAATAATATCTATATTATTTTTATTATATTTTATATGTTAGGTTGGTTTATAAGACAAAGCACGTATTGATAACTAGGATAATTTTATAAATAAGAATATATACTACAATCAACATATATATGGCAAAAACAAGTTATTTCCAATTAAATATAATAGTACTATCATGGTATATTTTATTAGTAAGTGGAATTAGATTTGTATAAATTCAATAATATAACGTATTCACAATATTTTTAATATTTAAGACATAGAGCTAAGCTAGTATTACAATACTACACACAAACCATAGCTTAACTGGTTTACATTTAAAAACCCGATTGTACAGTGAAATGAACAATGAACCTCATTACCTAACATACACATTAATGAGCGATACCATTGATCATAAGTCAAAAATTACCAAAACCCGAATAACCCGCTCATTTGCCACCCTTGTTATCTGGCTTAATCCAAACTCGAATCAATTGAAACCCGATCCAACCGAACCCGATTCGACCGAAACCCGATTCGACCGAATGAAGAAACCCGATTTTAATCCGAAGCCCGATTCAATCGAAACCCGATCCAACCGAAACCCGAAACACCTCACCGATTTGTAACCGATAACCCGATTCACCCGACAATGAAAAACCCAACCCGCCCTGCCCCGACCCGATCAATCCCGTTTACCCGATTACATGTCATGCACTACAATATGGAACAGCCCAAAACCCGAATGACCCGCCCGAAACCCGCCCGACCCGCCCGTTTGCCACCCCTAGAGACTAGGTGGATTTGGTTTTTGATCTCTCTTGTTTTGCACATCCTTGGATGTATAATCAATCAATATATATATGATAAAAGTCGACCGTTTTTGAGCCACCACGTTGATTCTGGTCCCACTTGACTTTAATTTTTTTTACAACTCAAATAGATAATAACAATTCTATATCTTTTATATTCCTTAATTATACAATCCTCAATTTTATCTTTAAAGTCATACTATTTATATTTAATTTTATTTTCCTTAAATATGCCACCACAATAATTTTGAATTTTGGAAGTTTAATCATATTTATTCTTTCAAAATCAATAGGCCATGATACTCTATTTTTCATATTTGAATAAAATCAATAGCCCAAGTTTCTTGATAAGAACGAATGGAGCAATCTACAGGTAATGATTTGTTGATTCCTATAGACATAAAATCTTATAAATTTTAACCAACTGTGGAAAATATTTGTTAAATTAAATAACATGTGTCAATGAATTGGATTAGAAAATAAAGGGAGATTCGGAGGCCGCCAAATATTGTTCTATTTTAGTACGTAGTACTCAGTGGCGGAACCAGGAATTTGACCTAGAGGGGGTTAAATACCTAATTTTTTTTTTCCCGGTAGAAAATAGCTTAATCTAAGTATAATCATTATAACAAGTTAAATATGTAGTCATTAAAATTTTGAACAAACCCAAAATAGCTTAATGTAATTATAAAATTAGTAATAATCCGAGCAGAAATGAAACAAATTAAAAAATGTGTACACTTACCAAGAAATTAGACAAGTTTAGAGTTCAAACAGACTAGACATGTTCAGACTCAACACTGATAAATTTCGAAACAAACTAAAGTTTTTATTAAATTCAAGTGGATTTTGAACTAATATTTAGATTATATATTTATGGATTGCGGATTTACGGTCTCGGGTCAATACGGCGAATTTACGGTTTCATCCATAATATTATTAAGTTATTCAAAATAAATTAGACTTCTACACCTCTTTTTTCTTACATAAAATAAAAAAGAAAAAAAGCAATAACTATAATATATTTTTTATCAAATTCCAGTGGTCCCAACGTGGCTCCGCCACTGGTAGTACTGTATTAGTTAAGTTTTGTATAGAAAGAATAGGATCAATACGAAAAGAGGGAAAAGAAGTTTAGTGCTATACACGAGTGTATTTCCCATGAATCATATAATCTGATTGCACCATCACGATAATTTTGAATCCCAGTCAAATTTTTTTTTTCAACTCAAATAAATAATAACAACTTTATATATTTTATTTTTCTTAATTATATAATCCTCAATTTTATCTTTAAAGTCATAATATCTATCTTTAATTCGAAAATCACCACATCACCACATCAATCTATCTTTAAATTGAAGGTTAATATTGAATAAAGGATAAGACCAATTATATTCACGTACATCATTCTATGCTGTTAGTGTTGAATAATCCAGGTTATCATGTATTATATTTTGTAGTTATTTTGCATGTAGTTATATTGTTTGTATTTTAATAAGATATTGTTTTTGGTCTATTCATGCATATAGAGGCAAAATATTATTCATTAAATATTATGATTAAAATAACTATATTTAATTTGGGTCGATCAAGTTGGTGTTTTGCATACTAAAATATAAGTAAATATAAATTGCATAATAATGTATTTTATTGACTATAAAATATAGACGAAAATGGGTGTGTGGGTGGGGCAGCCAAAATTGGAGCAAATAGGGGGCGCGAAAATTTAATGAGCTCCTATAGGTGTTTTGCCGAAATTGCCCCCATAGGGAGGCGGAAAATAACGCCCATGCCACCGTCACATTTAATGAGCTTCCTCCCCCGAAACCCTAGCTAGCTTCCCGGAACCCATCGTCATCCATTGCGGCCAGCGAAAATCGCGAGATTCGGCGCCCAAACCACGCGATTCGGGCAAGCGATTCAAACGATGGAGTGATGACGCCGTGAGGAACGATCGATTGAAGGTTGGAAAGACGATGACAGGTTCGTATGGCCTACGGAGTTCCATAGCCTGAGTCCGCCTCTTGCTTCCGAAATCCAACGCTCTGTCAAGGTAAAAACACTCGAGACCTTGTGAAAACTCGAGGTTATTGGATGACACAGTGTGTTCCGCTTATCATTTCAATGGATTATTGTGATAAGTGGATATGTGATGACGAGTGAAGGTTGAATGAGAGCAATGGTTGAATGTGTTGACAAGATATGGGGGACATGAACGTGTTATGTGATGACACATGATGACATAGCCTATATTACAAACAAAAACCTGGATGTGATGACGTGTTTTTAGTCGTTGTTGTTATAATATGATGACATGTTTGGCTGTTTAATTAATTGTTTGAATGTGATGACGAGTTTTAGCTGTTTTCCATTAGTTAGGACGTCATGTTCATACCTTTTGATGACCTGGCAGCATTAAATGAATGAGGACAATAGCATATTAAATGCTTGTTTTGTTGTTTTATGTATACAGTGCATGCTCATGTGATGACAACTTTTGCTAGGCGTTCATGTGATGACAACTTTTTACTATTTGTAAATCTGGCAGGACAATAACAATGAAACTCCTAAGTGTTTGTTTTGGTGAGGAATGGGACTGTGAAGGCAAATATGTTGGTGATGTGAACTACAAAGCAGTGGTCGTGAAAGATGGCATGACATTAGAAGAGTTGAGCTCAACAATCATGAAAAGATGTAATATTGAAACTGGTGGCAATGGATTGTTGTTGACTCACTTGAATCCCTTCCAAGTAGTTGGCAAGCCTTACACAGTTGAGAATGAGGATGACTTGGTGTCATTCCTGGAGATAAATGACTCCCCTGAGGTACAGTGGAAGATGCCCTTGTATGTGACCTTGAAAACTGGGGGGAGTGCAACAGATGACAAGGTGCATGTTGAGATGAATGTCAGGTTGGAAAATGTTGATGACAACCCTGCAGTTGATGACATGGTGGAACATGTTGGTGTAGCTGCATCTGATGACAGGTTAATGGTAGTTGGAGAGGAGCCTGAGTTTGTTGAGATGCATGTTTATGGTGATGACGAGATGCCAGAAATACTAGATTATGGTGATGACATGACAACCAACAATGACTTCTTGAAAGTGGGGCAGCTATATCCATCAAAAGATGAGCTCAAATCTGCTGTTTCCAAGCAAGCCTTAAGAGACAGGTTTGGGTACAAAGTGTACAAGTCCACAACACAAATCTACAAGGTTGTGTGTGTGGTCAAGGAATGCAATTGGTTATTGCTAGCCACAAAGGTGAAAGACGCTGACTACTTCCAAATAAGGAAATACACGTACAAGCACACCTGTCCCTTTGAAACCAGGTTCCAAAAGCACCACAAACCATCCTACCTGACTGTCGCTGAACAGATTAAGACAAGGTGCGTTGTCCTATCATCAGTTCTCTAATAACTAAAGGCATACAACCCTGTCATCTAATAAAATTTTATGGTCAATTGCAGGTTCGAAGGTGTGAAGGATGGCCCTGATGTACACCAGATTCAGAATGATGTCCAAAAGGAGCTGCATGAGAGAATAAGCTACTAGAAAGCAAGGAAAGCAAGGGAGAAAGCTCAAGAGCTAATCAGAGGCTCCCCAGAAGAGAACTACGCATTGCTACCTGCATATTGCCACGTCCTAACACAAGTGAATCCAGGTACATACACAAAGCTGGTTATAGACGAGGAGACAGACCGCTTCAAGTCTATCTTCATCGCATATGGAGTGTCTATCAGAGGCTTCCCTTTTATGAGAAAGGTATGTATTATTGCTGTCATCACTTCTAGTCATTCATGTACTTGTCATCAATTCTGCACTCTGTGCTCTGTGTATACTTGTCATCGCTTCTTGTCTATGTGCTCTCTGTGTATAATTGTCATCGCTTTTGCTCTCTGTGTATACTTGTCATCACTTATGCTCTCTCTCTGCTCCCTGCGTTCTTGTTGCATGTAATTTCACTTGTTGCTCTTCTTGTTGCATGTTCTTGTCATCAATTATGCTCTCTCTGTTCTCAGTGTGAACTTGTCATCACATCTGCTATCTGTGTAAACTCGTCATCACTTCTTCCCGTTTTCCTACAAAACAATGTTGCAGGTGGTGTCTGTGGATGGAACTTTCCTGCATGGTAAGTATGGGGGGACCCTAGTTACAGCTGTGGCGCAAGATGCCAACCACCAAGTGTATCCTCTAGCCTTTGCTATAGTGGAAACCGAAAATGATGTTGGATGGACTTGGTTTTTCCAGCAACTACTAAATGTGGTGCCAAACACTCCAGGGTTGATGATACTATCAGATAGGCACAAGAGCATAAAGAAGGCGGTATCGACAGTGTATACCTCAGCTAAGCACATCTGTTGCAAAAGGCATCTACAACAGAACCTTGTAACCAGATTTCATGATAGTGGATTGATGAGTTTGTACAACCAAGCTGCAGATGCTTACACCACAATGGAGTTTGATGGTTATTTCAATGATATATGCAGACTAAATCCTGAAATGGGGAAGTATCTCACTGATGCAGACTTCAAGAAGTGGAGCAGGGCACATTGTGAGGGGGATAGGTACAACATGATGATAACAAACAACTCCGAGTGTGTGAACTCAGCTCTCAAGATTGCTAGGTCCTACCAATTGGTTGCACTGTTCGAGTTCATTAGAGATATGATCACAAGATGGTTCTATGAGCGCAGAACAAAGGCCCTTGCTTATGAGGGACAACCTAGTGAAGTTGTCATCGCCATATTAAATGCAAGATTGGACTTGTCATCAAGGTATGATATCAAACCCCTTAATGATGCGCAGTTCCAGGTTACTGGGGGCACATTTTCTGGAATTGTTGATCTTGCCAAAAAGACCTACTGTTGTAGGGTGTTTGATTTGGACCACTATCCATGTACACATGCAATATGTGCAATTCAGAAAATGCAATATAGGGTGGGCGACTTCATAGATGACCACTTCAAAAGTAGCTATTGGTTGAATGCATACAAAGAGACCCTGTACCCCTTACCCTACAAGACTACTTGGGATGTGCCAGATGCCATTAAACATATGACATGCTTACCACCAAAAAACAGTAGGAAAGTTGGGAGGCCAAGGGTGAAGAGGTTGCCATCTTTAGGAGAATTCAAAAAGGAGGTTAGGAAGAGGGGACAGCCCTCAGCCTACAGGTGCAGCCTCTGTGGGAAGGATGGACACAACAAGAAGAGATGCCCCTCAGCTCCCCCATCTGCAGGAAAGCTTTGCATCAAGTATAAAACCAAGGCGACATAGGTGCTGCCAGGACTTGTCATCAACTACTAGCTTTGAAGACTTGTCATCTATCTGCTGCTTTTAGTACAAAATAGTAGTTTGCTTTAGATATTCGGGATTTCAATATTCTCAGTGATGAACACTGATTTATTTTTTGGTATATTAGTACTGTGTCTCAGTGATGAACACTGATATGATTTTTTGGTATATTAGGGGCATGTCACCTTTTTGGTAAAAATGCATGACAGTTTTTTGTGTGAACATAGATGACAACTTTTTGGTAAATGAATCACTGTTTTTTTGTGTAGTATATTCAAGCTTTTATAGTATTTAACATGATTTTGTGTAGTATATTGAAGACTAGTTGGAATTTTCAGTTATGACATGATTTTTGCATATTGACAACAGATAGAAACTACCCTTGTCATCGATTTCATTTAATAAGTGAACCATCACTGTTCAGCAGATGACAAGACATGTCATAACTCTAGGGGGGGTACGGTGTGGTCAAAAATAGCTACTCTTTACGATGCATTGACCACAAATACTCTACTCTTGTACATAGGCATCATACCTAAAAAGGTTTTGAAAACTGATCCCATCATCAATGCATTACCCCAAAAGAAGGCATTATAAATAGAGTGCACCCGACTATGAAACTTGTCATCGCTTTCTGAATCCACTCTTGTCATCGCTTACTCATCAACTTGTGATACACAACTTGTCATCGAAATGGCTAACCGTCCTGTGCCCAATGGACTAAGAAGGGTGCAACCACGAGCTCCACAACTACCTTACTTTGAGGTAGTTGTCCACCGCAGGGTGAGAAAAAACAAACTTACAACCCTCCATTATGAATGTCTTCTTCTTATGTATATAAACCTGTCATCACTTTCGTGCATATGTAGGATTCCCGGGATTATAGGGTGATGCTCACTTCAGAGACCCGACTATGCCAGCTAGTTGATGTATACTGCCAGGATGAAGACCTTCACCCTCGGAATGTGCACTTCTACTTTAATGATCAAGAGCTTCTGGATCGAAACAGAACTTTAACAGCTCGAGAGGTCATACATGAACCCGTCATCAGAAGTAGTATACCTAGCTTGCTAACTTTGAACTATATTGTGCTAAACTCGTCATCTGTTGTCGTGCAGATTGGTCTAATGAACAACTCCGTTATACATGCTATATTCAGGCCAGGAGTAGGAGAGCCTGGGTATCGAACAT